>OX336376.1:24802393-24870730 GCA_946902895.1 Fragum fragum
GACTTAAATTCCACGCTCACTTTAAAAACGACTGTTTGTAGGGAATGTTCACGCAAAAGTTGATACATACCTCTATTATTTTACGTCTATGAGCAATAAAATCATGGTTTTAAAAAAATCTGAAGCGAACATTTTCAACTTTTATCATTCAAGTTCACATCTTGAAATTTTCCCCATCTTCCAAAATTGAAAGAGATATGGTCGTAAACGTGCGGTCTCGTACTTAGGAGAAGGGATACTGGGAATTGAAAAATGTATACTGTGGATTGCATTTTTCAAAATATTTGGGTACTGGGAATTGACAATCATTCCAAAATTTTAAACTAGTTTTGAAGCTTTAAAGAACAGATGACTCGACAAAAATACGAACAAGATTGTTAACCAACTTAAATTAAGCGGTACTGTTCATTTTATTTTATTGGTATCTTTCAAGTCTCCTCTAACAACATTTAGTCGTGGAATATCAGTTAAATTTGGACAGAGATGATTCAAATTTTGAAGCAACAAGAATCGATTTCAAATACAGTAAATATGCTTATTTTTGGCTACAATGTAGTTTATATGAGTCATCAAGAAACATCTAAATGGTAAAATTACAAAGCGCTTATACCACCAAAGAGCCACGTTGACATAAAGCACTAGGTTCCGAAATTAAACGTAAACTTTATAATTTTGCTCAGTATATTTTAGAATCACGATTGAAACCAATCGTCACAAGTGGGCTTTGCTAGCTTCTTTGAAAATCCACAAAGCACTCTGAAATCTAGCGTTCTGTGAAACATCATTAAGCGTTTTGATATAGTAGACTTGGTTTAAAATTATCGAGATTTTTCCTTAAGGGTTTGGATAAAATGTAAAATCATTTACTATTTGTAAACAAATTTTGCATACATATTTCAATAAAGATACCAATCGCCCTCTAATTTTGTTAGTTATAATATTGTTATAATTCTATAAAGACATGGTTTTTTTCGACATGAGCTCTGGTACCGTATCCCTTGCCAAACAAAGGTCTTATTTTACGATTTAGTTTGGAGGAGCTAAAAACGTACAAAAGCTAATCATTTTTCCAGATTGCATAATGTATTTTCCATGTATCTGTCCGACAAAAGGAAATATACATTATTCAGTATTAAACATACAAAATTGGCCAAAACTAAGAAAATTTACATTGCAATTCTCAGTACTCTTTTAAGCAATTCCCAGTATGTCAAAATAGCTAAGATATCAATTCCCAGTACCCAAAAGAATTGCTACAGTCCACCGAAAAAGGGCCATATCTTTGTCAAATTTTAATGTTAGTGGCCTTTTTTTTTCAGCATTGTTTCGTGGATTGTATTTAAATCGATCGCTCGATTCAATTTTTTAAATGATACTCCTTATTTTGAATCTTGGTTGAATAAATGCGAGTGGGGTAAGGCTCTTCGTGGTAAACACGTGGTTCATGTGGTGTTTTGACGACCATCCTTCGAGTACAGGACGCAATGAGTATGTAAACTTAATTTAAGACACATACTGTCTTTAAGGCTAGACTTAATTAGCGTGAGTACATAACTTAATTATAGAAAATAAACAAATACTTACACTGGTTCCAATATTTTGACATGGCGGCCATTTTGAGGAGCAATATCCGGGACCCGTTTCCACCCAGTGCGTGTGCATTTCAAAAACGTTACGCGCATAAGACCTAAAATGCTGGGGAATTAACTCCATTGTTGTATTACTCATACAAAAATGCATTTCCGCTTTTCTACGAGCCTAAAGATAGGGCTTTATAAAACAATGATGAGAATAAAGAAAATACTAGTAATAAGAAATTTCTTCATTTCCTATACAATATATTTTTCCAATAAATAATATCTCCAAAGTACAAAGATTTTTTTCTTTTAAAATCCAACTAATACTTTAAACTTAGACCAGTCTTAAATGGTGTCGTCTGGTATTGGTTATGCTAGAAGGACTTTTCTATGTTAAAGAAAATGTATTATTTGCTAATATTCTCGGGCCTGATCAGACTGCTTTATTGACCAATCGCGGCTATCAATCAACCAATCAAATCATTTATTCAGCCCGGACCAGAGCCTTCAACTCCGACTTTTGCCACCATTTTATTAACCCTTTCGTTGATTTGACGAGGTAAACGTCGTCACTACAGCTTATACAAGCTGTATTTACGACTTATAGGTCATCAACCAACCATTTTACTTTTTAGTTACAAAGTTTGCAAAATAACTCCGTTAAAAATAGAAGCGAAACATTTTGTCGGAGTTAATGGGCGGGACGTAAGGAGTAAGCGGGGCCAGCGATTGACCCATTTCTAACTCCCTAACTAGACATGTCAAGTTTCAAAGGTCTAAGAGACGTCATAGTAAAATAAGTTCAATTCAAACAGAAACCATTGTTACAAGCAATATCTTCTTTTTCCACAATGTTTTCTCAAGCAATATATTACAATAAAGTAACAACCCAGGGATTATAAGGAAAGGATTAACATGCATTAAACAAGTTTAAACATAGACGAAACATGCACACTATTGATGAATAGTTAACGCTAATGGATATAAATAAAAAAGAAATACCCACCAGTTGTTTACCAACTTATTCCCACGGCGAACTTTACACTTTGAATACACAAAATGACCTACTTTATAGGTACTAACACTGATATGTTTCCCAATTTCTGTGCAGGAAGTATGTCTGACCTACACTTTATAACTCTTTAGATTTAACATTTGAAAGCTTCAAAATGTTTATCTAATATTTTTACCTAGTCATCTTAGCAATGTAAGAGAAACCATGCCTGATAACGCGTTTACACACATACTGGTAATCTGTAAATATTTAATCTGTCATGCAAAAATGGGTCATAGTGTGTGATAAAAGGTGACCTTTATAGTAGACTTAGCAGATTTTCTGCCGTTGAATGACGTGATTATTAGATATGATATGGCTTGTTTTGAAACTTTTTTTTATTTTTTTTTTTTTTTTTTAGTTTTATTATTATTATTTTACAATTTTCCTCTCAAATTGTTTATTTAATGGGCTAAGCTGTAGTTTCGAGGATTTGTCCACTATCGAAGAAATTCGCCATTTCATGTGACCGGTAAAGGGCAGTTTCCTGGATCCTTTACAGGTCACACGATATGGCAAATTACCGGACGACAAAATTTTTACACCGGTCAAATGCATTGAAAGAGGTTGCAGACGATAATCTGTGGTTGATGGAATTTAAAGAATCTTGGTCTTTGGGTGTAGAATAATTTGTGGATAATGAAGAAATTGCTTGTTACAAGTATTTGCTTCATTTTCCAAAATGTTTTCCACAGTCTTTTCTAAAGGTGCGTCAAAAAGCGTAACTGCTTAGGTTACGGGATCTGAATCGCCAACCAACGATTACAGTCGCATAGCTGTTGGTGCACGGAGAGCACCGTTTTGCATGAGATCTAACGGTATCCTAAAGAAAAGAACTGACGGATTGCTAGCAACGCGGCCACCGGCCCAAACAGGAAGTTAAACTTAGATATCAAACCATTCCCATCCCACCCCCTTTTCGCCTCTCATGAAAAAAGCATTGGAAAACATTGGAGACAATGAAAAAATTGCTTGAATCAAGCAATTTCTTCATTATCCACAATGTTTACTATAATAAATGCTCTTTTTTTAAATTACCTCGTCTTGAAATTCTCAACTGCAGCTTCTTTCAATTTGGACCAGTCTATAATTTTGATGTGAGGGAATGGATTAAACGGCGTTATGGTCCGATGTATCTTGAGACAAAAATAGAATGGTTCGTTCGCAACTTAGATATCGTAACTACAGTCGCGAGCCTTTTAATCGATAAACCGAAGAAAATGCCTTACATAAGTTTCGATCAATGTCGTAGGTCCGGACTAAAAATAAGATATGATTTCTCTATTTTATCGCTATCGACGATCCGTAAAGTAATTCCATGTCTAATCTCAATCTCCCGTCATAATGTTACAGCCGCGGATGAAATAACGCTACAGAAATAGATATAAAGAACAATGCGAACTAACATGAGTCTTGTTCATTTTTATAGGCTACCTTGACATAGTGACGAACATAATCACAACCGGCACCACTCATTGGTTAGAAATACATCTTATTACCAACATTGATTGATTGATTGATTGATTTCAGTATTTCAGTCATATCTGAGCACCTAACCATGACTTGCTGGTATTTCTCATACCAGTTCTACCACTACATCCTTTCCGAGCCCCCAGCTGCGCATACCACCTAGAGCTACGTATCCACCCATTGGTAGGAATCTCATGTCGGAAAGGATATTCGCCGCGGCCGCGGATTGAACCCGGAACCCAATGACAATGAGCCCCTACGCACTACCACTGTACTGTGGTCACGGCTACAACAACAACAACATAGTATCCCTATAGATCGGGAAATATTTCTTAAATGTAAACGAGAGTCTTGTTTCTTTAACCATTTTCTGTGCAATCCTTTGGTGTACGTCCCTGTAATTCTATTCTTGAGAATCATTTCCTTTAACATTGTATTCTTTCCCAAAAGATTGTCTACCTCAAATGTTGGTCACCTTTCGAATTGCACTCACTTTCAATTGTCGTCTGCATCTTTTTTTGAAATTGGACAAGTCTAAAATTTAGAAAAACAGGAAAGGGTTAAGTACCTTGAAGGAATGAAGGACCTTGTTACAACCGGTCGTCGAAACGGCACCATACCTCTTATCAAATAAAAAAAAAAATTTTTTTTTCATTGATTTATCAGCTGCGGCGCAGTACCCTATTAATACCCTGGTCGAAAATGGACGACATATTACAGTAGATGTAGACTGAAATTAACCCATTTCCTGCTGTTCAAAATTTAAGACTTGTCTAAATGCAAAGGTTTTGCTGAAGAAAAATTAAAGTGGATTGAATTTGAACTTTTCAAATGGTAGAAAACATAGTGGAAAACATTGTGACAAGTAATTTCTTCTTTTTCCACAATGTTTTCTAAGGTATTAAACAAAGGGACTTTAAAAAGGGGGGTTGAACAGGAAAGGGTTTAACAGTTTTAGAAAAAGGAGAAACTTACTGTCACAAGCAATTCCTGGAAACTTATTGTTTTTTCGTATGTTAACCTTGTGACAGTTATTTTTTATTCCAAAATGCCTAAAACATTGATCAAAGCCTTTTAATTACCTTGAACATTATGGTAAATAGAAGAAATGAGGATATTAAATCGAATTAACTTTATTTACAGAGCACTTGTTCGACACTGATCAAACATAGTGTAATGATGATACAGGGGGAAAACAATGTGTTTCCCTGCTCGAGAACTAGCTATCTGCCCTATATTTCCATGAGAGGGTGTATCTGCACAATACCATATTATAGCGAGAAGGAAACGCGACATCGTAAGAAACACCGCTCGCTTTAAGATTGTACTTAGGGGTAGTATAAGTATATATTGTTGTTATTTTCAATCACCAAGTGACAGGAAGTCTCGCTTTTGTATTAATGAAGATATTTTGAAAATTTTGTGGCCAGCAGCATGTAACAAAAAAGTAGAATAGTTAGTTTGCGACCTAAACGTCGTAACTACAGCTTGAATAAGTCGCCAAACCAACAAAAAAGGTATACAAAACTGGCGGCCAATGTTGGGATTGAAAGCTCAGATCCGGGGTGATTAAATGATTTGATTAGTCGCTTGATTCCTTGATAGACAGCCGCGATTGGTCAATTGATCGATCTCTGGCCCCGCCCACTGAGCTCAAACAGGAGTGTTCCATTTAGATATAAATTTGCGTTATTTTTTAAAAACTATGACTAGAAACTTGTAACAAAAATTAAAAATTGTTGGCGACCTTAACGTCGTAACTACAGCTTAAACAAGCCACCGCTACGACGTTTAAGTCGCAAAACTAAAAAAAGGGATGCTTCACATAAATGTAGGCCAATGTCGGCGTTCAAGGGTCACTTCCGGTCTTCATCAATGATTTGTGTGGTCCTTTGATTCCTTGATTGACAATCGCGTTCGGTCAATTAGTGGATCGTCGATGTTAACAAAAAATTTACTGACATGCTTTATATTTTATATCCGTGGCCATATATTGTGCATAGGATGTCATGGGTTCGATCCCAGGCGGCGACACATATTTTTTCCGACATTTGTGTCTCACCAATTGGTGGATAATCGTAAACCTAAATGGGATACCAGCTGGATGCTAGGAAAGGGTGTAGTGGTAGTGCTGGTGTGAGAAATACCAGGAATCCATTGTTAGGTGTTCCAGCCGCCGCGATATGACGCGGAGTTAAAACCATTCAATTAATCAATCAATATATTGTGCATAGTAGCTTCGATTGATATCTTAGTCAACTCGCAAAATCGGAGATCAGATGGCGTGGATGGTGGTAAGCTATCTATCAGTTGTCCTTGTCTTACTTGGCGCAATGGTTAGACATGACGTCCATTTCTTATTTTCGACTCAAACTTTGTTCCGTTACGATTCCACCGTTAAGTTGATATTTCATTGCAAAAGAATAGAATTATTTGTTCAGAATATTCGAAGTACTGAAATCACTATAAGCTGACAGAGCACGGTTTTGTCAAGGTTTTTTTTTTTTTTTTTTTTTTCTGTCAAAGGTTATCATGATAAATCAACGAGGTTAAAGTAACCCAGTTACGAAGTTATGAAATCACGAAAGTAACCCATTAAAAGATGACAAAAAGTTAGATTGGTTCAAATTTTAAAAAGTTGCAAACAACAATTTTTAGTTGTTGGAATTTAGAAATCATTGCCTTGAAGGGTACAAAACATTGTGGACATTGAATATATTGCTTGCTACAAGTAATTTCTTTATTGTCCAATATTTTTCCTTGAGATGCTTTAAAGCAGGAATGAGTGGAAATTGATTCAATAGCATGTTTTTGAAGGAGTTTTCTAAAATTTCAATAAAGTTATTCATGTGGTCTTACAAAGCAGTGCGCATATATTAGCGAAGACTCTGGTCAGACTCATTTTGAACACAATATGCTCAAGTGAAATAAAGATACATACAGACAAACCTTGCAATATTTCTGAAATAACTAACAACAACTTTTTATGGTGTAGGCATTCAATGGAGTTATTTGTTATGCCTCCAGTTGCAGTTTGCACTCATTTAACTAGAGGTAAAACAACAAAGCGTGTATTTTTTAAAGCGGTTACAATAGCTAATACAAACAAAAAACAAGCTTTCTGTTGACCTTTCAAAGGTTTTTTAAATTAGGGATTTTAAAACATAATAATGATGAGAATATAGACGCATTCTTTGTCTGAATTATGTAAAACATGCTAGGGACTCAAATTCACTCGTTAGACTAAATTCGTGTTTGATCCTTTGGCTTTGAGAGTGTCTGAATGTTTACGGCCATTTGTTTATAATTTAATTTTAGTTTCGTCTAACAAGATTTAAGCGTTTTGATTGGCTGGTTTCTTTTATATATATCTTTTTATTATTGTTATTGTTTGTGTCTCCTTTCATTTTGGACCAGTCTAAATTTTATCGCCTGGTAATGGGTTAAGAAAGTGTAACACTTATCAACAATTACCTAAATTTGTTCAATAAATATTAATTTACATCTCGACATAGAAACCGTTCGTTACTATATTATCACTGTCCTTATTAATTCCCTGGTACTTAGTAGCTGATCACAATATATATAAAAGTGGTCGAATTCCATGTCGTAAAGTCCGTATAAAATTTAAAAGTGCTCAAACTCCATGTCGCACATTTCGTATAATCCAAAATGTGCTCAAATTCCATGTCGCATATTTCCTATAATCCAAAATGTGCTCAAAATCCATGTCGCACATTTCGTATAATCCAAAAAGTGCTCAAATTCCATGTCGCAAAGTCCGTATAATCCAAACCATAAACCTAATTTACTTAAAAGGCCTCCTATTCCCCTTAGAATAAGAATATTTCCTGTCTGTTGCCTTATCGGCCAATCGATATATTTTCTGAGAGGAAAATGTGGAAAAACAGCCAATTTGGACCTGGTATGATGTATCGGTCTTATGAGATCATCTTTACAATCACAAAACGCACAAGACTCTTTACCAATTAATAGAATTTTAGACTGGCCCAAATTAAAAGTAATAGCGACAATCTAACGTTTACGAAATTTCGGATTTTTTCAAAGAGTTGGATAGAAAACATTATGGAAATTGAATAAATTGCTGGTTACAAGCAATTTCTTCTTTTCGACAATGTTTCCCACTTGTTTGTTTTGAGGGGCGTCCAAAACCGTCCTAGTGTGCGAATGGTTTCAGATGAAAGACTTGGTTCGTCCTAGAAGTCAAATTTATATATTGATTGATTGATTGATATATTGATTGATTGATTGATTGATTGATCAGTATTTCAGTCATATCACAGGGGCTTGAGCACCTAACCATGGATTTCTGGTATTTCTCACACCAGTACTACTACTACATCATTTCCGAGCCCCCAGCTGCTTATCCCTAATAGGTTTACGATACGATTATCCACCAATAGGTGGGAGACTAATGTCGGAAAGGTTATTCGCCGCGGCCGAGGATCGAACCCGGAACCCTATGACCAGGAGTCCTACGCGCTACCACTGCGCTATGGCCGCGGTCCTCAAGAAGGCACACAGTATCGACCTTGTTCATATTGTTATAGGTACGTTGATTTTGTTGAAGAAAGCTGTTATATTGAAAGATAAAACAATTTAAAAATCACTGGGTATAACGGAGGTGGATTGCCGCTGTTGGTTAAAAATCTATTGACCTATCAAATCATTCAATTGATCCGGAAGTGAATGAGAACCTCAAACGTTTATTTATAACATTTCCTGTTTAATTATTTTGACATCAAGACGTCATAACTCGTATAAAGTTTAACCCTAACTGAACTGAAATTTTAGACTTGTCAAAATTCGATGGGTTGCAGACGATAATTTATGGTCGATTTCATTTGAAAAATAATAATTCACTAGGGTAGAAAAAATATTTTGTAAAAAGAAGAAATTGCTTGTTACAAGCAATTTCTTCTTTTTTCCACAATCTTTTCTTATGTGAAAAAAACACAGGGACGTAAAAAACAGAGATTGAAAAGGAAAGGGTAAAATAATGTATAGATATGACGTTAAGGTCGGTAACTGGCGATTTTTATTTAATATTCCTTACATTTTTATGCAGACTTTTGATTGGTCGCATTAACGAGTGTTAAAAATTAGGTCTTTGGTGTGATTCTTTGGCTTTGGTTAAAATGAAATATGATTGAATTTGCAAGGGTTTTTTTTTTTTTTTTTTTTTTTTTTTCAAAACAATATCCTCATTGTCAATCAATAATCTCTTGCTAAAAGCCAAGTTCATTTCCAGGATTCATCAAGACGTTGGATCAAATAAACCGCTATCTAATACACTCCAAGATTCAATTCCCCGACAGGAATAGCTTGTTATCGGGAATTTTACGGATTGACAGGGATAATGTCTTCTTGATATCACCGAGAAGAAAACCTGTTGCCTCTTATTGAATTTCGTCTGAATATGGTGTTCGATTAGGACCATCCTACAAAAGTAGATATACGGAACTGTACGACGGGCAGGGCTAAGATATTTTTTGAGGAATGGCTTAAAAGGAATTTTATGAACCCCATCCAATCAATCAATTGACCCTTCAATATGGGAGGGGGGAGACAAAAAGAGACAGACATACAGAGACAGACAGACAGAGAGGCACACATATATCAGTATCATATTAATGTTCCTCAGGGAACTGTTTAGACACTATACAAAATCACTCTAATTTTCAATATTTCGGCAAAAATGCCTTTATCAAGAAAAAGAAAATAAGATTTATTTTCTTTTTCTTGATAAAGGCATTTTTGCCGAAATATTGAAAATTAGGGTGATTTTGTATAGGGCAAACATATATATATGGAAGGGTCCCCCCCCAAATAAGTGACATTTTATAGAAATAAAAGTTAGTTTCAAGGAATAACAATGCCATCTAGAGACGACGTGATTTTCAAAGAGGAATACTTTTAGTCTATATTAATTCCTTGTTTTGTATGGTGCACTATGATGACCAGAAGGAGACGGCTGTTATCGGAAACTGTACGGATCTGCGGCGATATTGTCTTATTGAAAGAGATCTCTTTGACCGCTGGTGAATTTTAATTTTATAGTTTACTAATAGCGTCCTCCTTTACCCGTTTATCAAAAGATCATTGCTATTCATGTATTGTGAAATAAAAATGAAGGTATAAATTCGCCTTTCAAAAAAATAGAACAGTGAATTAAGCATTCCCACACATGACGCTTTTTGATGCCCACGAAGAAAAACTTTGTGTAAAATGAAGAAATTGCTTGTAACAATCAATTTCTTCATTTTACACAATTATTTCTACCCAGAAAGTTGAAAAAACCATAACTTTCATAAACTATAACTGTCATCTGCACCTCTTTTCAGTTAAGACCAGTCTAAAATTTACTATCTGGTAATGGGTCAAAGGACCTTGAAAAATGCAAAAGAAATTGCCTCTAGTTTTGCTTCTTCGCTTGGTTTGAAGTCGTTTAGTATTGGGGAAAAGCACCCTTGTGAATTCACCAACCGGTCCCAATCATATCACTAAGACCACTTGATTCATTTAAAGCGACTTCTAAGAATTGTTGTCGTTTCATGGTTGTTGTTTTGTAACACCCGGTACAGTAAATTGTTTCTACTGCGAAGCAAAGAAGATATGCACATATGAATCGTACAACAATTAACGGAATGACCCCTTTCTACTGTATATAGGATTATAAACATCAGAACCGAGTGTAACGCCGATCTCTACCCCCGGAATACGGAATTTGCATTTATTAAAAAATGTATTGATCCTCTCGTCCTATACACTCCAATTTCATTGTAGAACGTTGTTTGATCGTATTCCTAATCGGTTACCGAATGTGTGCGCTGCGTAGACTCCATTTATCATTTTGTCCAAGATAGAAGTAACCACTTAATCACGCTTTTAGGATGTCAGTTTCGCTCAGTGATCATTCTTCTCCAAGATAGAAGTAGCCTTTTAATTTCGTTTATTGGGCGTCAGTTCCGCTCAATTATAATTTTTCTCGAAGATAGAAGTAACCATTTAATCACGTTTTAAGGATGTCAGTTTCGCTCAGTTAACATTCTTCTCTGAGAAAGAAGTAACCATTTAATCACGATTTTAGGACATCAATTTCGCTCAATGATCATTCTTCTAAAAGATAAGATTAACCACTTAATCACGATTTTAGGACATCAGTTTCGCTCAGTTAACTTTCTTCTCGAAGATAGAAGTAACCATTCAATCACGTTTTAATGATGTTTGTATCGCTCAGTTATCATTCTTCCCTAAGATAAAAGTAATCATTTAATCACGTTTTTTGGATGTCAGTTTGCCTCAATCGCTTTACGCATCATCTAAAACAAAACATGATTCTGCAACTTAGAGAAAACTCTGATACGATTTCCTTCAAATATTTACGTTCTAAAGATCCATTCACGATGGCAAGAATAGGCCAATCGCAACTGTCAATCAAGAAATCGATCGACAACTCAAATTTATTCAGTCCGCACATGAGCTTTCAACATCATAATTGGACGCCATTTTTGTTAACCTTTTTGTTGGTTTAGCGACTTAAACGTCATAACTACAACTTATTCCAACTGTAGTTAGGACGATTAGGTCGCCAACCAAAAATTCTACTGATTTGTAAAACGCTACTGGCCATCGCCGTTAAAAGTCGAGGCGGAGTCATAGAAGTAAGTGGGTGGGGCCAGCGATTGGTCAGTTGCAAAGTTTCACCAAATTGATCAGAAGCAGCGTTTTCTTAAGGAGTTTATTTTACGACCGTAATTTCTATCGGAGGTAAGCACGACGTGACGTTATTTTACCATAACGTTGTTTATAGGTATCGAACACCGCCTCATTGCATCACTATTGACCAATCGCGACTGTCAACATTTCCAAGAGTGAATGATGACCTCGATCAATGAAATCATTCATTGAGATCAGAAATGAGTTTTGAACTCCAACATTGGTCGCCATTTTGTTAACTTTTTTGTTGGTTTGGAAACTTAAACGTCGTAGCTGCAGCTTAATCACACTGTAGCTACGACGTAAAAGTCGCCATACAAACCATTCTTTTTTACACGCTTCTTGCAATAGTTCTGCAAAATAACGCCATTTTGCCTATCGGAGTAAGTTGGCGTGTCTAATGGAAAAAATGGATGGGGCCAGCCATTGGTCAATTATTGTTCTATATTCATTGCTCATTTCAAACCCACGATATGTGTGGGATGACTTTATTTTTCAGATTTCGAAGTCCAGACCTAACTGCACTACAAACAAACAAATAAACACTGTGTTAAGTAAATAAAATACGTGCAAAAGCATATCCGTGGATTACTTTACGATATAAATTCTGCAGCGTTCATCCAAAGAAAAAGATCTGTAAATCGAAATTCTACAATCTAATAATGTCATAAAAACGACTTACCAATAAATAAACGGTGGTCATAGATGCGGTATAACCGTTTACTGTTTTTCAAAATATTGGCCTTGTCCAAATTCAAAGGGTTAGCAGACGACAATATAAATTGAGGACAATTTAAAAAGTAAGCTCCCTATTTGATGGAAATATTGCAGGAAAAGAAGAAATGCTTGTCACAAGCAATTTCTTCTATTTCTACAATGTTTTCTCAAGTATGATGTCAAAGGGACGTAAAAACCAGGGATGGTATGGGAAACCGCTCCACGTTTTGTGAGATTTGTTGGAAAAAGTTGTAATACAGACCACGTAGAGTTTCAACTACAAGGTGGTCGATATTTATTCTTTCAAACACTTGCGTTGAACTGTGTGACGCTCTCTTGTTGAATTTTGTCTCAGTTTAAACAATGATGACGCAAGGAAAGTAACCCGTATTTTAAATTATGATCCTATTGACAATGGTTATGTCCCTTTTATATTTTTTGTTCTCTTCTTTTTTTCCCCTCCTTCCATTATATTCAACAAAAGCGGATTATGACGTTTACTACCAAACTCAGTTAACCCATTTCCTCACGCCCATCGAGTTGAGGAATTGGGAAAACATTGTGTAACATAAAAGAAATTGCTGCTAACAAGCATTTACTCAAAGTTTTCTATCCAGAAAGTTGAAAAAATCAAAGCATTAAAATTATCGTCTGCAACTCCTTTCAATTTCGACCAGTCTGATTTTTTTCGTCTGGGATTGGGTTAAAACAGGGTATGGTTACTTTATTTGATGTATCTTTTCTCGCTGTCTGTATACCCGTCGGTATATGCGCGGTTTGCACGCCTTTACCCTCTATCCTATCTCTATGTGTCGTTATCTCTTTCTCTCCTTTGATTTCATCTTTCTCTCATTTACTCTCTGTCTCTCTCTTTCTCTATCTCCATTTCTCTCTGTCCCCGTCTCTCTCTCGAACTCATTCACTCACTCACTTTCTCTCTCCCTTTTACCCTATCTCTCTCACTCACTCTCCCCCCGGCTCTCTCTCTCTTTCTCTCTCTCTCTCTCTCTCTCTTTCTCTCTCTCTCTCTTCCTCCCTCTCCCTCCCTCACCCTCCCTCTCTCTCTCTCTCTCTCTCACACACTCTGTCCCTCCCTCCCCTCTTTATTTATTCAATCTCCCCCTTCCCCCTTCTTTTATCTACTTATCCATTTAATTATGTATTTATATTCTTGAATCCTGCTCCATACAGGAGAACAGAAGATTCAACGTTATTGTCTGATATTGTAAACATTTACCGGAACTGAAGTTTACACAATACAGCTTGTTTTCTTTTTGTTTGGTGAAAGAAACAACGCACATGGCTACAGAACTGTACAGATTTCTAGCATGTAATTTACGTGTACTTGTACAAGTGAAATTACTTTCAGCTGCAAGGCAATGAACGAAAAAACTTGGTGCACCCTTCGTCATGGGCGAATGTATGTAACAACATTTGTTGTAAAATGATGAATGAGACACACACAAAAAGTGGTTCATGTGCTTCTGCTGAAGAATACACATATTTAACCAATTCCCACGCAATTCTGCTTTCTAAATCGGAAGAAAATAATGTGAGAAAACATGGTGGAAATGAAGAGATTGCTTCTTAAAAGCTTTATTTTTTATTTTTTCCCACATTTTTTCTACCCCTCAAGAATAAGGATTCGTAAAATTTGATAAACTTAAAATTATCATTTGCAAATTCTTCTAGGTTTGATCAGTGCAAATACTTTAATAAGCTGTACTCAGGACGTTTATGTCGCCAAACCAACAAAAAAAACTTGCAAAAATGTCAGTCAAGGTTTGAGTTGAGTGCTAACTTCCGGTCTAAATTAATGATTTAATTGGTCGATTAGTATTTCGATTCACAGCCGAATTTTGTGTAATGAAAAACGACTAGTTGTAGCTTTACCCACAACATTTAAAAGGAACCAGCTTAAATTCCTATCGTATGTTAAGGGCGTGATTCATGAAAATCGTTTATTCGATTCCGTTTGAAAGTGGTTGGAAATTACATTGAAAAACACAACCGAAAACATGTTTCAAGAAAGTAAAGTAATTCCTATCCACAAAACAATTTAACTTGCAGAAACTACTTGGTGCATTAATTAGTAATAACAAATGTCAGAATTCCGTGCGTGTCAAATTACGAGTGTAATAACTTGAAGTATCACCAAATGACAAACTTGTAAATTTAACCTAAGAGAAAGAAGTTGCTTCTAATCATTAACCCGTTCACACATAATCCTGCTTCTGGAAATCCCCCACCCCCACCCCCTCCCCATAAAAAGTTGTATGGAAAACAGCGTGGATAATTATGAATTTGCGAAATTGCTCCTTTACAGCAATTTCATCATTGTCCACGAATTTCCTACCCAAGAATACAAAGATGTACACAAACTCGTCAAATAATAATTGACGTCTGCTACCCCTTTTCAGTTAGGTAGGTCAGAAATTGTGTCGACTGGAAATGGATTAACCCTTGTCATGCTGAACCCGGAATATTCCGGTTTTGGCAGGAGGGGTAGACTAAGATCAGACTGCACTTATGTGCAGGCTGATCTTACTCTATACCTCCTGCTTGTACTTTTCCTGCCAGAGTTGCTTATGGAGTTGATTTCTAAAAAAATCTGATTTTTGAACAACAAGTTGTATCATTGCTTTCATCCCTTTGATTTGAAAGCAATTCGGTGAGGTAATTTATACAGCATTACAAGGGTTAAAATGAATTTAGTTTGGGGAAAAAACTCTCATAAAAAGAGTACTGGGGAAAAAAACTGCCAGTCTCATTAGATATTTACAAATATCTGGAAAGGGAAAAGTGTCAACCCAAGTCAGCCGACGTGTTTTCTGATATGCAGAAAAGGCAATTGACAGATCGCTGGTCCCGCCTACTGACCTCTAACAGGATCTCCGACTTAGATATCAAACGGTATTACTTTGCGAAATATATGGACGGTAACAAGAAACAACAAATAAAATCGTTGGTCGTTGACCCTGCAGTCGAAACTGCAGCCAGAATGAGCTGTAGTTAAGACATTAAAGTCGACAAACTAGTAGGATTTCAAAGTTCACTTCTGGTGTAAATGAATGATTTGATTGGTCAATCGACTTTTTGATTTACAAGTACGACTCGTCAGTTTCACTTTAAAATATCCTTATTTCATAACCCATTCCAACACAGTCAATCCTTTTTTACGCCCCTCAAGAAAAAAAGCATTAAAAACATTGTAAAAGAAATAAGAAATTGCTTGTAATTTCTTCATGATCTACAATGTTTTCGAAAAATACAAAAAAAATCAAAAAAATAAAATTCCATCAATTTGAAATAATCGTCTAAAGCTTCTTTCGCGTTGGACCAGCCTAAAATTTTCTTTTGTGGGAATGGGCTAATTTTTCGCAGCATCCAATCGTCAAAAATGCCACTTTTTGTACCCCATGGAATTATAACGGGGATAGCAAAAACATAAAAATTGCTACGACAAATCAATATTTCCTCGCCCGCAATGTTTATACCATATTTAGCGCTTGTTTTTTATTTGAATGTCTACAACTCCTTTCAGTTTATCTGTTGTCACTATTAGCAGCCGACAAACTTGTAGACTTGTTCTTACAGAATGAGCTTGCTCGTTTAGTTTGAAACAACACGGTTAAACTTTTGGTCTTGAAAGTATGAAAAATCAGCCAATTAAATTTCTTAGTTTCTTATTCCCTGATCTCTGACCACGCCCACTGACCTCCAAATATTGAGATCGACTGAGTTGAAAAAAAACGACATATTTTTGTTAAAAAAGAAAGAGGTCAGTGAGATTAAATAGGAAAATCGTTAATTCGCTGCCTAAATGTCGTAACTGCAGCTTTGAAAAAGCCGGCTGTAATTTTGAAGGTAAGATCACCCCCACCCCCACCCCCACCTCATCGTAAATGTTTAAGTTCAAGCTTCAATTCCGGTTAGATTTTGGTTGGTTAACCCTTTACAAGACAAGAAAATTTTAGACTGGTCTAATTGAAAGGGGTTAAAGACGACAATTTAGAGTTTATAAAATGTTAGATTTTTTTTCTCAACATTTTGAGAAGAAAACATAGTGGAAAAATGAAGAAATTGATTATTGCAATCAATTTCTTCAATTTTCACAATGCTTTCCATATCATTTTTCTGAAGGGGCGTCCAAAACCGTCACAGTGTGGGAATGGATTAATAATTTTTATTTCTATTTTTAAGGGTTATCCCTTAGTCATTGTATAATAATATTTTTTTAATAAAGAAGAATAATGTTTTTCGAGAAAACATATTGAAAAAAAAAACCAAAACATGATTTATTTCAAATATTTCCATTATTGTCCCAATTACTCCTATCCTATTTGACATTTTATTTAAATGTAGGCACACACCTGAATTGTCGCCTGCAAATTATTTGAGTTTGGATTTGTCTAAAATTGTGTCAACTGGTAATGGTCTTTTTAGTCTCAAATTTCTATATCAAGCATTTTCATGCAAGACTCTGTGAAATAACTATCTATAAACTGACTTTTTGTGTGTGAGAGAAAAGTTTTTCTATAAGTCAAATATGGTCGCTTCAAATAGTCCCGTAGTGCATTTTTTCGCATTCAATTGATTAACGTTACCGGACGACAAAACTGTCCAGATTCAAAGAAGTAGCAGACGAATGTTTATAGTTGTAATTCTTTACACGCATTGTCTTTTGGTCGGAAAATATTGTGGTTGGCGAAGAAATTACTTTACAAGCAATTTCTTCATCATCCACCAATGTTTTTTTCCGAAATTAAGGGTATACGAAAAAGGGATTGTGTGAGTTTAAGTCTAAAATATATTGATTAACGACGGACTACGAAAACAGGAAACTTTTGAAAGCTATATAGAATTTCATTGGAAAACAGTATTTCGAAAATTGTATATCGCATAATACTCGTAAAATATTTCTATCTTTTCATTCGGCCTATACATATATAGATATACATATATAGATAAATTCTGAATTAGTAATTTTCATAGGACTGAAATATAATTCGCTACTGAAGACTCAACCGTCCGAAAAAGGCGATTTTAGTCCAAGAAAATGCATCTTTTACACTTGTATACCGATTTTTAATTACTCGATTACTGCAATGTAAAAAATGGGTAAAATGCGAAAGAACTCGGTGCAGGCTTACAAAATTCGATCAGTCTCGGTCCAGACAGTAGTTATGCCGCCGTCATAGCTCAGTCGGTAGCGCGCCAGACTCCTAATCTTCAATCATAGGTGTCATGGGTTCGATCCCCGGCGGCGGCAAATATTCTTTCCGACAATTGTCTCTCACCAATGGGTTGAGTGGGATAGCAGCTGGAGGCTAGGAAAGGATGTAGTGGTAGTACTGGTGTGAGAAATACCAGGAATCCATTGTTAGGTGCTCCAGCCGCCGCGATATGACTGAAATACTGTTAAAAGCGGCGTTAAACCCCATTCAATCAATCAAAACCAGACAGTAGTTACGACAATCCGTATTCCTCCTTCATCCGGATAAGGATGGACAACGAAATGTCTAAAAGCGTGCTCGAAGTTTCGAAATGTTTTTCGCCAGTGCTTTTTGTACGGCGCGCCACAGCGCTTTTATCGGCTAGACGTATCATTATGCCAGGAACATTGAGAAAAAGAGGTATCCAGTTTAAACTAGTTTCGGTGGTGTATTATTTGATCCAGGTCATGACAAACCTTTGTGTACTACACGTCATACAGTGGAGTGAAAGTTGATCGATTACACGTTATATGTATACAATTGGTTATTTATGATAGACCGCAGGCAAGTTTGGAACTTTCATTACTCATAGCTCGTGTTTATGTTTCAATCTATTTATTTTTTTCTAACGTTGATTACCGTTGTCGCATGCCGTCTTTGTTCGAGTCCCCACCTAGAAGCCGCTGGTAACGTTGACGGCTGCTACGGGGTGGGGGTAGGGGGGATTCCGAATACCATTAATTAATATAACTGATATTCACTACTGTTGAGAACAACTCCGTTCTTGGTCAAGAATAGGTTAACCCATTCCAAACAATCCCGCTCTTTTACGCCCCCCCCCCCCCCAAAAAAAAAACTTTATATATTTTCTGCAACAGACTAATCTCTGGTCCATTGACTGCGACAGGAAGTTCTGGACACTTCAATATTACAATTTGACTTTTTTTGCAATAATTATGAGCTGCATCTACGACGTTCTTGTCGTCGAAAGCCGCCGTCATAGCGCAGTTGGTAGCGCGTCGGACTGTCAATCTCGAGGTCCCGGGTTCGATTCCCGACGGCGGCAGTCATCCTTTCCGACTATTTGTCTCTCACCAATGGGTTGATAATCGTAGACCTATGTGGGATAGCAGCTGGAGGCTAGGAAAGGATGTAATGGTAGTACTGGTGTGAGAAATACCAGGATTCCATTGTTAGGTGCTCCAGCCGCCGCGATATAACTGAAAGATTGTTGAAAGCGGCGTAAAACCCCATTCAAACCAATCAAATCTTGTCGTCGAACCAACAATACTTCTTCACATAAATGGCGGCCAATGTTGGAATTCAAGCTTTATTCCCGGTCTAAATGATTTTTTTGGGGTTGGGGGGGGATTGGTCGTTATTTTCATTGACTGACAGCCGCGATTGGTCAAATCGCCCACTTCCGGATGCTTTCGATTGTCAATCAAAAAATCACTTCGTTTGGACCGGAAAAAAATTTTAGAACGCCGACGTTGTCCGACATTTTACGTGAAGTGCTTTGTTAGTTCGGCGACTTAAACCTCGTATCTATTGCTTATGCTACGACGTTTAGGTGGCCAACCAACCATTTTACATTTCGATTAGATTTAACTGGCCAGAAATTTTGCAAATATTAACCCTTTCCTCTTTAATCCCTGGTTTTTACGTCCCTGTAATTTTACACTTGAGAAAACATTGTGGGAAAAGAAGAAATTGCTTGTAACAAGCAATTTCTTCTTTTCTCACAATATTTTATACCCTTCAGGTTGATTACATTTCAAATTGCACTCACTTTTATTTGTCGTCTGCAACTTTTTTTTTAAATTGGACTGGTCTAAATTTTGAAAAACAGAAAAGGCTTAAAGTGGACCTTTCTGTCAGAGTCAGTGGGCGTGGCCAGCGATCTGTCAGTTGCAGCTAGATAAAATAACATGGTGTGGCGTATCTCGGAAACCCATCACAACACTATTTAGCTATTTTACTCCCCTCTGGAAAAATGCTTGGGAAAACATTGTGGGAAAATGAAGATATTGCTTGTTTTCTACCGAAAAAGTCAGAAAAAAAGGAATATCCTATTAACTTGAAATTATCGTCTGCAACTTCTTTCCGATTGAAGTTGGACCAACTTTTCTTGTTTGGTAATGGATTATGAAAAAAAACGAATAGAGCCCGGTAAAACTGAGTTTGTGCAAAACCAGTATTTGATAGTTGTCACTAACAGCAATTTTAAACCTTGTCATGCTGAATGCATATTCCTGTAATGACAGGAGGTATAGATAAAGATCAGCCTTCACATAAGTGCAGTCTGATCTTTGTCTAAACCTCCTGTTTGTCTCCTTCAACCAAGAGTTGTTAATAAAATTAATTTTCATTATAATTTTTTACCCTTTACTAGGGCTTCAAGTGCTTGCAAATTCAGATGAGGATTTTATTCAGCTTAGCCTTAGCAAGGGTTAGTTTGATCAAATTTTAAAATATCTGCCTTTCGGGGTAGTAAACGGTGTGAAAATGGAGAATCTATTTTTCTGTCATTCTATCCCTATGTCCATTGCATACAAAAGAACCTTAAAATATTGTTACCACCCTTTAGTTTTCATTCAAGAAATTTTTGGACTGATTGTTTCAATCCGTCACGGGAAATTACGAATAAACAAACCCCTTAAAACAAAGAGACGGGATGAGGCATAATAGGTCGGAGTTGACATGACGAAATGTAAGTTGTAGTAAGGTAGAATTTCGACCCTGCAGTGTTTTGTCAGCTCTAATTTCACACGGGTTATATGCCCTCATCTTTTTGGGTCATTTGAAAGGTCTAAGGCGGGCTATTTCTCTAATTGATTCTGGGGGACTGAATCATTGTGTAAAATTTGAAGAAAACTGTAGAAGAAACTTTCCATTTTAAGCAATTTCTTCATTTTCCACAATGTTTTCAAACCCAAAATCAAAGATTTGTGAAATATCACAAAGCAAAAAACGTGTTGTCTGCCATGGTGCAGTGGTAGTGCGCTGGACTCCTAGTGATCGAGGCCAAGATTGTATTCCACCACAAGGTGGATAATCTTTAACCTAATCGGGATGAGAATTGGAGGTTCAGAAAGGATGTAGTGGGAGTATTGGTGTGAGAAATACCAGGAATCCATGGTGAGGTGCTCAAGCCGCCGTGATATGATTGCATGGAAAACTACTAAAAGTTGCAATAAACCCCATTCAATCAATTGAATTTGGACCAGTCTCAAATTTTTGTCGTCTGTGGAAAGAACGATTAAAAGTAAACCTATGCCTCCGACCCCATCTGATATTCGGATTTTACTGAAGGCTGACCGAGTCTGATCTCTGCAATCTTTTTCTCTTTTTTTCCCCGGTTTAGATTAGTATGAAATTGTGTCGTCCTGTGACCGGTTTACTTGTGACTTGTCTATCGAATCGACGTTATGTTGATCAAACTAGATGGAACTCTAGATCAGATGTTGAAGACAGATATTCAACTATATAAGTTTGAACTCGCGTGTGCCGAATCCAGTTGTCGTTTGTTCGAAGCCAGACTTGGCCAGATTCATGTCCGATAATTGACCAATGACCGGCTGTCAATCAAATAATCGGTCGACCACCGAAAACAGCCGAAAAGTTTAGTTTGAACTCCGACATTGGCCGCCATTTTGGTGAGACACTTTTGTTGGTTTGGCGACATAAACGTCGTAACTACAGCTTGAATAAGCTGTAGTTACGATGTTTAGGTCGCCAACCAATAATTCTTTTTTTTGTTGTTGTTGTTGTTACATGCTACTGGCCATACATTTTGCAATATAATACCGTTAAAAATCGAAGCGGAACATCCTGTCGGAGTCAACAAGCGGGCTCAAACGAGTCAGTGGGCGGGGCCATTTGACACAGGTCACCGCGTTATGCGTCTTTTTCCTCTCAACAATGGGGAATGAAAAGTAGTGCACCTAAGGGGGATGATAAGCTGATGGCTCGGATCGAATACTGCGATTGTTTTGGTGAGAGAAATAATGGGAAGCCATCGTTAAGTTCACAAGCAAACGCGATGTAATTGAAATACTGTTGAAAGTGAGGTTCTACCCCTTTCTATCAAACATTTGAACTCGTGATAAAATATATTATCCATCAGGTGAAAATGGCCCCCGAGGGTTCCATAAAACAAATATTTAAAAATACATCGATTCCGTCAGAGATCAACAAGAGGTAGCGTTTTAAAGGTTATTCTACAATCATATAATCGTAAAAGAGCAAAATGTTTGTTCCCTGGTCAACTTTCTCCGTCAACGCAGTCTGACCGGGTCGATACTTTTCGAATTCCCCGGAAGTATTTCATGTCAGATATATCCCTTGCTCCACATTTGCCATAACGAGTTCAAGCGGCTTTCGTCTTGAACAATTACCATTGCCATGATTCACTAGATCTGCGTTAAAAAATGGCAATACTCTTTTGAAGATTGATTTTTAGACGCAAACCTTGTATACACAAAGATGGCGTAGACTAAGATCAGACTGCGAGTGTGCGCAGTCTGATCTTTGTCTATGCTGCCTACCAAAACAGAAATATTCAAGGTTTAGCATGACAAGAGTAAAAAGGGAAAAGGGTCGAGATAAGGGTAGAAGTCTTTACACACAAACAAGTATTGTAAATAACACAAGCATAGAACTCACCCAAGATATGAATACTTCAATGATAAGATTATCTGAGTGATGAGTAGGTATCCGATTAAAGAGTTCATGATTCCTGACATCAGCTATTCTTTTTGTTAGCTATGATTTCCTCTGAAATTCGGAGAATTTGAACTAAAGTCCATGGTGCTACTTTTGTATTGGTTGATTGAATGGGGTTTAAAGCCACTTTTAACAGTATTTCAGTCATATCTCAGGGGCTGGAGCTCCTAACAATGGATTCCTGGTATTTCTCATACCAGTACTACCACTACATCCTTTCCTAGCCCCATCTGCTAGCCCACTTAGGTTTACGATTATCCCCCCTTTGGTGAGAGACAAATGTCGGAAAGAATATGTGCCGCCGCTGGGGACATCCCATGATTGAAGATTAGGAGTCTGACGCAGTGCCGACTGCGCAATGTCGGCGGCCGCTACTTTTGTAAGAGATCATTTTATTTCAGTACGTTTTGCGTAAAACAGAACTCGTGAAAAGTGTTGCAAAAGATCGTGGCTTTATTAATTTTTAAAGAACTGGTTATAATATAGCAGCATAAGATCAGCAAGTGGGCGATATAGGACCATCATAGTTCTCTTGTTTATTACATGGGGCAGGCCATAAATCTTAAAACAACGTCGTTTACTATCGAATCGGATCTTGTCTTGTCGGAGTCAGTGGGCCATCGACAACAGTCTCAGTCTCTCTCTGTCTCTCTGTCTGTCTCTCTCTCTCTCTCTCTCTCTCTGTCTCTCTCTGTCTCTCTCTGTCTCTCTGTCTCTCTCTCTCTCTCTCTCTCTCTCTCTCTCTCTCTCTCTCTTTCTCTCTCTCCCTCCCTCCCTCCCTCCCCCGTAACGGCTCATATTCATAAAACTATGGTACAGTGCGCCTGTAGCGCGGTTTTATTAACTTGTTCTGACGATCGTTTGGGTCGGGAAACTGACACACACACACACACACAAAGTTGATTATTACAATGTTATCACCTGTCCGTTTCTGCGCTTATTACATTCTAACATTTAATGAGCCTTAGTTGAAACAGATATTCTCTCGCCAATGTTTACACCTGTTTAAGTGTATGTTAACATAAACAACAATCAGCTGTTAGTAGAGAATATCTGTACTACTTCTTTACGATAAAGCGCCAAAGACGAGACCATATTGCCTTTCAACCCCAAAAACACTTTCTCTATTTGAGAGCTAAGCATTCTTTTAATTGCAATATTAAGTATTAAACTATTCGGATGTAGTTTTCTGCGTACCGATATCCTGTATATCAGTCCTCTATAGGTAAACTGGACATAGGCAATCGGGGTAATTGACCATTCGCGGCTGTCAATCAAGGAATCAACCGAATTAAATAATTTCTTCAGCCCGGACCTGAGCTTTCAACTCCTGCATTGGTCGCCATTTTTATAAGCCTTTTTGTTGGTTTGGCGACTTAAACGTCGAAACTACAGGTTTTCAAGTTTATTTTTTGTAACACGCTGCTGGACACAAATTATTCAAACTAGAAGCGGGACTTCTTGTTGGACTCGGTGGGCGTGGCCAAGGAGTCATTTGGCAAGGCCAGCGATTGGTCAACTGTCGTGTCGTGTATCTTTCAAAGGCCTAAAGTGTGCCAGACAATTCATCAGTGTGTGCCCCCCATCTACCGATTCTCATTTTAAATTACATGATTAGCCCGCACTTCTTTCCTCTAGAACACATGTCAGTTTTGACATTCCTGATATCAGCATATTTTTTGACGTTAGTAAATTATTTAAATGACTCGTGCTATCACATACTTTCGGGCACTGATCCAATTCACAGTATATCGACAGAATATATCCCGCCCTGAATAATGCGAAGGTTCATGTTGATATTCCTCGTTTCCTTCTCGTCCAATGGACTACTCTGTTCATTTCGATTTGCTGACAGTTAAACGGCCTCTCTTTATTCGCACTAAAAAATGCATTTGAGAATCATTTTATTTAGCACCAATAGAATTTTAAGCGTTTATGAAAAATAGATTAAAGCTTTACAATTCTCGCACATTATGAATATTGATATTAGTCTTTTGAGTGAAAACGCCAATTTGTCATGGAATTGATTTTAATTTGTTTGGTTTAAAAAATAGAAATAACAGGTAACAAGTGTTTTCAACTGATATTGGACCACCATTGAAAAGGCATGGCTCACCAAGAGCGCTGTGCGTTCAGTATCGACCTAACATTCTCTAAGAGATTTCTGAGCTTCGACAACAGTTTGACACCTTTTCCACAAAATGGCAACAATCGCTCTTCACTATGATAGTGGTTATGTTGCAAGTGCATGTTTTGATACGCTAGTAAACCATAACTGGTTTTCATAAGCGTGATAAACATAATATACATTTATAACTCAAAGAACTGATGGTGGGCGTCGCTGATGGCATAGTTGAAAGATATGTCACTTTTAGTGTAGAAAATATCAAAAGGTTTCGTATAACCCGGCTATAAATAGGTAATACAGGATGTTATCTTTTTAAGGTTCAAGGACACGCTCCCCAGTTCGGCAAAATCTGCCATTGCCACACGCGTTATTTGCCTTTCGCTGATGGAAACATGAAAAGTGATTTGGCTGAGCAGCTCAAATTTAATGTTGCCGCTGTACATGTGCATGTCGTAGTATGAAAAAAGACAGGAATCCATGGTTAGGTGCACCTGCCAAGCGCGGTATTACAGAATTGCTACTAAACGCGACGTTAAACCAAATTTACCAACCGCATTTGGTAATTACCTCACGCTATACAGTTTGTATGACGTATTCTAAAAAAAGACATTTTGGAATTTCTCAATTTGTGAGCGAAACAAATCACTCTTAGGATCAAATCTGCGGAGCGCATTGAACCGCTGCGAACTGTCGGCAAATTACTCAATTCATATTGTGTACAAAGCTGCAGCTAGTTATGGCGTGACTGAAGGAGATTTTTTTATATACAAATGATGTTTTTATGCAATATATGAATCATATTGGATTCTCACAACACGCCCATTCAAAATACAAAGCTGGTTTACGAATACGAAGCTTTAAAAATTAATAAACTTGGTACTACTTTTCCAACACCATACTAAGATCCTGCAGAATTTTCGAAATGTCGCAACAGCCGCTAAGACGTCCACCAAAAGACTTTGTACCAGATTAATCTCGTGCGATTTGTTTTTAATTTCGTGTGAGTGGATACTTATCCATTTGAATTCAAGAAGTCGCGGAAAGGAAATATTTTCTCATACGAGTGTTTGGTGAGAACCTAGGTTACGCTCTTGGACATAACCGTTTTTATATATCACGATTTTTTAAATAATATATTTCTAAGGAGATAAACGAAATAAAACTTCTTGGGAAAAGAGACAGGGCTCAAATTTATTCCTTTTGTATCCACTTGCATTTGCCAGTGGGATATTAACATGGCTCTGTGTATGTCGTGCGATCATGCAGGCGTCCGTCAGTTATATGTCTTCTTAAAAAAAAAATCTCTCAAGAAATAGCTGGCTGGAATTCGACAAAATTTTAAAGTAATGATCTTTTGGTGAGCCTTTATCAGATTCGGAGAATGGGGGGGGGCTATTTCTGTCATCCGGGCGTCGGCACCGGCGTAATGTTTTGGTTATAGTTTTACGTGCCTGTCTAATATCTCTGTTTCTGCTAATGCTATTATTAAGTTGGAATGCAGAGCAATTCCAAATTAGATTAAACAAAACCTTAAAATGAACACAAGACAAGTTCATTTCGGGTTTCTTGATAACACATATCACGTGACCTCTTAGATATGAATACACCTCGGGTTACTTCTCATCTCAACTTGCCACGGACAATCAGTTAGTTGTAGCATAAGACAATAATATGACACATGTAAGGATGATATAAAATTCGTTTAGAGACTTCTAAACATGCATAAATTTTCTTTAAGTTATTGAAAAATAAGGTAATAATCAGCGCAGTAATTTGATTTTTGTGATTCGCCGTCCCGTGTTTGGTAACCACGTGATCTTAAGTGACATGTGGTAGTCATGTGACCATAGATAGGCAATACATTTGTGGTCAGACCCCACCGGATTTTGGCCTTCTTTAGTCTATATAAAATCACTGTTTTCGTCCAGGATGTAGCACTTGTCAGAACGTTCGTTGAATTATAGCCTTTCTGATGCTGTTTCGTCGTTCATAGAACTTCTCATTAATAGTAGAAATCATATGTGATGAATGATGAATTTTTGAAATAATGGATTCTAACCAAAGGCACCGTCTTTTTTCCAACCATGAAAATCACATGTCGCCAATTTACACCTCCAATTTTTGAACACCATCTATAACACATAGACCTGCAAAGATAGTGTAAAATGCACTTTCAAACAGCAGAAAAGATGCAAAATTACTACAAAATCAAACAAAATATTGCATATACCACTGTTTAAGACTCAAATCATCCCTGCCTTTCAAGAACTACATTTTCTCTAAGATCTACTTTTACCATACAACGACCTCAGGAAGTAATTTCCAGTGAGGTCACTCCTAAATAAAATTTGCTGTTCAACAAAAGCATCAAATGTTGACTTCATTTTGTTTTATGGCTATTCCTGAGCAAAGTTAAACTCATTTTGAAAGGCTAGAATCTTGTCTGTGTTGCTAGGAGTGTTTTAAACAGCACTGGTAGATATGGTAAAATATGGGAAAAAAGTGGGGGAAAAAAAGCCTTTCAAGGCTAATTGTAGACTTGCTACATCTTTAATAATACCCACTGGATTCTGATCAAATAAAAAGTGCTGTGAGCTACATATGTAGGGGAATACTTATGAGGTATTTTGGGACATTGTGGATCTAATAAGATTGGCTCAGAATGAAATATTCTCAGAAATTGCGCCAAATTTGGCGCAAAAATAGTATTTTCCGCACAGCCGAAACCACCATGGAAGTTTTTTTCAAAACTTTCAAGTAATATTAACATGTACATTTTAAATATGGATATAGTACAGCTGGTCTAACTCATTTACCAATATTCAGTACACCATAGGTAAGGTCATGAGTGGGCAAAGGGTTAATCCCTAATAAAGCCATTTTTTTCCAATAAGAGGTTTGTGCACTATCTGACAGGCTACACTTGGGGAATGACAGCATACTTGAGCAAGCAGATGACATTGACTCTGTTTACAGTGTCATTCTAGATCAAGGCTATAAAATGACCAGCCAAACAACCATTTTCATAGCATTATTGCATTTTTAGATCAGTAACAGCACTTACCAAGGTGAAAGGAATCCGAAAGAGACGAGCTTCTGGGGCCTTCTTCACATAGGACAACCAATCAACACGACGAGCTGTTCATAACCATAAGCCACAGTCCGGGCCAAGCTTTGTCGAAGACCAGCCTCCAATGCAGTCAACCAGCAAAATGTCAGAGCCTGTTCACATATCTTGTAGACTGGAAAACAAAAATGATAGTCTGGAAACTTGGGAACAGAATTGTCAGCCTCAACCAAATAGTATTCATTATGAATGCTGTTTTTCATGACCGCCAGCTATTTTCTGACCACTGCGAAAGCTTTAATGTAAAGCTGCACAGTGAAAAGAAAATTGGACTAGGGTCTGACCTTGTCTTTTCCTGTAAAAATTGTCAATATGTATCAACACCCTGCAGAACCTATCAGCCTCAATGTATCGGAGAGTCGAAGGGAGCCGCTGTAAATATGATGCTAGCCTCAGCTCTACAACAACATCAACTGGGGTAGAAAAGGAAAATGTGCATTTGAGCTTTATGGACATTCTACCCCAATCCAGAAGCCACCTGCAGAAACTGGCCGATCAAGCTTCAGAGAAGATCCTCCACCTCAATGAGGCCGACATGGCCAAAAAGAGGCAGATGGTTATCAAGCACAATGAAAGAAGTGGTTCTACAGACCCACAACATTTTGAAATATCCTTCGACTGCCGATACAATGCCAACAGAATGGTGTCTTCATACAAACCTGGACAAGCATCTTCAAAGTCATATGGGGGTCGCAATTGAAAACCATACAAGCTTCAAGTATATAGTCGGACTAGCGATCCAAAACAAGTTATGATGGACAGGCGCGTACTTACGAAACCATTGGTTTGGGGTTCAATGACCTGGGGGGGGCACTCTGGCTGTACTGCCAAGCTTGCGTATATGGAACCACATTCTGAGAGGCAGATGGCATTCGACATAGCCAGTCAAATGTACAAGGCGACATAATGGTTCGAACGCTTACAACGGATGGTGACATAAAATCCTACCTAGGAATGCAAGACTTCTACTACCAGCTTGGCAAAGCCTGGAGTGTGAAGCGACAAGCAGATCCTAACCTTTTGGGCAGCACTTAGATTCAACGAATGCGTAAGGCAGTCTGGAGAAAATGTAGGTCTGATGCCGACCGAAACAGGAAGAGAGAGAGAGAGAGAGAGAGAGAGAGAGAGAATGTCCCTTCACTCACACACACACACTCACGCATACACGCACACAGACATTTGCACGCAAAGACCAACCCCCACCCACATGGCCCATGTTAATACCCACAGGGTATTTAATTTTATGGTTTACCATGTCATATTTTGTTGTTTTTTTTTTCTTAACAAATTCATTTCCAAAAATTGGGAAGGGGGGGGGGGGGCGCGGGTAGCTTTTCGGCTTTAGAGGAAAATCTTAAAATTGTATAAAATAACAGTATTTTTAGAACAGAACACTCACCTACTACTCAAAAACACTGTAATTCTATTTCTAAATAAGAAAATACTCTAGCAGACAACAACATGTGAACTTCGTGCAAGGGAGATCACTACCGGACAAAAATACACCAATTTCGGATCATTTCTTTAAAAAATGATGAAATATAAAAAAATACACAAACCTTGATGAAAATAACCTCATATTCCATCTTCTGGTGTTAGTCCATACTTGTATGCAAAGTTTTAGGCTTAAATTCCATGAAATAACAAAGTTAACATTTTGTCATCTAGGTCAGACCCCACCGGATTTTGGCCTTCTTTAGTCTATATAAAATCACTGTTTTCGTCCAGGATGTAGCACTTGTCAGAACGTTCGTTGAATTATAGCCTTTCTGATGCTGTTTCGTCGTTCATAGAACTTCTCATTAATAGTAGAAATCATATGTGATGAATGATGAATTTTTGAAATAATGGATTCTAACCAAAGGCACCGTCTTTTTTCCAACCATGAAAATCACATGTCGCCAATTTACACCTCCAATTTTTGAACACCATCTACAACACATAGACCTGCAAAGATAGTGTAAAATGCACTTTCAAACAGCAGAAAAGATGCAAAATTACTACAAAATCAAACAAAATATTGCATATACCACTGTTTAAGACTCAAATCATCCCTGCCTTTCAAGAACTACATTTTCTCTAAGATCTACTTTTACCATACAACGACCTCAGGAAGTAATTTCCAGTGAGGTCACTCCTTGTGTGTATACAAATATGGCTCAAGTCGCAAATGCATTTTTAAATTATCACGCCGCCCAGTGCCTTAAAACATTCTAGAGCGATTAAGGGGGGTCGAAGGCATCAAGCAAACGCGATTATTGTGGGATTTACAGTTTTTACTTAATAAAAATCAAATAGATGCAAAACGAAAGTAGAAGATTAGAATGTAAACATACCAACTTCCGGTTTCTACTTATTTACTAAATAATTACGCTTTATTATGTTGTAATTTACAAGCTTAAATCAATAATAACACAGCAAACCTTTAACAAGTGTCATCTAGCTTTCAGCTTGGTCCTTTTTACTTAAGATTTTTACGGTTCTAAAGCCGAATAACGAATAAGGAAATCGCGCGACTACAGGGCGCCGAAGATAATTTGATACTATCTTCATTATATTATAGTCCTACTTTTTAGAAAAAGGGCAAAACTACCATGTGCAAACAATAACGTTACAATAACGTTAACGTCTTTTTTTTTCTTTTTTTTTTTTCCTTTTAAATTTTACTCACAACGCTTTAAAAATTCTTTTTCCTTAGTCTAAACCGGTATTTCAAATCGATCACACTGAAACAAGTTTCCGCAAATTTCCACGTATACTCATTAACCTGAAGTGAAATTCTACGTGAGTTTAGTACGATCGTTAAAGAATTGGCCGAGTTGAGGGTCAAATAATCATCGAGGTCGTTGATTTCTTACTGTAGAAGCTGTTATTCTCTGTTTTCAAGATTCTAAAAGGAGTTCACGTATTACAGTTGATCAAAAGGTGAATGTTATGCGTGAAAATTCTGATTTTGCTGTGCGTTACACGAGCTTATAACCCATTGCAACACAATAAAGTTTTAGACCAGTCCAAATTCAAAGAAGTAACAGACGGCAATTGTAAAACCCTGGTCTTTTTGGACAAAAAAATATGGATAATGAAGAAATTGCATGTAACAAGCAATCTCTTCATTTTCCACAATGTTTTCCAAAGCTTTCATAATGAGGGCGATTTAAAAGCGTCACTGTCTGGGAATGGGTTAAGACAATGCTATTTTTTGTTTTCTGTGTGTGGGTTTATGTTTTTGTGCGTTATTCACTCACATTTGTACACGAAAGTGAATCCTGGTTTAAGTTTAAAGGAGGGAGGCTTACTCGGAAAGTAATTAATGAATTTGAACCGAATTCCACAGTTGTGACCCTTTCAGTGCATTCCAACTTCTCAGTACTGTCAGGCCTTTGATTTTGAAACTTTGCACTTACCTTTGTGATCATCAAAATAACCACTGCTCCATTTCTCTGTAGCGTAATTTTGACCACTTTTTTTACTTAAGAATCTCTGGTTAAAGTTTTATTTGCAAGTCTCATTTCCCTGTTATATCTCTGTTCCTACACGTGCTATTACTTTTAAACTTTGTATGCCGATGGTTCAGCGCGAAACAGTTGTAACTGCTTATGTGTTTATAGGCAGTTACAACTGGTTTGCGCTGAACCATCTCTGAATGCTTTTTACATTAACATCATCCTCTTCATTCATTTTAGTGGAGTTTTGAGTCTTTTTCGAGTTACAATTTAAGTGCTCAATTTATCTTTGTTACTCTGTTACTACTTAACCCTTTCCTGTTTTGCAAAATTTTAGACCTGTCCAAATTCAAAGGATTTGCAGACAACAATATGAAATCAATTTTATTTAAAAAATAATCATTCGATAGGGTAGAAAACTTTGTAGAAAATTAAGAAATTGCTTGTCAAAAGCAATTTCTTCTTTTTCCACAAAGTTTTCTCCATTAAAAAAAATCAGGTACGTAAAAAACACAGGCACGTAAAAAACAGGGATCAAATGGGAAAGGGTTTAGGTCATAGTTTGATACTTTTAGACATATGTTAAGAGTCATGAGCTGACAAATACTCATTACTGTGACATTCATTTAGAGGATTTATACCCAATGTCGACATTAAATTTCTATTACTATCCAACGCTCAGAGTCTTCAGTGTCAGCTGTTGTTCAGTGTCGAATGAATGAAAACCGTTTTGTTTTAGAATCATATCGAATCATTCATAGGGATAATTAGTGACAGTATGTGGCCTTATATTTAGTCCAGGAGAAGTATCTTTTCCTTACTGAGTGAATGTCGATTTGGATTGCTTCCCTTGTTTAACAAAAGTTCTTCTTAACCTAAAACCAGATGACAGCAATTTAGCCGGGTCCGACGAATGGGAATAAATTGCATCTTATAGCGCATTTAAATTGAAATAAGTGTCAGATATTGTAAAAAGGAACATTTAATTGTTGCAAACATTTCACCATTTCAATTCTTGTAAAAATGCAGAATTGTGTGGTAATTGGTGAAATCATTAACTCCAGGCCAGTGGAGCGAAGTCTTGTGTCTCTAGTTAGCATTAGATAAGATTCTATTCGATTTTAACCCATGTCAGGCTAAATAGAATCCTGTTTAAATGTGCACTAAAATTAGAGCACTGAAATCACTAAAAACAGTATTTAAAGATCAATATTTCTTTTGAAAACAGATTCTATAAACGATTCTGACTTGAAAGAAACAAGCAGGAGGTGTAGACTAAGATCAGACTGCACATATGTGCATAAATACAGGCTGATTTTTGTCTATACCTCCTGCCAAGACAGGAATATTCCGAGTTCAGCAGGGTAAGGTCTAATGTTTACTAGTGTACTTCATTGTAGCTGTGAGAACATGAATTTAGACCATATAGTCTATAGAATTCTAATTGTTTCAATGTACGGAATTCGGTTAACACAGCGTCTACATTACACTTAATGCTGCAAAATTAATGACTTCCCCTTGTGCTAGATAATTAAACCCCTTTATCCATGGGAAAGTAAACATGCTCCAACGTTAGTTTTCGAGTTCCAGAAAATATACATTACAGTTGTCTTGATCGATAATAAATGACCAATCGAAGCTGTCAGTCAAAGAATCAATCGACCAAATAAATCATTTATTTAGACCGGTAGTGAACTTTGAACTCAAACGTTTGGCGACATTTATGCATTGTATTATTGTTTGATTGGCTACTTAAACGTCGTAACTACAGCTTATAAAACATGTTACTGGCCACAATGTTTGTCAAGTACTGTCGTGAGATATATAAACGGAACTTCCTGTTGGACATAGTGGGGATGACCGGTGATCCGTCAATTCGAACATAAATACCACTGAGTGGTAGTATTATTTAGCCTTCTTCTGTTTGTACCGGGACATTTCTGATTGACGGGTAACTGGTAACTATCCACGCCCTCTTACCTCCGATATTAAAGTTCGACTGACAGTTGAAACGATATAATCTTGTGGTATATGTGGTCAGTGGCATAAAACAAAGTGCAAATTGTTGGTTGGTGACATAAACGTCGTTACTTGAGCTTGAAGACCACTTGCCTCCAGAAAGAATTCCAATTATATAATAAACGGCGTTTGTAGTCATTAACATCTACAAAAATGAGAAAATATTGATTTGTGACGTAAATGGTGTAGCTACAGCTGCATAAGCCGAATTTAGAACGTTTGAATATCCAAACCAAAAAATATTTTCATGTTAATGTCGTTCAAAGTTCATTTCTGGTTTAAATAAGTTTTATCAGTTGATCGATTTTTTTATTGACAGCCACGTTTCGTCAACCAGTCTTCCAAACAATGTCTAATTATCATTCAGTTAACCCTTTCCTGTTCAATCCCTGGTTTTGCTTCCCTATGATTTTTAATTGGAAAAACATTGTAGAAGAAGAAGAAATTGCTTGTTACTAGCAATTTCCTCTTTTTCCACAATATGTTCTACCCTACTAAATGGTTATTTTTCAAATGAAATCCACTTTAAATTTTCGTCAGCAGAACCTTTGAATTTGGACAGGTCTAATATTTTGCAAAACAGGAAAGGGTTAAAGATCACGTACTTTGGGAAAAAATGTTTGTCATAGATTTTGATTGAATTATGTCGATTACGTTAGATAGCGAAAATCTTTAGAACCTGTTCTCATGGGGTTTCGAATTGACAGATCTCAGCCACAAGCAATTTCTTCTATTTCCACAAATTTTTCTACCAAACTCAATGTTTATTATTCAAATTAAATTCACTTTGAATTTTCGTGAGTAAAGCCTTTGAATTTGAACAGGTCTGTTTTTTTAAACAGTAAAATGACCCGTCCAAATTCAAAGGCTTTGCAGACGAAAATTTAAAGTTGATTTTATTTGAAAAATAACCATTCAGTAGGGTAGAAAATGTTGTGGAAAAAGAAGAAATTGCTTGTTACAAACAACTTCTTCTTTTTCCACAATGTTTTCTCAATTAGGAAATCACAGGGACGTAAAAACCAGGGATTAACCAGGAAAAGGTTAAATAAACCGTTTTATATTCTGTCGGTATCAGGGAGCAATGTCATTAAACCACCAGTGCTGTTGTAGATGGTTAAGTTTTCCTGAGACTTTAATCTAAAAAGTGCGAAACGAATCTAATTAATTTTCGATAACGATTTTAAGGGTAATTTATGCTTAAGTCAACGCCCTTAATCGTTATGCGACGCATGAAATTAGATTTGATCGTTTGGAAAAAATGAACCAAGATGCCCAGATTTCTTGTTAGAGTCATTGAAATTTTCATTCATTTTAATAATTTTTAAACTCATATTACTTATCGTTAGAAGGCGAGCCAAACCTCGTAGCTACACCTTAAATAAACTGCAGTTACGAGGTTTTGGTCACTCATCCGACTGGCCAAGGGTTTATAAAACCTTTCCTGTTTTGCAAAATTTGAGACCCGTTCAAATTCAAAGCTTTTGCAGACAAAAATTTAAAGTTGATTTCATTTGAAAAATAACCATTCAGTAGGGTAGAAAACATTGTGTTTAAAGAAGACATTGCTTGTTACCAGCAATTTCTTCTTTTTTCACAATGTTTTCTCAATTATGAAATCACAGGGACGTAAAAACCAGGGAAGGGATAAACCTTCGAAAACATATGTATGACGTGAGACAGTATATCGTCGTTGTTGTTCTAAAACCTCGTAACTACAGCTTGAATTGTAGACAATTGTCTGATCCCTGGCCCCACCCACTGACTCCGTTGGCCACGCCCACTGACTCCAACAGGTAGTTCCACCTCTATATTTAACAGCGTCATTATGCAAAATTCATGGCAAGCACAACAAAATGTAAAATTGTTAAAGAAAATATTTTAACAAATATTTCATTTTTAAATACGAGATTCAAAATTAAACAGAAAGAAGAGTTTCAAAAATGTGTTTGGAATTATATACCTCTTCCGTTTAAAAAGCACCATTTAAGTTATAAATCAAAACAGAATTTTCGCTTAATCCTTGTTGTTGGAAGTCATTAGAATCGTCTCATTGAGGTCACTAGGTCAAATTTTATAAATATGAAAAAAACTTTTTTGCACTCTTGAGGGCTAATTTTTTCCTCAAATAAATTGATAGTTGGTCAAGTTGGGTCAAAAAGTTGTCCACTAGTTTAATCTTAAAACCAAACTTGTGCACACTCTTGAGGGCATTTTTTACAAGAATATGAATAAGAGTTATCCAAAATTATCATAGTCGTGACTATGAGAACCAAAATTCACAGAGTGATTTACCTTAGTTTCTTTCAAACCTATACTCACTGCTAGCCTGAAAGGCAGGCTAATCGTTTAGCTGTACCAGTAGATGAGGTAATAAAAAACAGAAGACTCTAAATCACTGTAACCCAGTCCCGGGGATTTGAACAGCTGTTTTATAGGTTTCTTCTTTATCGTAAGGTTAGATAAGAAACGTTGTGTTTTAAATTTGTTTAAATCTTTTCTGTAGTGAATAGACAATGGTGTGCTTTGTATGATGGATTTTTTCAGTGGGTTTATCAGACGAAAAGGAGAGTGACAATGGGGTAAGATTTTTTTAACCCTTGTCACGCTGAATAAAATCCTGTTTTAGAACTACATTAAATCAAAGGACTGAAAGCACTGAAAGCCCACCTTGAAAGAAAATATTTTCTTTGAAAATTCCATGTTATATACAGCTTTGGTTGAAAATGGACAATCAGGAGGTGTAGACTAAGATCAGACTGCACTTATGTGCAGGCTAATCGTTGTCTATGCCTGCTGCCAAAATAGGAATATTCCGGGATCAGCATGCAAAGAGTTGATTAATATCAATTACTTAAAGCAATACCCTACAACCCAGCTTTTTGACACACCGAAGAAGTGAAGCATTATTTTTTTTTACTTTTCACACGACTTTTGTTTTTGAATTCGTTTCCACTTTAAATTGTTGTCTACAATATCTTTGAATTTGGACTAGTTCAATATTTTGTCGGCGGCAAATGGGTAAATATATTACAAGAATAAGGCACTAATGAACATGTCGAATATACCTGATAATATACTCATTAATGGAAGGACTTCGGGGCGTTTAGAAGCCGCCGTCATAGCGCAGTTGGTAGCGCGTCCGACTGTCAATCTAAAGGTCCCGGGTTCGATCCCCGACGGCGGCACTCATCCTTTCCGACTATTTGTCTCTCACCAATGGGTCGATAATCGTAGACCTATGTGAGATAGCAGCTGGAGGCTAGGAAGGGATGTAATGGTAGTACTGGTGAGAGAAATACCAGGATTCCATTGTTAGGTGCTCCAGCCACCGCGATATGACTGAAATACTGTTAAAAGCGGCGTTAAACCCCATTCAATCAATCAATCAATCGGGGCGTTTATTTTTGTGTCTGCGCGCGCGCGTGTGTGGATCATTAGACAAACGGAGTTGATATTTTGTAATGTACTTGACAACGAATTAGAGGGCTTAAATTCGTAAAAAGAAAATTCGACTTCGAAAATACTTTGGCTCACCTTAGGACGAAGTGGTCAAGATGAGCTAGTGTGGTCTAATGTCCGATGTCGGCTTTCGCCTTTGCGTATATCGTGAGTTGTCGTGCGGCTGACGGCTATTTATTAGACATCTTCTCCTCCTGAACCAGACAGCCAAGCTTGATGAAACTTGAAAGGAATGCTCCTTTGATTAAGCTGTTTCAAGAGTTTTCAAATAATCGAAATCCACCCTTGACTTTGGTTGGCATGGCATGATAAAGGATGGAATCACTGAAATCTTTAAGAATCTTCTTCTCTCAAAACAATAGACTTATAGCTTTGATATATTTATGAAGCACCTCCTTTGGGACATCTATCAAGTTTGCTCACCTGATGCCCCTTGGGCCATATTTGGGCCTCATCTGGCTCCATCCTATTTTAACATCGACACAAAGTATAAACACTTTAACCCTTTCGCGTTTCTTAAAATTTTACACTTATCCGAATTCAAATGTTTTTTGCAGAAGAAAATTTAAAATGGATTAATTCGAAAAATAACCATCTAGAGGGTTGAAAATATTGTGAAATTGGAAGAATTGGCTTTTGACAAGCAATTTCTTCCTTTTCTACAATGTTGTCTCAATTAAAAAATCACAGGGACGTAAAAATCAGGGATTAAAAAGGAAAGCGGTAAGGATATTCTTTTCTGAGCATTGGAAATTTGATACGTAGAATCTTCCAGTGAACCTGTTCAACGTACATTCATGTGCTGCCCTTCCGGTCATACTTAGGCTACGCAATGATACGTATTTATTGTCACCAAGACTTCTTTCTCTCCGTGTAATTGCAGGTTTTAACGACCTTGGAATTAAAATATACGATATGAAAAACGTTTCTTGAAAATGGGAAAATGATAGACACACAAAACTTGACATGATATTTGCTATCCTGAACTGTTCGACTCCGTCTGGAATTTAGTCGTGTAGAAAAGTATCAAGATTATGGACATTTTTAAATCGCCATTCTTGAATGGCAGATTTTTTTTTTCAAACGTCAAGGTAGGGTGAACTGTTTTAAAGTGTAGTGGAAGATAATAGCTTAATATTATGAAGAGAAAAGGTGGATTATATATTTTAACACGTTGCCAGATGACACAATTTTACACTGGTTCAAATTGAAAACAGTTGCAGGTAACAATCTCAAGTTGGTGGAACTTAGTTTTTGTCTATTAGATAAAAAAATATTGTGGTAAATGAAGTAGTTACTTATAACAAGTTAAAACTGACCTTTGAACCCATTACAACCTAACAAAATCTTAGACTTGTTCAAATTGAAAGGATTTGCATACTACAGTTTCAAGTTAATGCAATTTAGGAAATCTTTGCCTTGTAGGCTGGAAAACATGCTGGATATTAAAGAAATTGTTTGTCACAAGCAACTTCTTCCTTTTCCACCATATTTCCAAAAGCTTTTTCTGGAGATGCTTAAAACTCGGGCTTTAGTGGGAATGGGTTAAATGAAAATGAAGATGCTTGTCCTTAATTTAACATGCCTGCTTTCAAGTTCCTTAATTTGTCAATCAAATCTGACATTGTACTAAATGTGATTAGCCCATTCTCACACAATGACACTTTTTGACGCCCCTTCAGAAAAACAATATGGGAAATAAATGTTAACAATGAAGCACTTTCTTAATTTCTAACAATGTTTTTTACCAAGAAAGATGAAAAAATAAACTTTAAATTTTCATCTGCAACTCCTTTCAATTTGGACCAGTCTAAAGTTTGGTCGTTCGGTAATAGGTTAAAAATGGAAGTATAAACTCCAAAATCAAGGATGATTACTCTGAATTAATTTTCATTGGAATTTTGTGAGTTTTTCATCTGATGTTTGCATACAAAACTCATCCTGCAAAATAATTTATTAGAAAACCCACAGATAGTTATTGCTAAAGAACTCTCATATTTAAATTACAAACAACTTAAATGATTTAATCTATTCCCACAAAATCCCGCATTTTTATGCCTTGAGAAAAATTCTTAAATAAAAAATGAGAAAATGAGAAATTACTTGTTACAAGCAATTTATTCCTCTCTCATAGTGTTTTCTACCACATATGGCACCTATTTTCCCATTGAAAAATATAATTGTTGTCTCGACTTATTTCAATTTGGACCAGTCTTAAAATTTTCTGTCTGTTAACGGGCTTTAAGATAGAAGTTATCCTGGTCTAAGAATGTACAAGTATTGTGCGGCCTAAACGTTCAAAACATGACGATTTTCAGGACCTTCAGTCCTTTGAATTAAAAAATCGACCAATAAAAGGGGAAAGGGGGGGGGGCTTATCTCAGTCAATTGCTTTAAGTTGCTCATTTAATTTCAATCCTTTTTTTGTATTTCTCATTTCAGATTACAAAGAAATTTCCTGGCTTTCTTCAGAGGATTTTAGATGTAGGAGCTGTCTAAGATTATAAGCCTGTCTGGTTTACTAGAAAAGCAGACGAATTCAGCCGAAAATCGATCGAGTTTTCGGTTATTACATGTGACGTAACGATATGCACTACTGTACGAGAGCAGAATATCGGTTTCTAAGACAACACTGTCTGCATATTTTCTAACATAAATCTTTTTGCGCCTTGTTCATGAAATCGAGGTGCTGAGACAAATGAAGACTGAAGTCGAAATAATGTATAACATTCGATTAACATGGATCTTTTCTGAACGATTTTACTGTTTTCGAATACGCGGCCAAGAGAGTGTAGACTGTGCAATGCGCATGCTCGCAGGATCGTGTAGTTTGAGATAGCCTTCGGGTAGCTTAATTACATGTAGATTTTTCCTGTAATTATACACCTTTTTACAGTATTATCTTGTATTCCTCATTATGGCAAGATTCAGACCATTTTTGATAAAATCTTTCGTGTACATAGCGTTTTTAATGTCCGTGTTTTGGTTGATTGGTTTTATGTGGCTTGAAAAGTCGAGTCAAAGAGATGTATTCTTCGATGGACCGGAAGGGATTAACCTTGGGGACCAGGACGCTAGGGAAACAGAGGGACCTTATCACGTGATCGATCTGTTGTACTCCGAAATTTCAAGAAATGATCCGTTTAGCTTTGTGAATTGTCGAAATTTGTTTGATAACAATTTTAGTGATTTGAAATCCGTTAAATCATACCTAGCATTCCACAAGCATAATTTTCCAACACGGAAACCTCAACTGTATGAAGCATTAACAATGAATTGTTCACGTTTTAAGAAAGCACGTGGATATATAACAATAGATTCGCTAACGGAAATGGAACGCAATTTTACGTTGGCGTTCAATATCTTGGTGCATGAAAAGGTTGAACAGTTTGAACGTCTTTTACGAGCAATATATAGACCGAATAACCAATATTGTGTTCATGTTGATAAAAAGACGCCTGACAGTATTATGAAAGCAATTCTTGCCATAACTAAATGTTTTGATAATGTTTTTATAGCTTCAAAGCTAGAAATTGTTATATATAAAAGTTATACTCGTTTAAAAGCGGACATCAACTGTATGCAAGACCATGTCAAACGGGCAAAACCTTGGAAATACTTGATTAACATGGCGTCCAGTGAGTTTCCTATCATGACCAACCTACAAATGGTTCAAATCGCCAAAGCGCTCAATGGCGGGAACGATATCCATGAGGTGTTTATGACAATGGACGAAAATCGTTTTTCCAAAAGTCATTTTACTTACATCGATCTAAAAACTAAAACTGGTCATATTATTTACTCCGACGAGAAAAAAGGTCCCCCGCCGCATAATCTTGTGATAACAAAAGGAAATGCTTACAATTTATTTAGCAGGGAGTTTGTAGAATTTGCACTTACAGATCGAAAATCCAGGCACTTATTGTCGTGGTCAGCTGATACTCTAACACCGGATGAGCATTATTGGGCTACATTAAACAATCTATACAGCAACCCCTTTCTTGGAACACCCGGTGGATTCAAAGGTGAGCAATAAATACAGATTCGCAAAATTATTGGCACACAGAGGTCATTGGCTTCTTATAAACAAATTGATATTCATGATAAATGGATCGCTTTGTATTGGTTAGGAAAACATTAATTGTCGTCCGAAACTTAGACTGACCGTAGAAATAACTGTATTTAGTTAAATTCCAGGGACGTTTTGTAGCGCTAAATTAAATATGGGCAAGCACTTGATCATTAAACATGAACTAAGCTCTTTAGGGGAAAAAATGACAATTTAAAAACAAGGACTCTAATTTGACTTGAAATATGCCATCGCTATTTAGAGGCCCGTTAGTGATGTTCAAAGAGCTTATTAAAACTGGATGGTCAAGACCATCCCTGTTTAATACTTTTCTCCTCGATTAACCCTTTTCCGTGTTTCAAAATTTTAGACTGGTCCTATTTCAAAGGTTTTGCAGACGAAAATTTCAACTGGATTTAATTTAAAAGATACCTTTCAGTATGGTGTAAAAAGAAGAAATTGCTTGTTACAAGCAATTTCTTCTTTTCCCACAATATTGTCTCAAGTATAAAATCACAGGGTCGTAAAAAAAGGGGACTGAACGGAAAAGAGTTAAATACATGTCACACTACTATTTCTTGCTTCTGGCATGTAAGAAGATCGTATGTTTTCATTCAGATATTTTGTACAGAGTGTCTGTAAGCATTATAAATAACTCGATTGACTGTAAGTCGTTCCCTTTTTTTTTTTTTTTTTTTTTTAGTCTTTTAGAGATGAAGAGATTTTTAAATGTTTTTAGTTCACCTTGGCACAAAATATCATGGTATTTTGTCCGCTGTGTCCATGTGTCCATCTGTAAAATTTTTAGCACACCATAAGCGCAACGATATTGAGACCACTCACTGTCTGTCGTCGTCTGTCCGCCCACAATAACGACCCTAAACCAAGAAGTCGATTATGCTGGAACTTCGCAAGAATATTACTTTGGGAAGCTCTTCTAATGTTACTCAAAAAGAACCCGAATTCCAACAGAAATGCGACCCCTCTATCTCATCACATTTGGCGGAAAAATAAACCAGTAAATCTTTAACCAATTCCCACACGATAAAATTTTAGACTGGTCCTAATTAAAAGAAGCTGCAGAAGACGATTCCAAGTTGATAGAATTTCAAATTTTTCCGTCTTTTTTCACACGAGCAATTTCTTCATTTGCTCGTAGAGTAAGAAAATATTTGAGAAAAAAAACATCTATTTGTTATAAGTAGATAATCCTTTTCCAAGAATATTTTCCTAGATGTAGTTCTTGTTAGAGATGCGTGGTAATATCTTAAATCAAACCGGCTATACAATACAGACGTTATTTCAAAGAACCCAATTATTTTACTGGAACCATTACCAAATCGTTTAGATGGGTCCAATTTTAAAGAAGTTGCAGAAAACATCTCAAAATACATTTTAATTGAAAATAATGATACTAGGGCGGAAACATTTGTGAAAAAAGACCAATCGCTTTTTACGAGCAATTTACCATTTTCATGAAATATTTTCCTATCGATGTGTATATAGTTCTAGTTAAAATTGTGTAGTAATAGGTTAAATCGGTAAATTCAAGCCAGAGTGACGATACAGACGCACAAACACCTCTTGTCTATGGAAGCTAATTTTTCTGCAAGTGTATGAAATAGACCCTTATGGAAATTCTTTGCATTGCTGCAAGAGGCGAATAAGAGTTCGAAAAGTTTGGCAGACGAAATTGGAACTAAAATATTAATGAATAAAGGCATGTCCTTGGGTTGCTTCCCAAACAATACCGTTTAACTTCTGATAACAATTTTGAATTTCAGGTCATCCTGATACAAAGCCATTTTTCGGTCGCTATATCGGATGGAACTCCACCAAACACGTTGGACGTTGTAAAGGGAAGCATTACGTCCACAACGTTTGCGTGTTTGGCGTCGAAGATCTCCCAGCTATAAGTCTACGTAATGAGCTCATAGCCAATAAATTCGACATCGAGTACGACCCTATAGCCTATAAATGCATGGAGGAATGGCTACAGAATAAAACAGCTAAAAGAGAAGCCATTCGGAATGAAAGGCTTTATAGGAAGATTGCGCAGCATTAGTCCTAACATCGTATTTTTATATTGAAACCACACCCCCAGATCTTTAGCTGTAGGACATTAAACGTAAAATAGTGTATGAAAAGAAGAAACATTTCTAGAAAACTTGCATAAAATATTGCAGGAAGAGAAAAAATCCCGGTGACCTAAACGAATTTACCACAGCTTGAATAAGCTGTAGTTACAACGTTTAAGTAATCAAACCAGCAAAAATGTTTAACATAAATTTCCGAGTTCGAAGTTAGCTTCTGATAAAGATGAGCAATATTTGATCTATAAGTTAGCCAAGTGCTGGCTGTTGTATTGCCGCATTATCATAAACATGACAATATGTAATTACCGGTGAAACCGAAGGTAAGATTGAGCACTCAATTTAGCTCCACTGGCTGAAAGCAAGCGAGCTATTGTCATGGCGTGGTGACCGCCGTGCGTGCGTCCCTCCGTCCGTCAGTCCGTCCAGTCGTCCGTCCGTAAACTCTTCCTTTAAAAATCTTTTCCTCAGAAAGTATTGAACAGATTTCAACCAAATTTCACAGAAATGATCCTTGGGTGACCTTCTATCAGATTCCTTCAAAGAACTTTGATCGGATGAAAAACATGGCTTTAATAGGCGGGGCAAATTTCCATATATGGTGAAAGCTTTGAAATATTCTTCTCATAAACAAAATGGATGTATTTCTTCCAAATTTCACAGAAATGATCCTTGGGTGGCCCTTTAACAGATTCCTTCAAAGAATATTGATCAGATGAAAACATGGCTTTAATGTGCGGGGCTAATTTCCATATATGGTTAAACCTTTAAAAGTCTTCTTCTCGGAAACAATGTTATGGATTTCATCCAAATTTCACAGAAATGATCCTTGGTGATCCTTTATCAGATTTCTTTAAAGAATAATTTTCGGATGAGAAACATTGCTTTAATTGGCGGTAAAACCTTTAAAGTCTTCTTCTCGGAAACCATAAGATAGATTTCAATCAAATTTTAAAAACGATATTTGGGTCAAAATTCAAAGAATTTTGATCGGGTGAAAAATATTGCTTAAATGGGCGGGGCTAATTTCCATATATGGTGAAAGCTTTGAAAATCATTTTCTTACAAACCAGTTGACGGATTTCAACCAAATTTCACAGTAATGATCCTTGGGTGGTCCTTTATCAGATTCCTTCAGAGAATTCTGATCAAATATAAAACATGGCTTTAATGGGTAGGGCTATTTTCCATATTTGGTAAAAGCTTTGAAATTCTTTGTCTAAGAAACCAGTAGGATGGATTTCAACCAAATTTTACCAAATAGATCGTTTAGTGACTCTCTATCAGATTATGAAAAAGAATTTTGATCGTGAGAAAAATATGGCTTAAATTGACAGGGCTTATTTCCATATGATATATACTTAAGATGAACTGTTGATGGGTTTCAAATAAATTTTAACAGGAATAATCCTCAGATGACTGTTTGTAGGATTCTTTCAAATGATTTTGCTTGGTTGAAAAGCTTGGCTATTATGGTTGTGGCTTATGTCCATATATGGTATACAGATGAAGTTTTTAATTTTTTTTAATACCTTTTCATCTTCCGACTGAATGAATTATACATAACTTGATTTTGTAAAATCAATGAAAAAGTTGAAATGCTTCTCTAGAAACTATTTCAAAGATTTCAGAGACTTAGATTTATTTTCCTTATATCAGTTTATATTGAATTCATTGAAAATTTACTTAATCATTACATTCATGCCTGTGGAGCGATACAAGCGCCTCTAGTTTAATCCATTCCCACACGATAATTTTTAGACCAGTCCAAATTCAATGAAGATGCAGACGACAATTTTAAGTTAGTGGATCTTTAAAATCTTTGTCTTATGGGTTAGAAAATATTGTGGATAGTGAGGAAATTGCTTGTACAAGCAATTTTTCATTTTCCACAATGTTTTCCAAAGCTTTCATATTAGGGGGCGTTTAAAAGCGTCATTGTGTTGGAATTGGTTAAGGATCACTTTCAAAATCGTTATTATATCATACCTTAGGTTGAAATGTTAGCATATCTGATGTAACTCTTAAAGTTTCTTCATTTTATAATTGCTTTGTGTCAAATTTTGAATGAGATGACAGTTGAAGGGGAAGACCGGACCTAAGAGAAATAAAGCTTTTTTTGGGGGGGGGGGTGGAAAATGTCGTATCGCTCGTTACGACCAATTAGCTCCATCCGAAATGAGAAAATATTAGACTGGACTAAATTCAAAGAATTTGCATATGACAATTCTTAGTTGATGAAATCTAAAATCCTTTTATTGTGTGGTAGAAAACATTGTGGATTATGAAGAAATTGCTTATTACAAGGGTATCAAGCCTTCGGAAGTTTAATGATAGGATTTAAGTTGACTTGTCTAGGGATGCTTACTGCAGCTCGAGAATAGTGGTTCGCTAGACTTTGAAGGCAGATATTGCACTCTACAGCCTGTTCAAGAGAAACCCAGCTGAATAAAACAACAGTAGACCCTACTTGACTGTCGACCGGCACTTTTTGGTGACCTCACGATATGTGGATAGACATTGTCTATTAGTACAAAATCAGACAGTATACCACCGGCGCAGATAGGTACACACGCCTGTTTAGAAAATCTCTGTGATTTATGATGAACCAGTCAATGCACTGTACTAAAATCTATGCAGATCCCGCTTTTCCTGGCATATTTATACCGAGTGACTTTGTTAACGAAACCCTGCAAAATGATAACTGATAAAAGGGGAAACGAATATGACCGGGTTTTTTTTTGTCAGCCCGATTAGCTTAGTTTGTAGAGCACTTGACTTCAAACCTCAAGATCACGGGTTCGATCCCTGGGCTGACCAAATCAACTAACAAACTAATTGTCTTTCTGATGAGACGTTAAACCGAGGCCCCGTGTGACGATGCTATCCACCGAGCACGTTAAAGAACCAGGCGGAGCTCTCAGCAGTTTCGTCCTGTATCCTTGCACTATTCCCCGTAATAGCTAACTGTCTTCTTGTGGCGTCGCTAATATGGGCACGTGATACGGTAGCGACGATAGATAAAAAGAAATGCACACACAACGCGTTTTCAGACTCCCAATTTTCAATCATAGGGTGTTATGGGTTCGATCCCCAGCGGCAGCACACATCCTTTCCGACATTTGTCTCTCACCAATCGGTAGATAATCGTAAACCTAATTGGGATAACAGCTTGAGGCTAGGAAAGGATGTTATGGTAGTACTGGTGCGAGATATACCAGGTATCCATTGTTAGGTGCTCCATCCTCCGCGATAGGACTGAAAAGTGTTTAAAGCGGCATAACGCGAGAAATTTGGTAGCTCTCTAAACCCGAATAAGTCTATGCCAAATTTAAAATCTAGATTCGTCGAAGGACAGAAATGTGGTACAGTTGTTTACCAAGTGACTTTGATAACGAAACCCTGCAAAATGATAACTGATTAAAGGGGAAACGAATATGACCGGTTTTTTTTGTCAGCCCGCTTAGCTTAGTTTGTAGAGCACTTGACTTCAAACCTCAAGATCACGGGTTCGATCCCTGGGCTGACCAAATCAACTAACAAACTAATTGTCTTTCTGATGAGACGTTAAACCGAGGCCCCGTGTGACGGTGCTATCCACCGAGCACGTTAAAGAACCAGGCGGAGCTCTAAGCAGTTTCGTCCTGTATCCTTGCACTATTCCCCGTAATAGCTAACTGACTTCTTGTGGCGTCGCTCATATGGGCACGTGCTACGGTAGCGACGATAAATAAAAAGAAATGCACACACAACGCGTTTTCAGACTCCCAATTTTCAATCATAGGGTGTTATGGGTTCGATCCCCAGCGGCAGCACACATCCTTTCCGACATTTGTCTCTCACCAATCGGTAGATAATCGTAAACCTAATTGGGATAACAGCTTGAGGCTAGGAAAGGATGTTATGGTAGTACTGGTGCGAGATATACCAGGTATCCATTGTTAGGTGCTCCATCCTCCGCGATAGGACTGAAAAGTGTTTAAAGCGGCATAACGCGAGAAATTTGGTAGCTCTCTAAACCCGAATAAGTCTATGCCAAATTTAAAATCTGGATTCGTCGAAGAACAGAAATGTGGTACAGTTGTTTACCAAGTGAATTTGATAACGAAACCCTGCAAAATGATAACTGATAAAAGGGGAAACGAATATGACCGGGTTTTTTTTGTCAGCCGGATTAGCTTAGTTTGTAGAGCACTTGACTTCAAACCTCAAGATCACGGGTTCGATCCCTGGGCTGACCAAATCAACTAACAAACTAATTGTCTTTCTGATGAGACGTTAAACCGAGGCCCCGTGTGACGGTGCTATCCACCGAGCACGTTAAAGAACCAGGCGGAGCTCTCAGCAGTTTCGTCCTGTATCCTTGCACTATTCCCCGTAATAGCTAACTGACTTCTTGTGGCGTCGCTCATATGGGCACTTGCTACGGTAGCGACGATAAATAAAAAGAAATGCACACACAACGCGTTTTCAGACTCCCAATTTTCAATCATAGGGTGTTATGGGTTCGATCCCCAGCGGCAGCACACATCCTTTCCGACATTTGTCTCTCACCAATTGGTAGATAATCGTAAACCTAATTGGGATAACAGCTTGAGGCTAGGAAAGAATGTTATGGTAGTACTGGTGCGAGATATACCAGGTATCCATTGTTAGGTGCTCCATCCTCCGCGATAGGACTGAAAAGTGTTTAAAGCGGCGTTACGCGAGAAATTTGGTAGCTCTCTAAACCCGAATAAGTCTATGCCAAATTTAAAATCTGGATTCGTCGAAGAACTGAAATGTGGTACAGTTATTTAAGGTCCTTTAGACGTGAACAAAGTCCCTCTGACGTGAAATTCGTTCGATGCAAGCTCAGATTAAGTTTGCGTCAACGGAGAGTGGAATGCTGTCTCCAAGGCTTCATGCTACTAGCCGTTTGAGGACGAATTCTGGTTGATTCTGTAGATTCTCTTCGACTGAGTAGCATTTTGTAATTTATTAAGCTAGGCAAGGGTCGGCAACGTCTATTTGCGGATGGACCTGGCTGCCTAACAAGACTTTGACTTAGTTCGACGATAAATAAACGGAAATACACACTCGACTTATCTGTCACATGCAGAGCAAAATCCAACGACAAAGTGTAGCCATCCATGGTTTTCGAGCTGCAGCAGGCACCACTTGGTTATTCAGGTAAATCCAATAACGTTAGCATCTGAAAGCGTGATAGCCGTCCTTCCCCCTTTACCAGGCGACAAAACTTTTAGACTGGTCAAATTTCAAAGAAGTTGCAGATGACAGTTTATAGTTTATTGAAATTTGATATCTTTTTCTTTTGTGTAGAAAATGAAGAAATTGCTTGTATTGAAAATGAAGAAATTGCTTGTTACACGCAATTTCTTCATTTTCAACATTGTTTTTTTTTTTTTTTTTTTTTTTTAACTTTTTTCTATGGAGCGTCAAAAAACTGGTATTGTGTGTTAATGGGTAAAGGCTTTCCCGACGAGTAATAAAAATTCCATGCGATATTCGAGCGAAATCGAGACATCCTCTTTCATGCACTTAGCATTCCGTTTAACCGAGTTATTGCTCGTACCAAATTTTAATCACTCATATGTTTGCCAACTCAGGGGTTTTGGTTTTGGTTGCCAAATGAACACATTTTAAGATTCATTGCATAATTCTATCGTTTCAATCTCCGACAAGAAATAATCAAAATTTGTTAATAGTGACCCCCTATCAAATGTTGACTAGTTGAGATAGATTTTTTAGTTCTTATGTTAGATAGCTTTCTAAAAGCTTTTAAATGTTATAGGTCGATTGCATAATCCAAGTTTATCTTAAACGAGAACAAAGCTTAACCAAAGTGGGGGGAGGACTCGAGTTTAAATTCACGTTGTTAAGCTATTAGGTTACTTACCAACAGGCTATTTAGACCCGAGTAAATGGGTATTTGTAGTAAATCAAAGTACTGAAATTACTGTAAGCTAGCAAAGAATGGTTGAATTTAGAAAATCTTTCCCTTGCTGGATAAAAATCATTATGGGCATTGAAGAAATTGCTTGTTACAAGAAATTTCTTCATTGTCCAAAATGTTTTCCAAAGCTTTTTTCTTTATATGCTTAAACAGCGGATTGAGTGAGAAAGGGTTAAATAGCATGCCTTTGACAGAGTTCTTTACAATTTGAATAGAGTTTGCAATACTCCTGAAATACATAAGAACTTTTTTTATGGCGTAGGCATTCCATGGATTTAGTGGTTAAGCCTCCAGTGGCAGTTTGCTCTCGTTGAACTTTGAGAAGACCTAAAATCTGATGCTATCAAAGCCGACGCTTCGCTAGCTAAAACAGGGAGGGGGGAATTGATTCTAACACTGCTTTTGCTATTACTTCGTAACATTATATATAGTCTTGATATAGTGTCGGACTCGCATTAGAGACCAGCGTTGTAAACAAGCAAGTTCTTCATTTTATACAATATTTTCTACATAGAAAGTTGAAAATGTCAAAACAAAACTTTAAATTGTCGTCTGCAACTGCTTTCAAAACAAGACATTTTTCATCCTTTCTGATACCATAGCAAGCAGAGTTTTTTATGAAATTGAATTAAACAGAGCTTATCTATGCTAAGCTCCCGTCTAATTAACCCTATGGTGTAAGAAAGGAAACAAAAAAAAAGAAAATAGAAAGAAAAAACATGTATTCAAATATTTGAGAATACTATTTCTAAATTATTAATCTTGCAAAGAATTGAATTTCATGTCGAAGGCACCATTTTTCTTCTTTGTGAATAGCGCCGTTCTGTACTCTGTTGTTAAATCATCCCTGTTTTTCGATAAAATAAATCCGGTGTTTTACAAGATTTTGCTTAAACGTGCAAGTTTATGTTCAAATCGGGGCTTATATTAAACTTGATTTTCGTTAAGCTCAGATTTATACTCAAGCTTAGATTTAAACCAGGATTATGCAACCGGTCCTAAGGGTATGGAAAAAAATAAACAATAAATCAACAGTATATCTAATATACATTCGTGTTTATCGTTTGTGAAATCCCAAACATAGACTTTTCTACGATGTCTCATCTTTGTATGACGTGTTGAAAGCCTAAGACAAAATGAGATTGCTTATAGTAAACAATTTTTACTTTATTTTTTAGGTAAATTCTAATTATTTAATCCTTTACTGTTTTTAAAATTTTGAACTTGTCTACATTCAAAGGGGTAGTTGCGATATTACAAAATAAGTACAATTCAAAAAGTAACTAGCCTACATGATAGAAAATATTGTTGGCAAAGAAGAAAATGCTTGTAACAAGCGATTTCTTGTTTTTTCCACATATTTTTCTCAAGTATAATATCACAGGGACGTAAAAATTGGGGATATATACGGAAATGGGTTAAGATGCCTTCGTTTAAATAATGCTTAATTTAGATATTACATCTACAGTCTTTTAACCAATTCCCACAAAATTCCCTTTTTAGCACTCCTTGGCACAACGTGCTAAAGGTGAGCTCTTGTGATCACCCTGTGTGTGTCGTCCTTTTGAATCTTCTCCTCTGTAATCGTTGGGCTAATTTCTACCAAACTTGGCAGGAATGTTCCATTAGTGCTCCTTTTCAAATTGTTCGTGGAATTTTAGATTCTCCCAAAAATAGGGGCGTGACAGAGCGGGGCTCACCAGACTTAGATAAATCATGAAATAGTTCTTTAAAAATCATCTTCTCCTAAACCCGTTGACCAATTTGAACCAAATTAGTCAAGAAAGTTCCCTTGATGGTCCTATTCAAAACATGTTAATGAAAGTTTGGTTAGTGAAGAAATGGGGATGGTAGGTCGAGACTTACCAGACTTAAGAGAAATAATGAAATTATTCTTTAGAATCCTTTTCCTTCTAAAGCACAAGGCCAAATTCAATTAAACTTTGCAGGAATGTTCCTTTGGTGACCCCTGTCAAAACTTCTCCGGGAAATTTTGATTCGCCATTAAAGGGGGCGTGGCAAGGCCGGGCTCATTACACTTGTAGAAATCACGGAATACTTCTTCCACTCGTAAACCATTAGGCCAATTTGAACAAAACTTTTGACGTTTTCCTAAGCGTCCTTTACCAAACTTGTTGATAAGATTTTGATTTTGAAAGACTGAGATCATGAGATAATTCTTTAGATCATATTATTTCTTATTCCATCAATTAGTTTTGATTTGTTGAAAATATGGCTTTTATGGCCGTGGCTTATGATCATAAACGGTATACGGTGATTTTTTTTTTAAAAAAAATGTGAAAACATCTGCCTTAATAAATACCTATTTCATCTGACTTAATTTATTAATTAGTAAATTAATTGACTTTTGTAAAACAAAGCAAAGTTTGAAATTTTAAAATAATTTCATTGACAGAATTACTTTGCCAACATGGTGAATATGATTCGATTTGCATTGAATTCCTGAAAACACCATTTGCATAAAATCAGTATAATCTGCCCTGTTACATATAGGCGCTCAAGCGCTTCTAGTGAATGTTTTCAATATGAAATTAGGGTGGCATATTATAAATTTCGACATATGTTTTTCAATCATTTTCACAGTAATTTTCTTTGGACGAGCATCTTCTGTTTACTAGGATGTTTTTATCCGAACCCCTACATCACTAGGCCCTCAGATGATGGGCTGTTAGAACACTAATAGATCCCAGTGTAGAACGCCAAAATGAGGAATTCATTTTTAAGATCTCTATAACCCGTCAATGGCAACAATCAACTCACTGACACCAAGATCCTTGGCGATCTGCCCGGACAGCCGACATAAATCGACAAAAGATTTCAGCTGGATCGGAACAATCGTAACCTACACTACTGTTGGAGTGTATTAAAACTTTTAAAGTAGTGTAGCTCTCGGCATCTCAACATTGTCATGATGTTGACTATAAATCGCGTCCTCTGTCGTGCATTGACGGATCGCTCGCCACGCCTTCTGACCTCCGATAGTAAATTCGACAGAGATGTCAAACGGCATTATTTTGCAAAATGTATGACCAGTTACAGTAACAAAACAATAAAACTGGTTATTGGCGACCTAAACATCGTTCATACATCTTGAATATGAGCTGTACTTAGGACACTTTAGTCGCAAAACCAACAAAATACTTCCCATAAATATCGACCAATGACGGAGTTCGATCGATAAACGGCCCTATAAGTTACCCGTGAGTGTGAATTAATTTCGCACTAGTTGCCTGCTCAGTGCTTTTGATCGCAATAGACTCGCCTCGGGTCACTTAGAAAACTAACACAGATCTTCCAGGAATTATATCCCCGCTATTTTTTACTTAACCAGGGGAATGATCCACTATGTTTTCTAACCCAAAAGACAACGATTTAAAAAAAATGATCAACACATTTTTTTGATAAAGCTGTATTTACGACATTTTAGGATTTAGTGAGCGCAGAATTCCCAACAAATACGATAAATTATGTCTAGATGATCTGCGGAGGGGGGCTAAGAACACTTCCTCAATTTTGACCATAGAAATAAGTTGAAGCATTATTTTGTCACCGATTTTGTGCCTGATGCCTGATAAATATCAAACAAAAGTATTACAGAAATAGAAACTGTGTGTGTAATATTATGCATTAATGCTGCAAACGTATGATTATCAGAACTGTGTTGGCATCATGAGTTTTAAACTAAGGCGCACAATCTGTCAGCTAGGATTTCGTTCTGGAATTTAAAAACTGCTTCATGATTATAAATATATGGATTTCGAATAGGCTACCACTTAACCTTTTCTGACTCTTTCTTAAGATTATCTTATTTTACTTTGATTAAGGACGAGGAATGAGTTTTGTGGAATGTGTTGTGAAAAAACAAGAATTTTTTAGATGCTAAAGGAGTTGTGGAAAACGCAAAATATTTTCCTTGCATTCTTTCTGTTCGTTCATAGTGTGGTTTGAGCTTGCGCTAGGGACTTCTTGTGCGAGGTAATGAATGACATTTCAAATTGCAATTCAGGGATCATAATTGAGTGTATATTTTCTCAAAAAGAATATTGTGCTTCATCTGCTTCTTTTTCTTCCATCGGATCTTGCCTTGGGATTTCCCTTAAGTTCGTTAACTCATTCCTCTACACCGACGCTTCTTGACGCCCCAAAGATATAAAAGCTTTAGAAAAAATCGTTGAAAATAAAGAAATTGCTTGGTACAAGCAATTTCTTCATTATCCACAGTGTTTTCTACCCGATTTTAAAAAGAAAAAAAAAATTTTTTTTCGTCTGCAACTTCTTTGAATTAGGACTGGTGTTAAATTTTGTCGTCTGGTAATTGGTTAATCACGGTGTATATTCCGTTACGTGATATTTTAAATTAATCTCAGGATTGCGCGTGATCTCAACAATGTACAATATACATTGTACACCGAGTCGAGGTCTTACTTTGACGACAATACAATCTGAAACATATGGCTCATGCGTACAGTCCAGTCACCAAATTTTACGAAATAAGCTGAATAGTTTCATTAGTGCTCTTTATCTAAATTGATGGGGAAAGATATCAAAATTGCTTTCATTTTGAAAGTCGCCTGCATGGACGGAAATACTGATAGGGCATTTCCCCGGTATCGTAGCTCAAAATCATATATATAATACTCAAAATTTGCCAAGGATCACTTTTATCTAGTTGAAAAAATTCAAAATTTAATATGTTTGAGATTTTCATCTGCAACTCCTTTCAATTTGGACCAGTCTAACATTTTTTACCAACAACACATGTATATTTGCAAACGTTAACATCCAAGATCTCGTTTACGTATATGAGAGCCGTCCACACAAAACTTGGACTTGTCTCTTAAAGGCCTAGTTTAATCCTTCTTTATTTGACCCCCCCCCCCAAATGAGATATACAATTAACCACATGCTGAGAATTTAACGACCTTATCTGATAAGGAAGCTATATACATTATACAAGGGATTAAATCTGCTGTATTACAATGGAAAAGTGTGGCATATATTTGCGCTTTCTTTGTAACTAATTTGTCTTTTGAAATGCATTTTGAATTTTATCTGGTTATAATTGTTAATGAATAATAAGTTCTCATTTTTAAGACTTTTTCAAAGTGCGGGACTAGTAAAAATACAAAATATAAGGCTATTGTTATCATGATATATCAAAAGTAGCAACTCGAATAACTTAGATAGACAACATTGAGAAAAGAGGAGAAAACACTGATTTTTCTGATTTCCCCTTTCGTCTCGATATTTCAACCTTTTTTCTCTCTTATCAAATCGACCTTTTTAGTTTGTAAAACTGCCATAACATTCAGGAAATATTTCAATATTCTAGGCCATGATATAAATTAAAATGGAAAAAAAAGTAATTTTACCAGAATTCTTACTTTACCTCAATGTTTTAAGAAACTGTGTAATCGATTAAATTACAAAAAAAGTAATGCATGTAAATTTCTTTCAATTACATTCAATCCAGCAATCTGCAACTTAGTCACTTTTCATTCAGTAATTTGAAAGTGATTTGAAATTTTAAAAGCATAAAAAAATTATTAGATAAATTAAAAAAGAATAACTTTTCTTTTTTTTTCCTATCAAATTCTCATCAGAATAAAGCTAAGGTGCAGCTATTACATACTATTGACAAATTTTGACCATGGTCATCAATGGAATATACAAGATGATTAACCCCCTGGTGTGATTTACAGATAAGGCAATTAGCTTATCAGTAGGGGTCCAACATACACAACATTCCTTAAACTAGGTCTTTAACAAAACAAACATGATTCCGTGCCCATTCTAAACGCATTTGCACGTGATATCGGGTCAACGAAACCCGGATCGCAGGTCGTCTTGACCTCAGGCCAGCATCATGCAACCGATTTCTGATGGTTAGGCTACTTATGCACTCATCGGTACCGTTCTGGAAGTCCCTTCGTAACGTTGTTGCATTGTCAAATCGGTGAGGCCAGAACCACTAGAAATATGTCTTGAACTTAATTGGTTGAGCGTTCACGCCACCCAGCATGCAAATGCCTAACATTACCGGTCGTTCTAAACCAACTCCATATTCTTAAAACGTCACTCTTTGACACACTAAGGACATTACCAACATGCCTTTGGGTTAACCCAGAATGAAGCATCCCAATGCCCCTCTTTATCTCATCTTGACTAAGATTGCGTCTTAAGAGTTCGCTAAATGTACCAACGCACGTCGAGATACAAGGCAAAGTGAAACACGTCTTGGGGGGTATGTCTTTCCAGAGATCCTTGTGCGTAGTATACATGCCTAATCGTCATTTTAGCTACAGCGCCATCAAGTCCTTAATCTTTTTGGGGTCGATTTGATTTGAGCATTAAATCATTGGACGTAAAGGTGATCCTTAGCAAATTTTTAATAGTATATTTAAACATGCTTGTTTTGGTCATTTTCATTTTTTTAAAAAAAATCAAAATATACAAGAATATATCTACCGTCTTCCAAGTCGTTGTTCTTGATTGGCGTTAAAAAACGTCATTGTGTGGTGATGGGTTAAGATTAAACGATCTTTCGACCAAGATTTTTAAGCCGTTAACCTATTACCACACAGCAAAATTTTAGACTGGTCCAAATTCAAATAAGTTGCAGACAGCGATCTCAAGTTGTTAGAATTTTTATTATCGCTGAGTTCTAAGGTAGAAAATAAGCTGGGAAATAAAGAAATTGCTTGCAACAAGCAATTTCTTTATTAACCACTATGTTTTCCTAAGTTCTCTTCTTTTGGATCTTAAAAAAGCGGGATTGTGTTAGAATGTGTTGAAAAATTCATATTTAGAAATTAAAGTGTATCGAGCAATGGCATAAACGAGTAGCCTTAATGATGTCTTTTGGTTTCATTCAAAATAACAAAAATCACTCTTTAGGACACGTAGCAAGTCTTATTCAGCAAGATTTTTTATCTCAACGAGAAGATGCACCTCCTGTGTTTTCTGTTTTCTCCTTGCACAGGTCGTTTGACTCAAGATAGGATAGTAAATGGTTAACGACAAAGCCTCTTTTACTATTATGATATAAAGCGTTTATATATTAATATTGTTCCCACACTATGGCTTTTTTGAGGCCTCCGTAGAAAAACATTTGGGGAAAATTTTTGGAAAATCAAGAAATTGCTTGGAACAAACAATTTCTTCATTTTACACAATGTTTTTCCCAGGAATGTTGAAAAAAGAAAACAATTCATAAGCTTTTAATTGTCGTCTGCAATTCCTTCGAATTTGGACCAGTCTTGAATGTTGCCGTCTGGTAAAATTGGTTAGGAATTTCGTTACAATTAGTGAACCCCGTTTTCTCGAGAATATTTACATCTAGGTTGTGCATGATAGATTTCGCATGTGCATACAATCCCTATACAACTGAAGGAATTTATACAATTAGGAAATTGACCAATCGCTGGCGACGCCCACTTACTCCTTTGGCCACGCCTACAGACTCCGACAGGAAGTTCCGCTTCGATTTCTTACGATGTTATTTGCAAACTTTCTTGGCCAGAAGCATGTTACAAAAAGAAGAATAGTAGGTTTGCGAGCTAATCGTCGTAACTACAGCTTGAATAAGCTATAGTTACGCCGTTTTAGTCGAAAAACCAGCAAAAAAGCTTACCAGAAATGGCGGCCGATGTTGAAGTTCAAAACCCACTTCTGGTCTATTCGATTGATTTCATTGGTCGACTGATAATTTGATTGACAGCCGCAATTTGTCAATTGAGCTGTTGCTTTAAAAAACTTTCACGTCATTCGAAAACGGACCTCCTTTGGGTTTTAGAAATATATATACCACAGGATGACTCTGTGGACTGAGCAGACTGGCCAGAATCTAGAATTTTAGCTCTTTGTAAATATTATACTCATAGAATGGTCATTCTACCTTTTTAAAAGAGTGTGTCTATAATTGACCTTTACTAGATCCTATCTATGTTATAATTAAATTTGATATTTCTATTTGATTCTTATCATCCTTTTCAGAGTCTGTGTTGCTAATTTTGAGTGGATAGGGCGGCATTCTTATAATTATGATCTACCGATGGTTGCGGGCTCTGGTTCCGGCCTCAAAGGTCCTCATAAGACATCCCCGAATTCCATGCCCCATTACAAGACGACAAAATTTTAGACCGCTCCAAATTTAGCGGAGTTGCATAAGACAGTTTGGTCATTAGAAAATTTCAGATTTTTTTTAAATTTCTGTGTGGAAAACATTGCGAAAAATGAAGAATTATTTGTCACAAGCAATTTCTTCATTTTCCACAATGTTTTCCAGATTACTATTCTTAAAGGGCGTCAAAAATCGCCCTTATGTGGGAATGGGTTAAGATAACTATGCTTCCACTGACTTGATTTGTCAATGATAGCAAAGATATGATTGGACGCCCCCTGAACTCCGACAAGACAGTTTGACTGAGATATCAAACGTTGTAAAATTGCAAATATTTGATCAGAAATATACAGAAAAAACAAATTATTGATTACCGACCTAAACTTCATAACTACAGCTTGATTAAGCTATATTTACGACGTTTAAGTTTTCAACTTGTAGGTACGACGTTTAAGAATTCAAACCCACAAAACTTCGTTGTCGTTCTAAAGCCTCGTAACTACAGCTTGAAACAAGCTGCACAGTTTGTCTTCTGAACAATGGACGCTTTGTTTTCATATCAACCCATTCCGACATGACGCTTTTGGACGCCCCTCAGGAAAAAAAACTGGGAAAACATTTTGTAAAATGAAGAAATTGCTTATCGCAAGCAATTTCTTCATTTTACACAATGTTTTCTACTCAGAAAGTTCAAAAAATCTAAAATTTCATAAATTTTGAATTTGTCGCCTGCAACTCCTTTCAAATTGAAATTTTCAGTATAAATTTTGCCGTATTTTAAAGGGTAAAAACTTTTGCTGGTAGAGCACTCTTGAATAAATTAGAGGAAGTACTTATTATGTAATGAGATATTTCAAGAGGGTGAAATAAAAATAAATGAATTCAAAGAGCTAAAAGTCTGTAGATCTCGGACAAGTATTCACGCACACTGACCATTGCTCTTATTAGATAACATTGACTGGAAACTTGTAGGAACGCTGACCACGTTCAATTGAACAATCTCTGGCCTCACCCACTGAGTCCATAGGCCCCGCCCATTAACTCTGACAGGAAGTCCCGCCTCGATTTTTAACGGCGTTATTTTGCAAAATTTATTGCCAGTAGCATGTAACAATCAAGTTAAATGGCTGGTTGGCGACGTAAACGTCGTAATTACAGCTTGAATAAGCTGTAGTTACGAGATTTAAGTCGCTAAGCCAACAAAAAATAGTTTTATTGTTGGATTTGACAGAACAGGTTCGGGGTGAATAAACGATTTGATTGCTCGGTTGATTCCTTGGTTGACAGCCGCGATTGGTTGATTTGAAACACAAATCCACTTTGTCAAAAATAATGGAAATTCTTATACTGAACAAAACAAAAAGCAATTCCGCGATTAGCGACTTGTACTTGTAAATCAAAGTTTGTAGTCTGTATCTGTTGTTATCTGTAGTTACAACTTGTTTTCGCCAACCAACATCTTTTTATATCTATTTTAGCGGGAATTAAAATACTGCGGTTCCAAACTCTGTGTGATATTTTGAAAGAATGTAAACCTGTAAGCACTCTACATGATTAAGCGATGTGTTTAATTGCTGAAAGTATATTTTTAACATCTGATAATTTAATCTTTAGTTTCGTCTATCAAAAACGAGCGTTCTGATTAGCCGAAAGAAATCTCCATACCTCGGTGAACAAAATTTTAAGCACGTAGCTATTTCTTTTACCTCCGCACAAAATAGTTCTATGCAAAAAAGTATCAAACTTTTTAAAAGAAAAAAATCGCTCAATTTAATATAGGAAACGAAGAAAATATTTGTGTATTGCGGTATTAAACGAAAAAACTTTAACAGACTGCTTCTTATCCTAATGCTTGCTGCTTTATCGTAATGTTAGATAAGACACTTTGTATTTTAAACTTGTATTGAATAAAAACTGTAGTATTTTGCGTGTAGGATTTTCCCCCGTACTTATCAGAAAAGGCAATCGGGTATGAACACCAAATCGAACATACTAGAACTAATATACTTCAGTGAAGAAAGGTGACCGTGATAGTCTAACTTGGTTGGCATCGATCAGGTCTAGATCCTAAACGAATATAGTTTTATTGTCAAAAATGATCGCGTAGACATCGAATAGATGATATGATCAGATATTGATCGAGTTGATTGAGAAGAGTGTCGGGTTAATCGAGAAGGGAGTCGAGTTGATCCTGAAGGGTGTCGAGTTGATGGAGAACGGTGTTATGTTGTTCCAGAAGTGTGTCGAGTTGATTGAGAAGGGTCTTGAGTTGATCTAGAAGGCTGTTGTGTTGATCGAGAAGGGTGTCAAGTTGATCGAGAAGGGTGTCGAGTTGATTGAGAAGGGTGTCATGTTGATCAAGAAAGGTGTCGAGTTGATCGAGTAGGGTGTCCTGTTGATCGAGAAATGGTGTGGTATTGATCGACAAGGGTGTCGACTTGATTGAGAAGGATGTCGAGTTTATCTAGAAGGGTGTAAAGTTGATCGAAGGGTGTCGAGTTGATCGAGAAGGGTGTCGAGTTGATTGAGAAGGGGTCGAGTTGATCGAAAAGAGTGTCGAGTTGATCTAGAAGGGGTCAAGTTGATCAAGAAGGGTGTCAAATTAATCAAGAAGTGTGTCGCGTTGATCAAGAAGGATGTTGAGTTGATAGAAAAGGGTGTCGAATTGATCGAGAAGGGTGTCGAGTTGATCGTGAAGGATGTCGTATTGATTGAGAAGGGTGTCAAGTCGAGTTGATCCTGAAGGGTGTCGAGTTGATCGAGAAGGGTGTTATGTTGTTCCAGAAGTGTGTCGAGTTGATTGAGAAGGGTCTTGAGTTGATCTAGAAGGGTGTGGTGTTGATCGAGAAGGATGTCAAGTTGATTGAGAAGGGTGTCGAGTTGATCAAGAAAGGTGTCGAGTTGATCGAGTAGGGTGTCCAATTCATTGAGAAGGGTGAAGCATGTAGAGTTGATCTATAAAAGTGTCGAGTTGATTGAGAAGGGTGTCAAGTTGATCGAGATGAACTTTGTATTGATCGAGAAGGGGGTCGAATTGATCGAGAAGGGTGTCGAGTTGATCGAGAAATTCACCGAATTGATCGTGAAGGGTGTCGAATTGATCGAGAAGGGTATCGAGTTGTTTGAGAAGGGTGTCGAGTTGATAGAGATGGGTGTCGCGTTGATCGAGAAGAGTGTTGAACTGATCGAGAAGGGTGTTTAATTGATCAAGGAGTATCGGGTTGATCAAGAAAGGCATCGATTTGATCGAGATGGGTGTCGAATTGATTGAGAGGGTGTCTAGTTGATCAAGAAGGGTATTGAATTGATCAAGAAGGGTGTCGAGTTGATCGAGAAGATTGTTGAGTTGATCGAGAAGGGTGACGTGTTGATAGAGAAGGGTGTCGAATTGATCGGTAGGGTTCCGAATTGATTGAGAAGGGTGTCGAGCTGATGGAGAAGGGTGTCGAATTGATCGAGAGGGTGTTGAGTTGATCGAGAAGGCATCGAATTGATCAAGAAGGGTGTCAAGTAGATCAAGAAGGGTGTTGACTTGATCATGGAGGGGTCGAATTTATCGAGAAGAGTGTCGAATTGATTGAGAAGGGTGTCGAGTTGATCGAGAAGGATGTCGCATAAATTGAGAAGGGTGTCAGATTGATCGAGAATGGTGTTGAGTTGATCGAGAAGGGTGTAGAATTTATTGAGAAGGATGTCGAGTTGATCGAGTAGGTTGTCGCGCTGATCAAGAAGGGTGTCAAGTTGATTGCGAATGGTGTTGAGGTGATCCAGAAGAGTGTTGAGTTGATCGAAAAGGGGTCGAGTTGATCGAGAAGGGCGTCGCGCTGATCAAGAAGGGTGTCAGATTGATCGAGATTGGTGTTGAGTTGATCGAGAAGGGTGTTGAGTTGATTGTGAAGGGGTGGAGTTGATCGAAAAGGGTGTCGCGCTGATCAAGAAGGGTGTCAAGTTGATCGAGAATGGTGATGAGTTGATCGAGAAGGTCGTAGAATTGATCGAGAAGAGGTTGAGTTGATCGAGAAAGGTGAGCGCTGATCAAGAAGGATGTCAAGTTGATCGAGAATGGTTTTGAAGTGATCGAGATGGGTGTTGTGTTGATCGAGAAGGGTGTCCTGTTGATCGAGAAGGGGTCGAATTGATTGAGAAGGGTATCGAGTTTATTGAGAAGGCTGTCAAGTTGATTGAGAAGGCTGTCAGATTGATCGAAAAGAGTGTCGAATTGATCGAGAAGGGTGTCGAGTTGATTGAGAAGGGAGTCGAGTTGATCGAGAAGGGTATCGCATTGATTGAGAAGAGTGTTGAATTGATCGAGAAGGATGTCGAATTGCTCAAGATGGGAGTCGAATTAATCGAGAAAGGTATCGAATTGATCAAGAAGGGTACCAAATTGATCAAGACGGATGTCTAGTTGATCAAGAAGGGTGTCGAGTTAATCGAGAAGGGTGTCAAGTTGATCGAGATGAATTTTGAATTAATCAAGAAGGGGGTCAAATTGATGAAGAAGGGTGTCGAGTTGATCGAGAAAGGCATCGAATTGATCGTTAAGGATGTCGAATTGATCAAGAAGGGTATCGAGTTGTTTGAGAAGGGTGTCGAGTTGATAAAGATGGGTGTCGCGTTAATCGAGAAGAGAGTTGAACTGATCATGAAGGGTGTTTAATTGATCAAAGGTATCGAGTTGATCAAGAAAGGCATCAATTTGATCGAGATGGGTGTCGAGTTGATTGAGAAGGGTGTTAAGTTGATTGAGAAGGGTGTCAAATTGATCGAAAAGGATGTCGTGTTGATAGAGAAGGGTGTCGAATTGATCGAGAAGGATGTTGAATTGATAGATAAGGGTGTCGAATTGATCGAGAAGGGTGTTGAGTTGATCGAGAGGGCATCGAATTGATCAAGAAGGGTGTCGAATTGATCAAAAAGGGTGTTGAGTTGATCATGAAGGGGGTCGAATTTATCGAGAAGGGTGTCGAATTGATTGAGAAGGGTGTCGAGTTCATCGAGAAGGATATCGCATTGATCGAGAAGGGTGTCAGATTGATCGAGAATGGTGTTGAGTTTATCAAGAAGGGTGTAGAATTGATGGAGATGGGTGTCGAGTTGATCGAAAAGGGTGTCGCGCTGATCAAGAAGGGTGTCAAGTTGATCGAGAATGGTGTTGAGTTGATCAAGCAGGATGTTGAGTTGATCGAAAAGGGGTCGAGTTGATCGAGAAGGGTGTCGCGCTGATCAAGAAGGGTGTCAAGTTGATCGAGAATGATGTTGATTTAATCGAGAAGGTCGTAGAATTGATCGAGAAGGGGTCAAGTTGATCGAGAAGGGTGTCACGCTGATGAAGAAGGGTGTCAAGTTGATCGAGAATGGTGTTGAGTTGATCGAGAAAGGTGTCGAGTTGATCAAGAAGGGTGTCCTGTTGATCGAGAAAGGGTCGAATTGATTGAGAAGGGTATCGAGTTGATTTAGAAGGCTGTCAAGTTGATTGAGAAGGCTGTCAGATTGATCGAAAAGAGTGTCGAATTGATCGAGAAGGGTGTCGAGTTGATTGAGAAGGAAGTCGAGTTGATCGAGAAGGGTATCGCATTGATTGAGAAGAGTGTTGAATTGATCGAGAAAGGATGTCGAATTGATCAAGAAGGGTGTCGAATTTATCAAGAAGGATGTCTAGTTGATCAAGAAGGGTGTCAAGTTGTTCCAGAAGGGTGTTGTGTTGATCGAGAAGGGTGTCAAATTGATCGGGAAGGGTTCCGAATTGATCGAGAAGGGTGTGGAGTTGATGGAGAAGGGTGTCGAATTGATCGGAAACGGTGTCCAGTTGATCGAGAAGGCATCGATTTGATCAAGATGGGTCTCGAATTGATTGAGAAGGGTGTTGAGTTGATCATGAAGGGGGCGAATAGATCGAGAAGGGTGTCGAATTAATTGACAAGGATGTCAAGTTGATCAAGAAGGGTGTCACATTGATATAAAAGGGTGCCAGATTGATCGAGAAATGTGTTGAGTTGATCAAGAAGGGTGTCGAGTTGATTGAGAAGGGTGTCGAGTTGATCGAGAAGAGGTTGAGTTGATCGAGAAGGGTGTCGAGTTGATCGAGAAGGGTGACCAGTTGATCGAGAATGGTGTTGAGTTGATTGAGAAGGGTGTAGAATTCATCGAGAAGGGGTCGAACTGATTGAGAAGGGTGGCGTGTTGATCGAGGAGGGTGTCGAGGTGAGCGTGGAGGATTTCGAGTTGATGGAAAAGGGGTCGTATTGATCGAAAAGGGTGTCGAGTTGATTGAGAAGGGTGTCGAGTTGAATGTGGAGGATGTCGAGTTGATGGAGAAGGGGTCGAATTGATTGAAAAGGGTGTCAAGTTGATTGAAAAGGGTGTCGAAATGATCAAGAAGGGTGTCGTGTTTATTTAGACAAGTGTCGAGTTGATCGAGAAGGGTGTCGAATTGATCGAGAAGGTATCAAATTGATCGAGAAGGGTGTCGATTTGATCGAGAAGGGTGTTGAGTTAATCATAAAGGGTGTTGAATTGATCGAGAAGGGTGTCGAATAGATTAAGAAGTGTGTCGAGTTGATCGGAAACGGTGTCCAGTTGATCGAGAAGGCATCGATTTGATCAAGATGGGTCTCGAATTGATTGAGAAGGGTGTTGAGTTGATCATGAAGGGGGCGAATAGATCGAGAAGGGTGTCGAATTAATTGACAAGGATGTCAAGTTGATCAAGAAGGGTGTCACATTGATATAAAAGGGTGCCAGATTGATCGAGAAATGTGTTGAGTTGATCAAGAAGGGTGTCGAGTTGATTGAGAAGGGTGTCGAGTTGATCGAGAAGAGGTTGAGTTGATCGAGAAGGGTGTCGAGTTGATCGAGAAGGGTGACCAGTTGATCGAGAATGGTGTTGAGTTGATTGAGAAGGGTGTAGAATTCATCGAGAAGGGGTCGAACTGATTGAGAAGGGTGGCGTGTTGATCGAGGAGGGTGTCGAGGTGAGCGTGGAGGATTTCGAGTTGATGGAAAAGGGGTCGTATTGATCGAAAAGGGTGTCGAGTTGATTGAGAAGGGTGTCGAGTTGAATGTGGAGGATGTCGAGTTGATGGAGAAGGGGTCGAATTGATTGAAAAGGGTGTCAAGTTGATTGAAAAGGGTGTCGAAATGATCAAGAAGGGTGTCGTGTTTATTTAGACAAGTGTCGAGTTGATCGAGAAGGGTGTCGAATTGATCGAGAAGGTATCAAATTGATCGAGAAGGGTGTCGATTTGATCGAGAAGGGTGTTGAGTTAATCATAAAGGGTGTTGAATTGATCGAGAAGGGTGTCGAATAGATTAAGAAGTGTGTCGAGTTGATCGAGAAGGAAGTCGAATTGATCAAGAAAGATGATGAGTTGATCATAAAGGGGGGTCGAATTGATCGAAAAGGTTGTCGAATTGATTGAGAAGTGTGTCGAGTTGATCGAGAAGGGTGTCGAGTTGATCGAGAAGGGTGTCGTGTTGATCGAGAAGGCTGTCAGATTGATCGAGAATGGTGAAGAATTGATCGAGAAGGGGTCGAATTGATCGAGAAGGGTGTCGAGTTGATCGAGAAGGGTGTCGCGTTGATCGAGAAGGATGTCGAGTTGATCGAGAAGGGGTCGAATTGATTGAGAAGGGTTGCGAGTTGATCGAGAAGGGGTCGAGCTGAGCGTGGAGGATGTCGAGTTGGTGGAGAAGGGGTCCAATTGATCGAAAAGGGTGTCGAGTTGCTCGAGAAGGTAGTCGAATTGATCGAGAAGGGTGTCGAGTTTATTGAAAAGAGTGTCGAGCTGATCGAGAAGGGTGTCGAATTGATCGAGAAGGGTGACGCGTTGATCGAGAAGGGTGTCGCGTTAATCGCGAAGGCTGTCGTGTTGATAGAGAAGGGTGTCGTATTGATCGAGAAGGGTGACGCCTTGATCGAGAAGGGTGTCGCATTAATTGCGAAGGGTTTTCAAGTTGATCATGAAGGGGGTCGAATTGATCGAGAAAGGCATCGAATTGATCAAGAAGGGTGTCGAATTTATCAAGAAGGATGTCTAGTTGATCAAGAAGGGTGTCGAGTTGATGGAGAAGGGTGACGAATTGATCGAGAAGGGTGTCGAATCGATTGAGAAGGGTCCAGTCTAAAGTCTTGCTGTCTGTTAATGGTTTAAAGATAAACGATCAGACAGGTCAAAAGCCTTGATGTATTCGTAGTAAGGGACATGAAAATCTCTCTTTTGTTCCATTTTGTATCTCTCACCTTATTTCATCATTGATTGACCGCTGGGCACGCCTATTGAGCTTCGACAGGGAGTTCCACTTCGATATTCAATGGCGTTATTTGCAACATCTATGGCCAGTACCATTGTATGAACAAGTAAAATGTCGTAACAGTAGCTTGATTGAGCTTTAGTTACGACGTTTTATTCGCAAAAACAATAATAGACGTCGGAGTAAGAAGTTCACTTCAGGTCTAAATAACTGATATGATTTGTCGATTGATTCTTTAAATAAGACTCAATCGATCAATAAGGATACCGAATTATTCCATTCCCACACAATCCCTTTTTTTACGCATCCCATGAAAAAGGCTTTGGATAACATTGTGAAAAGTTAAGAAATTGCTTGTCGTAAGCAATTTCTTAATTTTCCACAATGATATCCAAATCTTTATCATCCACATTGTTTTCTACCCTAACAGACAAAGATTTTTAAGACTTCATCACCTCAAAATTATCGTCTGCAACTTCTTTGAATTTTGCTCAGTCTAAAATTTTGTCGTATAGTAAGAGGTTTATATTGATAATGCACAAATAAAAAAAGAGGTTTGTTTATCTTTTTAAGGGTTCAAAAATCTCGCGCCAATTATATATCATTGCACTCTTTTGTTTAATGTAATTTTCAATTGTTCAACAATCAACAATCACAAGTAAACAATAATAAAATCTAGGTCAGTATGTGCAAGACTGAAAGATTTGTGAAATGCATCAAAAAACTCTTTGCCAGACAATACCAGACAGCATTTGAGACTGGTCTGAATTGAAAGAAGTTGTGTATCTCAATGGAAACAAAAAATATTCCCTTCATTTCTTAAATAGATATGACAAAAGACTCTGTGAAATAACGTTTTCCATGGTCATGAATCAGTCTTTGATTGGGTAATATGCCAAGCCATGAATGAAGGAAGCTCAGTGTTGAGTTGCATTCTTCTTTGAGATATCTATTCCTACAACACATGCTTGGTCAAATTTTATATTCCCTGTTCTATCAATTGATGTCATATCAACAGGGTACTACACTTCGCGTAAAATGCTTTTTGTCGCCAGTATCTCTGTAACATTGTGAAGGAATGTGATCAAAATGTTTTCTGAATAGAAAGGTTTAATAAATCCTTGTGAGAAATAATGAAATTGCTTGTTAAAAGCAATTTCTCCTGTAACAAGTAATTTCTCTTTTCTCACAGTGTTGTAATGACCTGTTATTCTAAGTATCGTAATGTCGTATTGAGTGGTGAGGGTGATAAAGAATTATCGTCTCGTCCTTGATGAAAAGGTATTAGAAGCGATTTCAACTTGACATGACTGGTTACAATAGTACGTATAAAGATCCTCGCTTTTTTATCTTTAGTTGTAACGTGTTTGTGGATTAGAGATGTGTTCCGCCATTCATGCTTTGTAATGTTGGTTCCTAGCGATGTTGTTATTAGTTTTCATTAACCCGTTACCGCAATACAATATTTAAGACTAGTCCAAATTAAAAGAAGTTCGAACAACAATTTTCCTATATTTGTTGTTGTTGTTTTGTTTATTTCTTTATCTGTTTGTGTAGAAAGCAATTTGGACAGTGAAGAAATTGCTCCTTACAAGCAATTTCTGAATTTTCCACAATTTCTAAAGATGTTTCATTGATGAGCATTAAAAGTGTCATTGTGTGGGAATGGGTTTAAAGTTTCTTTTGGGCCCGAGATTATAAAACTTTTTTCGGACTCAATTGAGAATTTACTCAAACTTCAAATTTAATTGAATATTAAGAGCAATAAGTTACAACCTGCAGTTATGGATCTTAGGAGAAATACATCTTAAAATGCCATCTCGAAGTTTGAGTAGGTTCTTAATTGAGTACGAAAAGGGTTTGATAATCTTGGGCCCTTGAATTCTACTCAAATACGAAAAATACTATGCGGCGGTTTTCCGCTCTGTCTTGCTTTTTCAATCGTGAATTTACAATCGTATCAAATGATAAAACAACAGTGAATTTTCATGATCCAAGAATAATTTACTGAAGGACGTGTTGCTTATAGAAGAGAAAGTTGTTGTCACAAAACAGACAAGCAATACATTTTTCTCGCTATCACCATGTCATATAAGGTGCTCTGTCTCTAGTTTTTACTCGAAATAAAATGTTGTCTTCAACATTTTGACCAGTCTAAATTGTTGTCGTTTGGGCAAGGACCAGATCTGTCGTGAATATACATATATTTTATTGTCTAAGCTGCGGAATTTGCTTAATAAACCAGATCGACACAAAATTTTGGAATGGTATAAATTGAAAGGAGTTGTAAACATAGAGTTGCTATGGAAAACATTGTTGAAAGTGAAGAAAATGCTTGTTGCAAGCATTTTTTTTCATTTTACACAAAGTTTCCTAACGACACAGTGTCATTGTGTGAGAAAGGTTTAATTGTTTTTCTAATTTCAGGTTTCAAGAAAATTACATCGACTTTTCCCCCAAAAGAATTTAAATATAGGAGTACTTCTTGAGAAAAACTGTCTGATTTACAGGTAAAGCAAACGATTTTAACCATTTCGCTGTCTATTGTCGGGGATATGAATGTAACGTAACAGAATGCACTGCACTTTGGGAATAGGATATCGGTTTCAAGGACAGCATCGTTGGCATATTTTCTTGCATAACTTTTTAACGAAATTGAGGCCCTTGAACGAATGGAGACTGAAGTTGAAATAATGTGTGATTTTCGATTCAAGTTAACTTTATCTAAACAGTGTTACCGTTTTCGAGTACGAGGGCAAGAAAGTGTAGACTGTGCAATGCGCATGCTAGCAGGGTACTGCAGTTCCAGATAGCATTGGGGTAGCTTGAACTAGCGTCCCTTTAATTAAACACATTTTCACAGTGCAATCTCAAAATAATCACCATGACGAGATTCAATTCATTTTTGATAAAATATTTCGTGTTGATTGCGTTTCTTATGTCAGTGTTTTTGGTGTTTGGTTTCACGTGGCTTGATAATTCCGACCAGAGTATTATTCATGCATTTTTCGGTGGAGTGAAAGGGATTGAGCTTGGAGACCCGGACGCTTGGAAAAAGGTGGGACCTGGTGAACTAGTCAATCAGATTTCAAGAAATGATCCGATTGGATTTATGAATTGTCGAAACTTGTTTGATAACAAT
>OX336376.1:26670930-26913107 GCA_946902895.1 Fragum fragum
GACCCGTCAAGAAACACGGAAAAAGGGGCCTTATGAAAATTTAATTGAAAATTCCATTTAAATTCCGCGTTAAAACTCTAGAGTCCACAGTTTTCATCAGATTATCTTCAAACTTTCTCTGAAAGATTGTTCCATCATAAGGATTGTTCCTTTGAAATTGGGTATGATCCTTCCAGAAACATGGAAAAAGGGGCCTAATTAAGATTTAATTAAAAAAATCATCGTTAACATTCTAGAGTCCACAGTTTTCATCTGATTCTCTTCAAACTTTAAAAAAATGATTGTACCATCATAAGGATCGTTCCTTTCAGAATCGGGTATGATCCATCAAGAAACACGGGGAAAGGGGCCTTATGAAAATTTAATTAAAAAATCCTTGTTAACACTCTAGAGTCAACAGATTTCACCTTATCAACTTCAAACTTTCACAGAATGTTTTTACCAACAAAAGGATTGTTCCTTTCGGGATCGGATATGATCCGTCAAGAAACACTGGAAAAGGGGCCTTATGAAAATTTAATAGAAACATCTATAAAAAAAATCCTCGTTTACACTCTAGAGTCCCCAGTTTTCATTGGATTCCCTTCAAACTTTCACAGAATGATTGTACTATCATAAGGATTGTTCCTTTGAAATTGGGTATGATCTTCAAGAAACACAGGAAAAGGGGACTTTGGAAAATTTAATTAAAAAATTCTCATTAATAATCTAGAATCAACAGTTTTCATCGGATTCCCTTCAAACTTTCACAGAATGTTTGCACCATCATAAGAATCGTTCCTTTAAAATTGGGTATGATCCGTCAAGAACATGGGAAAAGGGGCCTAATTAAAATTAATTAAAAAATCCTTGTTAACTTTCTAGAGTCTACAGTTTCCATAGAATTCTCCTACAACTTTCACAGAATGATTGTACCATCATAAGGGTTATTCCTTTCAAAATTCAGTCAAGGACCATGGGAAAAGGGGGCCTTATTAAAATTTGATTTAAAAAATCCTCGTAAACACAATAGAGTTCACAGTTTTAAAAAAATTCTCTTCAAACATTCACAGAATGATTATTATATTAAATAGACTGTTCCTTTCGGAAGTGGGTTTGATCCATTAAGTTTCATTGGAAAAGGGGCTCTATGAAAATTTGATTAAAAAATCTTAGTCAACACATCATGGCTCTAGATTTCACCTGATCGACTCCAAACTTTCTTAGAATGATTGTACCATCATATGGATTGTTCCTTTCAAATTGGGTCTGATCCATTAAGAAACATAGGAAAAGGGGCCTAAGGAAAATTCAATTAAAAAAGTCTTAATAAATGCTTTTCAGTCCACAGATTTCATGGGGTTGTCTTTATACTCAAACAGAATAATTATACTTTTGTTAGTATAATTCCCTTTGGAATTGGTTCAGATCCATCAAGTAACATGGAAAAAGGGGATAAATGAAAATTCAATTAAAAAATCCCTGTTAACACAATGAAGCCCACAGCTTTGATCAGATTTTGTTGAAACTTTCAGAGTATGATTGTAAGGTCATAAAGATCAATCTTTTCATAACAGGGTTTGAACTGTCAAGAAACACGGGAAAAGGGGCCTTATGAAAATTTCATTTATAAATCCCTGTTACCAAGTCCAGAGCTTTCATTGTACAATAATAATGATTGTTGATGTTGACATTAGACCTGATCCGTCAAGTATCACAGAAAAAGGAGCATTATGAAATTTAATTTTAAAATCCTTGTACCACAATAAAGTCAACAGTTTTCATCAGATTCTGTTTAAACTTTTACAGAATGATTGTTCCATCATGAGGATTCTTTCTTTTCAAATTAGGCCTGATCTGTCTAGTATCATAGGAAAAGGGGCCTTTTGAGAATTTTATCTATAATCCTTGTAACCAAGTCCAGAGCTTTCATTGGATTTTCTTCAAACCTTCACAGAATCATTGTACAATAATTAAGATTGTTGTTGCTGACATGAGACCTGATCCTTCAAGTATCACAGGAAAAGAGCATTATGAAAATTTTATTTTAAAATCTTTACACAAAGATAAAGTCCGCAGTTTTCATCGGATTCTGTTCAAACTTTCATAGAATGTTTGTACCATCATTAGGATTGTTTCTTTCTAAATTTGGCCTGATCTGTCCAGTATCATAGGAAAAGGGAGCTGTATGAAAAATTATTACCAAATCATCATTAATCAGGAATGTCCTCAGTCTTTATCAGAATCTCTTCAAACTTTAATAGAATGATTGTACCATCATTTGGATTGTTCCGTTGTAAATTGGGTCTGATTTGATAAGTGACACAAGAAAAAGGGGCCTTATGAAAATTTTATTACAAAAACATCATTATCACAATAAAGTCCTCAGTCTTTATCATTTTCTTCAAACTATCTATAATTAGGATTGTTCCTTTGTACATTGGGTCTGATTTGTTAAGTTTCACGAGAAAAGGGGCTATATGAAAATTTTATTACAAAAATTCTTGGCACAATTCAGTGCACAGTTTTCATTGATTCTCTCTAACTTTTAAAGAATGATTGTACCTTCATTAGAATTGTTCCTTTTGAAATTTGGTTTGTTCTGTAAAGAATCTTGGGAAAAGGGGCTTATAGAGATTTCACTATAAACTCATTAACTCAATAAATTCAACAGATTACACAGATAGATTGTACCATCATTACAATTGTTGATTTTGACAGTAGATCTGATTTTGGCAAGTGGCACATAAAAAGGGGCCTTATGAAAAACTTTCTTAAATATTCTAGTTAACACAATGATGTCCCTTAATTCCACCGGATTCACTTCAAAATTTCACACAATGATTGTACAATCACTTAAATGGTTCTTTTCAGAACTGGGTACAATCCATCATGTATCATGTAAAAAGGGGCCTTATGATTTTTTTTTTAAATATTCTAGTAAACATAATGAAGTCCCCATATTTCATCGGAATCACTTTTAACTTTCACAGAATGATAAAACCAACAGTAAAATATCACGGGAAAAGGGGCCTTATCAGAACTTGATTTTAATATCTTTGTTAACACAATAAAGTCAACAGTTTTATGGGATTCTCTTCAAAGATGCATGGAATAATTGTGGCATTGGAAATGTAGGAAAAGGGGCCTTACAGATTATCATTCAAAACATTCTTGTGTATGTGATGAAGATCACAATCATTATTAAATTGTCTTTTAAATTTTACAGGACAACTGTAGGGTTGTAAGGAAAGTTCCTTTTGGAATGAAATTGATCCATCAGAAAACACAGGAAAGGAGCTTTATGGATTTTCATTCAAAACAATCCTGTTTATGTGATAAAGTCCACAACTATTGTCAGATTCTAATGAAAATTTCACAGAATGATTGTAGGGTAATAAGGTCACTTTTGGAAATGGAGTGGATCCATCATGAAACACGGGAAAAGGGGCCTTGAAGATTGTTGCTTAAAATAATAAAGAGGAAAAAAGTTCTGTTTTCTTTCTTTTTTTTTGCTTTATGCATTCTTCTTTGAATAATTAACTTCCTTAAATATCAGATTTCTTTAAAGGAAAACTTGATAACAAGTAGAGCGTCTCAGGCCCTCATGGGCCTCTTGTTAAAATTTCATCAACAATTGTTGTCTACAACTTCTTTGCATTTGGACCAGTCTTAAAATAGTAAAATGTTGTCTAATTAAATGATAAATTAAAGCAAATCTTTTAAATGAGATGCATGTTAATGTATTATTTGTTGACAGGTACTGCTTGCCAAAACAGACGAGATGGAGAAGAATGGGATTCATGATGCAGACACTTGAAAAGCTTGTAGAAGACAGATTATTTCATAAGATTTATCATTCATACTTTAAAGTTTTAATTCTGTCTTAGTCTATTCCATTATGAAAGGGTTTTATATATTCTTTAATGTGCTGGAATATTTTATTTCCATGTTGATTGTCCCCCTTTTTACTTTTGTTAATGTGCAAATCTTTGTTAGTGCTATTTTTGTTTGATTTATAAGACTTTTTGTTTAGTGAGAAATTCGCATTTAATCATACCCTAAACCTTTTCTCACTAGTTAACCAATACCAGATGGTCAAATTTTAGACTGTTCCAAAGTGAAAGGAGTTGCAGACTGTAATTCAAAGTTTATGAAATTTTAGATTTTTTCAACATTCTAGGTAGAAAGCATCGTGTATAATGAAGTAATGGCTTGTTGCAAGCAATTCCTTCATTTTGCACAAAGTTTTATACCCAGAAATTTAAAAAGAAAATATCTAAAATTTCATAAACTATTAATTGTCATCTGCAATTATTTAAATTCGGACCAGTCTAATATTTTACCGTCTGGTAATGGGTTATTGTCTGTGAAAGATTTAAGTCTTTAAAGCAAGGAAGGAAGCTCAAGAACTAAATAAGGTGAAGTTGTGATTTTTTCCTATGATAAGATCTATCAACTCAAAATGTTCTCTTGGCAAAAGTTATGTTTAACCCTTTCCCGTTCAAATACGGGATTTTACGTTCTTTAATTTTATACTTGAGAAAAGATTGTGGAAAAAGGAAAAATTGCTTGTAACAAGCAATTTCTCCCTTTTCCACAATATTTTCTACCACATAGGATGGTTTTATTTCAAATGGCATCCAGTTTCATTGTCGTCTGCAAACTCTTTCAATTTGGACTAGTCTAAAATTTCCAAAAAACGGGAAAGGGTTAAAAGCAACAGAAGTAAACTCATAGAGCAAGAGTTTTAGTTCATACATGCACTGCACTTTTCAGTGATAAGATCTATCTAGCCATACAGTTTATATCCATAATTAGTAAAGTTAGGAGGTATGTTCCAGATATGACCATGCTGAAAAACAACAATTGGCAATAACTCGGGAACTCAGCAAGCAAGAGTAAGGGTTTCTATGCTCTGCACTTCTCCCAAATTAGATCTATCTACCCATTAAATGTCTTTATGAGATGTGCTCCTACCAAGATGAAAATTTTCAAAAACTGTTGAAACGAATAATCAAAAACTAAGCAAGATAGAGCTATGGTTCTTGCATTGTGCATTATTGCAACATGCACAACTCTCAAGTTTGAAAATCTATCATACTAACTTTAATTATAAAGTTACGCTCAGGACAAAATACTAGAGTCAGCCCAGACACCCATCCAGACACCCAACCAGACACCCGCCCAGACACTTGATACTGTAATAAGCGTACAAACATTTGGTCACAAAGTCACACTAAGTGTGAAATTGGCATTTCATAGCATTACAAATGTGCACCAACTAAAGGCTTGGATCAGTCAGATACAAGTAATTTCTGCATTTACCACATTCTCGTCTACCCTTAAAGACAGAGATATTGAAAATTCTATTAACCAATCACCAGACATTTTTTTTAGAATGGTCCAAATTGCAAGACTTTGCAGCCGCCATTTCAAAATGCTCTAAAACTGAGAAATAAGTGCCAAATAGGATAGGAAACATTGTAAGAAGCAATTTCTCCTTTTTCCACAAACTTTTCCATGATCATATCTCTTCAGAAAGCGTAAATGCTTGGGAATGGTCAATTTTAAATATCTGTCTTTAGCCATTTAATGAATAGGTTGACTGAAATAGTTAATTAATGAAAAAAAATTGTTGAAATGTTCAGAAAGTTCGTATAATGCCTTTATTCACGAATAGTCTGCATCATATATATTGAGCCATTCCCACTTCATCTGTACTTTTTTTTGCCCCTCAAGAAACAAGCTTTGGAAAACATTGTGGAAAATGAAGAAATTGCTTGTCACAGGCAATTTCTTTAATATCCTCTATGTTTTCCTCCCAAAAAGACAAAAAAATAAATAAATAAATAAAATTTCATCAGCCTGAAATTATCTTCCGTAACTTCTTTGAATTTGAACCATACAAAATTTTGTCGTCTGGGGATGGATAATAGTTTGGTTCTTAAATATGTGTTCTATATTATGTGTTCTTATAAAAGGTCTGGTTTTTGTTTTCAACCTTTTATACCCACCCACCCCCCAACACACACACGCACACGAAATACACACCATTTGCTCGCCCATAGACTTTTATGTTTCCGTGTTCTAACTCTAGAACCTTGAAATTTCATATAATTGTTGCCAATGACCCAAGGAAGTGCCCTGTTGTTTTAGGGTCAAAAGTCAAGGTCACAACTGAACTTTTATTGAAAACCGTTCCCGTGCTCTCACTCATTAGCCATTTGACGTAGGATCTTGAAACTTGATACACGTTATCTATGACTTTAAAAGATGCCCTATTGTTTTAGGTAACTTTGATCAAAGATCAACTGTGCTACTATTTGATAAAGCACTAAAGGGTTCAATTCCACGTTCTGACAATGCTAGTTTGTTATGAAAGACCAAAAGCTTATGAAGATTAACCCGCTGCCATACCACAAAATTTTAAACTTTCTAAATTGAAAGTTGCAGACGACAATGTCATGTTTAGAAAACAATGTTATGTCCAACATAGAGTTAACATACCGCAAAATTAAAGCACAATGATTTCATTCCGGGATTCCGAATTAGACATATCATGTGATCTCTTGGATATGAATACACATTGGATTACTTCTCATTTCAACTTGCCATGGACAATCAGTTAGTTGTAACTGAAGAAAATAATACACGGTACATGTAAAGGATTATATAAATATTTGTTAAGAGACTTCTAAATATGCTTTAGTTTGATTTAAATGATTGAGAAATAAGATAATATTCAGCGCATAAATTTGGGGTTTTTTTCTGTGCTTTGATAACAACAGAGAAAAGTAATCAGCATGGGAACATTTGAGAAGAATCGAAATAAGCAAAACGGTGTCTCTCAGTTCAAATTGATACATCATACGATATCTAGAATAAGAACGATCGTTACCTTGGAAAAACCGTTTTTAAGACAAGACAATGTAGTTGACAACTGACACTCATGGGTACATTCCTTTGGGAAATGGCGGTAATAAGACATTAGGAGACGGAGAAAATAGTTTTTTTATTCAAACAGTATGATTTTCAAATAATTTTTGATTCAAATATCGCAGGATATCGTGCATGGGACCGGTTTACCGGTAAAGACCGAAGGTCACTTGTCATGGTGTTTTGTCTTTCGTGTGTGCGTCTGTCTGTAAGCATTTACTTAAAAAATATTCTCCTCAGAAACTTTGGTGGAATTTTAACTAAATTTCACTTGAATAACCCTTGTTATACCCACATTTAAATGTTCACAAGAAATTGTGATTGGATGAAAAAGATAACTCTTTTTTTAGGCTGAGGTCATTTCTTTATATGGTAAAAAGTGCCATTTCACAGAAAACTGGAAGGATTTCGAGCAAAACTCAAAGGAATAATCCTTGAGTGACCTATATCATACATGAAAAAAATATTTTGAATAGCATTTTGTCAGAAAGTACATTATCAATTTTTATTATGACACTTTATCAGACTGCAAAAGTTATAATGATTAGATGTAAAACATGCCTTTACGAGCGAGATCATCACCATATAAGTTACATGAAAAAGTGACCAGAAGGCCATCAGCCTTGATAATTGGCATAGATCATCAGACTGTAATTAAAACCGCTTAAATCATGTCTGAATCAAAATCTTCTTCTAGAAAAGAATTCTTACATCCTTATTTATTTGGATGGAACAGCAATTCATAAACTTGCATATAAATACTTCAATCACGATCCGTAGGTGACTAGAGACTGATCCTTGGATTTTGGGACAGGGGATCAGATCTATGAACAATTAAGAAATTTATTTAAATTACTTGTATTATCTGCCAAACATTGTCGCAAATTTCTACCAAATTTGGTAGATTTATTCCTTAATTGGTGTTTCTATTTCCAAATAACGTAATAAGTGAAAATCTATTCTTTTCTGGAACTGCTTAGATAAGCCCTTTAAAAATTACTAATTGCATTAGCCTCATTCCAACACCGAAGTACTTTCGGTGCTTTGATTTTTAAAAAAGATAATTGTTGTAAGCAATTCCATTTTTTGGCCACCGTCTAGCGAAGTTGTTAGCTTATCAGGCTTCCAATCTTCAATCACGGAGCGTGACGAGTTCAATCCCAATGGGTGGATAATAGTAAACCTAAGTGGGATGGTAGCTGTAGGCTTGGAAAGGATGTAATGGTAGTACTGGTGCGAGGTATAAGAGGAATCTATTGATAGGTGCTCCAGCCGCCGCGATATGACAGAAGGTTAAACCCTTTTCAAACAAACAAATTGTATTACACATTGTTTTCCTTATCTTTCTAACTGTAGGGCGCAAAAAGTGGGGATTATATTGGAATTGTATAAAAGTATAGGATACACCATGAATCCGTTAGTATGTGACAATGTTTTTAACAAGTCTTGTTTGAAGATCACACACAAATATTCAAAATTAGTTAAAAACGGGGAAGAATTCGTGGTGGAATGATATCGAATAAAACATTGTGAGATACGGGGCTAGTATTTGCCTAAAGTCTAAAGCTTTGTATACTGTTTATCCTTTCCTACACAATTCTGCTTTTTTGCACCCATAAATTAGAAAAAACGTAACTTTTTGTAGGGAATGGATACATTGCTTTTTACAAGCAATTTCTTAGTTATTCACAATGTTTTCTTCCCCAAAGACAACTGGTTCATTAACCGTATATTGCCGTCTGCAACTTCTTCGAATTTTGACCAGTCTAAAATGTTGTCGTCGGCTTGTGGGTTAAATGGTTGAGATTGCGGCTTGTTTATATTTTGACGTCTCTTCCAAACCAAACATTCTGATATATCCACATCGATCAAGGATGAGGATGAAAAGTCAAAGCATGGGGTAACTGAATATAATTATCAAACTTCCTGGTCTGTAAAGATCAAATTATTTGCAACAAGTATTTTCCCTTGTACCCCCAAATTATATAAAAAATTGTATAAAAATGTCACAAAAATAGGAGATCCTTCAAGGGGTTAAGTATAGAAAGAAGTGATTTTTAACATTTCTTTAACCGTGTTCAAGCGTAATTACTTTTGTTATGCCTTTGAATTTGATTCATTAATATGTAAATGGGCATTAAATGTATGGTAAATGTGAGATGGCTTGCCTTTTGTTCTTGGGGACGGGAGGGTGTTTCCAATAAAACGAAATATTGTTCATTGTTTTGATGCGAGGTCCAGCATTGCAGTTGGAGAAGAATACCTTTGATTAGGTAGGACAAGGATCATATATATCACGTGATCACTGTTTCGTAACCACACAGTGAATTAGTATTAGGATTTGTCAAAAAGTTTACTATCAGACACTTGTCTGTTTGAATGAATGGGTTTTAACGCCACTTTTAACAGTATTTCAGTCATATTGTCATAATGGATTACTGGTATTTCTCACACCAGTACTACCACTACATCCTGTCCTAGCCTACAGCTGCTATTCCACTTTTACGATTACCCACCAATTGGTGAGGGACAAATGTCGGAAACGATATGTGCCACCGCCGGGGATCGAACCCATGACACACCGTGATTGAAGATTGGGAGTCTTGCACTACCAATTGCGCTGTGACGGCGCACAAACAATTGCAGTAGTCCTTTTATCCTGTTAAAACGTAACATAGAATCAATAAAAAATAGAATTATAAACACGAATATTAAAACCATGTAATTGACCAATCGCTGGCCCCGCCCACTCATTCCGTTAGGCCCGCCCACTGACTCCGACACGAAGTTCCGCTTCGATTTTTAATGGCGTTATTTTGCAACATTCATGGCCCGATGCATGTAACAAAAAAGTAAAATGGTTGGTTGAAATCCCAATCCCCGGCAGAATGAATGATTTGATTGGTGGACCGATTTCTTCATTGACTGTCGCGATTGGTCAACTGACGCAAGCACCGGTGACCGGTCAACACGGCCAATCGTATAACTCGGTTCGGTCAACCCAGCACCAGGGAGACTGCAATCAAGAGATGATCTATTATTTCTGATCTGATGATCTGTATTTCCTTTGTGGTCTCTAAGTATTGGCGTCATAATACATTGACACAATATATGATATCACAGTAAAGCTGAATGAGTTACATGTACGTGAGATCATAGAAACGTAAGCTTGTTGAACAAATGCGTTTTGACAAGATGTTTAACCCACTCCACCGTGACAAACCCTCCTTATGCTCCCCAAGAAAAATGTTTGGAAAACATTTGTGGAAGTAACAAGCAATTTCTTCATTTTCCACAATGTTTCCTATCCAAAAAGACGAAAGAATTTAAAAATAAAAACATTCATCATATTGAAATAGTTATCTACAGATACTTTCAATTTGGACCGGCCTTAAATTGTGTTGTGATCAATTTGTTCTAGTTTTATGCTCTAAATAGGATGTTTGTTTCACGGCTAGCAACATCGTAACACATTCCTACACAGTGACCCTTTTTGACGCCCCTAAGAAAAAATAAAAGCTTTAGAAAACATGTGGAAAATGAAATTGCTTGTGACAAGCAATTTCTTCATTACCAACAATGTTTTCAAAAGACACAAAAGTCTAAGATTTTTTAAAAATTCTATGAAAAATAAACTGTCGTCTGCAACTTCTTCGAATCGGGACAAATTCATCGTCTTGTAATTGATTAAGTAAAAAAATCAATCCATGCATTTTTAGCGTTTTTTTTTAAGAAAAACCGGTATTTCATATCGATCAACCGGGAACAAGTTCTCACGCATTTCCGCTCATTTCCACGCATGCTCATAAACTTGAAGTGAAAATCTATGTGATCGCCCCCATCTTGTTTCATCGCTGATGAAGAAAATAAATTGCTTGCAAAATGCCAACAGCCTCCTTTTAGTCATGAATATCCAGGAAAATGTTTTAAAACTTTGACTTAATATATCCATGGTAAATTGTCTAATGAATTGTCAAAATGAGAGAAATAATTTCCTCGCGTTTCAAGATAGAATCTAGGCCAGTGGCTAGTGGAGTTAGCGAATACATGTAAACTGTCTGCTGGTGTTTGACCTGGCAGGGCTGGGCAACTTTACACCCCGTATACACTGTATATGTAACACGTTACAACCCTGCGTTATCTTACGATGGGTGGCATTTTTCAAATACTGACCTATCTAATTTGAGCATTCTGGGTAGTGTCATTCGTGACAACTCGGCTGATTCCGCCGACCTACATTCAAAATGTCAGCGTCCATGGAATGCACGCTTCGAATTCTCGATGCCTCCTTTTTGAGCACAGGGATGACATGAGCCTCTCGCAATTTAAAATGATTATTTTTCTAATTAATTTGGGGAGACAGTTTAGTTTAATTTCTCCACAATTTTAGTTATTATTGCAATTATCCACTTGCTACTTTATGGTGATATAATATGTAGTTATGCGTACGATGTAGCAATATTTATCCCATTCTGGATAAGTGATACGGTCCCGAAGACAGGTCAATCTTCGGAGATTATGACATGCGCAGACAACGTACAACCCTGTTATAGACGCGATTCAAGCGCGTATCGAATAAAACACCTTTTACCTCTCGAAATCGACTACATCTTTGAAACGGACATTTAGTACTTCAATTGTGATAATAATATGCTCAACGAAAAAAGAATTGAATTTTAGCTTTGATTTCAATACCTTTTATCATTTAACCTTTTACCACACAACCACAAATTCTCATGCACTTAAGAAGAAAACGTTGCGATTAATTCAAAATAGCGATTTCGGTAAACAGTAAGGGGTCATGATTGATTGAATAGGGTTTAACGCAACTTTTAATGGTATTTCAGTTATATCGGGGCGGCTGGAGCTCCTAACCATGGACTCCTGGTAGATCACACACAAGTACTACCACTACATCCTTATCGAGCTTCCAACTGCTCCTCCTACTTAGGTTTTTCACTCATTTTGATAAAACATGCTCGCATTATTGAGCGCGGTTACTGTTAAACCAGCAAAACCGCTCTGAGGACTTTCAGTCCTTTGATTACTTTTGGCAAGACAAAACCGCCTTTCGGACTAGAACTTGTTTCATATTTGTGAAATGCACTTTACGGAGCGTTATCTTCCGATATGTGGCATTCTTCAAATGCGGAGAATATGCCATGCGCAGACAACGCTTTACACAAAGAGCAGGTTGGGTTTGGACCTTGCTCCGCCCCTATGGCTCCTAATTGGGGGTAAAATGGCGGATTTCGCTGTAGTTGCGAATTTGGGTTTGGACCTAGCTCCGCCCCTATGGAACCGATTGAGCTCAAACTTGGTATGGAGTTATCATTGAGATAACTTGGTGAAGATCTCCCCATTGGTAAAGCCTAAGTGCACTATACTTTTGCACTATGTTAGTCCGTAAATAAGTGTTACGGACTTTTTAATAAAGCTGTCAGATATTGCGGAGTTGGTTTTTGGTGTGTGTGCGTCTCCTGTGATGCGATACAGATCAAGGTCTAGTTTCGTTTTATGCCATCGAATTTAATGAAGATTCTGTTACTCGACATAAAATAAGAATATATGAAACTCTAGTGTTCCGGGCTCCCTTTTTTCTTTTTAATAGTAAGAATATAATCAGTACACTTAAAGTTAGATATAGTGTGAAACGTATAAGCTAATTCGGGGTTGTCTGCAGTCTATCGCCCCAAAGAAAAAGACTTTGGAAAACATTGTAGAAAATGAAGAAATTGCTTGTTATAAGCAGTTTCTTTACCATCCTCAATGTTTTCTTTCCCAATAGACAGATTTTTAAAATTTTACCAACTAAAAATATCTGTAACTCCCTTGAATTTGGACCAGTCTAAAAGATTGTTTTATTGTAATCAGGTAATCGTCGAAATTAAAAACTGATTTCTTCCGTCGTAGAAATTGAACTAAATACGTGAAGAATCAAAATTGTGTTAGGTTGTTTTGTTGTGTTTTTGTTTTGTTTTGTTGTTGTTTTACAAAAATACGTGATTCGAACGTTTGCTTTTAACACACAACCACACGACAAAATCTTAGACTGGTCCGAATTGAAAGATTTGGCAGGCAACGATTTCAAGTTAGCGGAATTTTGAAAATCTTTGTCTTTTAGGATAGAAGATATTGTAGAGGGGCGTAAACAGGGAATAGCTTGTACAATTGAGTAATCTCAAAACGTTCAGGTCTAATCTAACGTGCTTATCTTCAATGCTAACTTTTTCTGGTTTAACCCCTTTCTGCACAATTCCTTGTTTTTACGTCCCTTTGATTTAAAACTTAAGAAAATATTGTGCGAAAAGAAGAAATTGCTTGTAACAAGAAATTTCTTCTATTTGCACAATATTTTGTAGTCTAGAAGCTGCTAACTTTTCAAACTGCACTCACTTTTAATTATTGTCTCCATCTTTTTTCACATTAGACTAGTGTAAAATTTTGAAAAACGGGAAAGGGTTAATACACCAAAGGAAAAGGGTTGTCCCGGAATTGATGCCATGACAACTTGCAGCGAGTAACGGTTTTAACAGGTTATCAATATCTTAGTTCCTTATGAGTGAGAATTAACTAGGTAATTGATTAATTATACATGTGCCTTACCTGTCACGAGGAAATGTGACACGTCACGCAACAGGGCTGTCAGCCAATTGACGGATCGCCGTTATCGATTGACCAATCATACTTTTCATTTAGACAGGAAGTGAACTTTGAACTCGGGTAGTTATGATAAGTTTCTTTGGCGACTTATTTCAAGCTTTGAGTATGACGATTAGGTCGCCAAGCGACGATTTGTCTCTTATTTTATGTCCCCTATCGTTACCGAATAACGTATGTTACATCAGTCGCTATTATGTCGGACCTCAGAGGGTGCGGCAAGTGATCCTTCAATTAGTTGCTCCCTCTTCTAACCGTAGTCTAACAGGGCAGTTTTTTGGTCGCTTGGAAAAAGTGTAAATAAGCAACTTAAATGTCATAACTACAGCTTGGAATTTATGTTCGATATACTTGACAGTACGATATCATAGCCTCTGATTTTCTACAGTAGCCAACAATTTTCTGTAAGATAATTATGACATCGAACGTTGTTATTTTTGACACAGACGATATGGTAGCCTGCCATTTGACTACCTACGACATCATAGCCTATATTTTCTATAGAATATTTTTGACTACGTACGCAATCATAGCCAACATTTTTTCTGTAGGATAAAAATTGCTACTAAGATATCATAACCTACATTTTTTGTCGCTGAGGATATTTTGACCTTTGCGTACGATATCATAGAATACATTTGTCTGTAGAATAGTTTTCACTGTGTAAAATATCGCAGCCTAAATTTTTCTGTAAAATATTCTTTACTATGCAAGATATCGCAGCCTACATTTTCAGTAGGATACTTTTGACCATGTACGATGTGATAGCCTAAGTTTTTTCTATAGAATATTTTTGACTACGTGAGATATCGTAACCCAATTTTTTCTAAACTATATTTTTGAAGCCGTACTAATTTTTTCTAGAGGGGTAATTTGACAACATCGGCATCGTACCCTACATTTTTTTCACGTTAGGGAATAGCTTGTACAGATGGACCCTTTCCCGTTCAAACCCTGGTTTTTACGTCCCTGTGATTTTATTTTTGAGAAATCATTGTAGAAAAAGAAGAAATTGCTTGTAACAAGCAATTTCTTCTTTTTCTACAATATTTTCTACCCTACTGAGCTGTTATTTTTCAAATTAAAATGAGGAAATTGCTTATCACAAGCAATTCTTCATTTTCCAAAATATTTTCTACCATAATAAAAGACAGAGATTTTTAAAATTCTCTCAACTGTAAATTGTCGTCTGCATCTCCTTTGAATTGTGTTGTCTTGTTATGGCTTGATACAAGGTTTGGGTGTATCTGCTTTTCATTCAGTTGCGTGTTGTTGTTGCTGTTGATGCTGCCGTCATAGCGCAGTTGGTAGCACGTCAGACTCCCAATCTTCAATCATAGGATGTCATGGGTTCGATCCCCGGCGGTGGCACATATCGTTTCCAACATTTGTCTCTCACCATTGGGTGGATAATCGTAAACCTAAGTGGGATAGCTGCTGGAGGCTAGGAAAGGTTGTAGTGGTGGTACTGGTGTGAGAAATACCAGGAATCCATTATTAAGTGCTCCAGCCGCCCCGATACGACTGAAATACTGTTAAAGGTGGCGTTAAACCCCATTCAATCAATCAAGTTGTTATTATCGTCATTGTTGTTTTTTTTTTGGGGGGGGGGGTTACATTTTACATTAGCGAAGAATAAAGACGATAACATGAAGTCAAGATAAACAATCAGTTGCGATTTTTCATCTATGATATTTTACTTGGTCGTGCAATGAATAGATTAAATACAAATAAAAGGGGCGGTTTCGTGGGAAGGGTCGGAAAATTATACCAGAGAATTTAAATTACAAATATCGGAAAAACGATAAATTTCTTAATAATAGGCGCTTTTTGTTGCGGTGCAGTATGGGCCAGGCATAAAATCTAAACATTAATGGCGTCCTTAGTGACGAGTAAAACCCTGGCTTCCGGTTAACTGACAGGTGTATCGAATGTTCAAATCAATCGTTCAATTTGGACTATTTTAATGGATATAGATCATTTAGAGTCCTTAATTGGATAATTTAGGCAAAATGGGGTCAGAGTTATGAAGATAGTTGAAGGATATATGAATTTGTGAAAATTATTAAGTAGCGGCTGATTGTAATCGCAGGTGAGAATTTTTGTTTTTCAATAGTCCACTTGTCGGTGTGGAATGTTTGTTTATGTATCGAATAGGGTACGAAAATCAGTAGCTTTAACAATATGCTGTTTTTGACGAGTTAGATACTGACTGGTGTAATATACAACGCATGTTTGTGTTATTACACATGTCGTTGGTCGATTTTCTTTTCATTAATTCCTTACGTAGCTTATATAAACATCTATCCCTCCTTCCATCTGTCAATCTTCACATATTTTCGTGTAGTTCTTCTTTCGCATTACCATGTGTGAAGGCGTCAGGTAAGGATACATTTCAATTAAATTAAGAAGTATTTATACAATTAGACAAAAGAAGAAATATGGAAATGAGAAAGTACTTTTCTGCATAAGCTCTATTTTGAGTATAGAAGGAAATAAGTCACGGGAACTAGCAATTTCTTGTTTTAAAATCATTTTCCTTTTTAGATGGACAGATTATATTTGGCATGGTAAGATGGATATTTCTTGTTTCAAGCAATTTTGTACTTATTTATTCCATTTTCAACCTGTTGTAGCATTCATTTTGAACAGTTGATTGATCACTGGTCCAGAACCAATCAGTAGTATATTTCAAGTTATACGCACCTTGATATGTCCGTTGGTCGGTTCAAGTGACAAATAGGTGTATTTCCTCTTTCAGGTTTTTAGCGGGTCTAATTAACCCTTTCCCACACAATACATCGTTTTCACGCCCTCAAGAAAAAACTTTAGAAAGAAGAAATTGCTTGTCCTAAGCAATTTCTTCATTGTTAATATCCAAAATGTTTTGTACCCCCCCCCCCCAAAAAAAAACGAAGATTTTTTTTATTCAATATTTACTAAAAACTATTGTCTGCAACTTCTTTCAATATAACCCATTTGGCCTTGGTCGACAAGGCCGCCGCCATAGCGCAGTCGGTAGCGCGCCAGACTCCTAATCTTCAATCATGGGTGTCATGGGTTCGATCCCCGGCGGCGGCAAATATTCTTTCCGACAATTGTCTCTCACCAATGGGTGGATAATCGTAAACCTAAGTGAGATAGCAGCTGGAGGCTAGGGAAGGATGTAGTGGTAATACTGGTGCGAGAAATACCAGGAATCCATTGTTAGGTGCTCCAGCCGCCGCGATATGGCTGAAATACTGTTAAAAGCGGCGTTAAACCCCATTCAATCAATCAATAAAACTTGGTCGACAAGAAATGAAAGAGAATATAGACGATTTTTCAATTCATTAGGAAACTGGTGATAGAGAGGAAACGCTTTTTACGTTTACTGTTTTTCAACTTCTTAGACTGGTCCAAATTCAGAGGGGTAGCAGACGACAAGTAATTTTCTCCTTCTCAACATTTTTGAAGTGTTATATCAAATTGACGTAAATTCAGGGTATGTACGGGGAAAGGTTGAGATATGCCTGGATTTTTATTATAGTAGAGAAAACCCGATGCATATTGTAAACACATCCCTTCTATATGATTACAAACGAATAGCAACTTTTATCTCTAACCAATGACAAAGTTCAAGTGTTTTGGTGTCTGCTTCCGGGATAATATTCCACTTGGAGTTCAAAACGACCTAAAAAGTGGTTGCATGTATGGCGTGCTTTAAGGACCATAGCCAACTTAAAGTCTTGCACTCTATAGAATGGAACACGTGTACGGCAAATAATATAGACGCATCCGCTTAAACCGGGCATGCGCGCGCAAAAATACATTTGCGTGTATATTTTGCGTATAAAATTACATGTGCACGCATAAAATGTAGGTGTTTCTTAGACTGGTCCAAATTCAGAGGGGTAGCAGACGACAAGTAATTTTCTCCTTCTCCACTTTTTTGAAGTGCAATATCAAAGTGATGTAAATTCAGGGTATGTTCGGGGAAAGGTTGAGTTATGCCTAGGTTTTTCTTATAGTAGAGAAAATACGATGCATATTGTAAACACATCCCTTCTATATCATGATTACAAACGAATTGCAACGTTTATCTCCAACCAATGTCAAAGTTCAAGTGTATTTTGTGTCTGCTTCCGGGATAATATCCACCTTGGAGTTTAAAACGACCTCAAAAAGTTGTTACATGTATGGCGTGCTGTAAGGGCCAAAGCCAACTTAAAGTCTTGCACGCTATAGAATGGAACACGTATATGGAAAAATAATATAGACGCATCCGCTTAATTCGGGAATGCGCGCTCAAAAATACATTTGCGTGTATATTTTGCATATAAAATTACACTTGTACGCATAAAATGAAGTCGCTTACTCATTAAGCGTGTGCGCGGGAAGATCGAGCGTGCAGGCATTCAATAAAATGAGCACGCTCAACTTTTTAGAGCACACATCAAAATTTTACGGATTCACCTCTGTTTTTCCGTATGTACACTTTAATTTACGCTTACAAGATGTAATGTGTATTTAAGCCAATTTAGCGCACCATTATGTATGATGAACGAGACTGGTGATCTGTAGGTCTGTACGGGCATGTGGGACCATGCAAAAACCACATACAGATTCCTCTATCACAAGGACCCCTACCCCGCTTTATCACAAAGCAATTGAAATTTGTTGTAATATTGGGATAAGCGAGTTTTAACATCTTGTTTGTACTTTACAATATTATTATGTAAATACTGGATTTGAAATTATGTTGAAGGCGTTAATGTTCTTTAAACCGTCTGCTTTCAAGTTTAACCTACTACCAGACGGTAAAGGTTTAGACTGGTTCAAATTGAAAGCAGTTGCAGACGAAAATTCATAATTTATATAATTTTAGATTTTTTTAAACTCTATTGGTTAAAAACACTGTGAAAAATGAAGAAGTTGCATGGTTTCCCCCTTTTTTTCTTAGGGGACGAAAAAAAAAAAAAGATTAGTGCGTAGAGAAAGATTAAGGAGGGTGCGGGGAGGGGGAGGAAGCAAAAAGAAAAAAAAATACTTTGGATTTTATTTATCATTATTGAAATTTATCCCTACATTTTGTAAGCTTATTTTGTCCAAACACGTCAATTCTAAAGAGTAAAGTAATGTCTTTAAAAAATGTTCTAAAAGCTCTACGGCTGCGGCCAGAATGCCAATAAAAAGGCTATAAATTCTAACAATGATTAAAGCCATAGGTCACCGTTCGATATTGCTATCTTAACATATCAATTTCAAGTTTTGTGAATAAAAGGTTTTAAATACATTCCGTTTTATCAAAAAACCAATATTGATTAAATGAGTGATTTGATCTATCAAATTCTGACCCTAACGATATTACAGATTGCTGGTCTCGCCAAATGACCTCCGATAAATTAGTACGAATGAGATATCAAACATTGTCAGTCTTCATAATTAAAGACCAGAAAAAAACGCAAGTCGTTGATTTGCAACATGAACATCGTACCTACAGCTCAAATAAGTTATAGATACGACGTTTAAATCGTAGATACTTCAAAAAAGTCTTGGCCTGGACTTTTACATTCACTTCCTGTAAAAAGAATCTGATTAAACGAAACTGTTCATTAGTATTGAATATGGAGGGAACTCTTATTTACTAAGAATCAAGGGTAATTGGTTCGAATCCTGGTTGGCCCACTGGTCACGTAGGTTTGCCCCCAGGGCAACACATTTCAGAGCACAAGTAATACATACGTAGCACAAAAATACAAGCAATTTCTTCATTTTCCGCAATGTTTTCCAAAGCCTTTTTCTAGAGGGGTGTAAAAAGGAGGGATTGTGTGGGAATGGGTTAAATCTGCGTTAAACTCAAGCCAAACACACTCCATTCGCATAACTACATTCAATTTTAGAAGGCGATTTCGTATGACAAGTGATCCATTGATCGACCGAATAGATTAGATCAAATTTCTTTCACTTTTGACTTTACAAATACCCAAGACATTGTATCTGTATGTAAACCCAGGGTTTTCAATGACCAAAGTATAGAATTGATCTTTTATCATTCTACAACTCAGAGGTGATATTGACATTTTGTGTATCTATCATGTCGAGAGATAATACCTATTTACTAGATATAAAATACATTTTTGACAGTGTTACGTGAATTTAATCTGTCCTCAACTAGAAGGGTCATATTAACCTTATTACAGGTTCATCGCACCAAACTCTTGCCGGCTTGCACATGCTCTTCAATCTTGTCTTAGCTGATGGCCTCAGTTCTCTGTCTCTTTCTGTCCCAGTCCCTCTCTCTCTCTCTTTCTCTCTCTTCTCTTCTCTTCTCGCTCTCCCTCTCTCTCTCTCTCTCTCTCTCTCTCTCACTCTCTCTCTCTCTCTCTCTCTCTCTCTCTCTCTCTCTCTCTCTCTCTCTCTCTCTCTCTCTCTCTCTCTCTCTCTCTCTCTCTTCTCTTCTCTTCTCTTCTCTCTCGCTCTCCCTCTCTCTCTCTCTCTCTCTCACTCTCTCGTTCTCTCTCTTTAGAGGTATAACCAGTTTATTTCCTAAGTTAACCAAATACCACCTTATCTCACTTTTCACCCGCCAAAGAAAATTCGGCTAGAAAATGCTGAAGGAAAAGTAGGAATTGCTTGTTTACATCATTTTCTGTTCTTATAATACCTTCTGACTAATTTTGTTCAATTGCACAATTTAAGTCGACTTTGAAAATTTGTCTGCACTGTCTTTCAATATGGTGATGGGTTTAACAAAACAAAACAAACAAAACAACTCGCAATCTGCAGGCCAGTCCAAAGCCTCGCGTCGTCCTTGCCTGAAAACTTGTGCCAAATATTTACGAAGATATTTTTAAAACTACAAACAGGGAATTTTATGTTGTAGGTGTGATGCAAAACTTTGATTTTAATTCGAGCGGCGTAGGAAATTTCGATATCTCACTACACCGAAGACTGGGAAAGAAATATCATAACACTATCCGTACGATTTTAAAGGAAAATTGATCGGTTGACAACAGAACTGTTTGCTGGAAGCAGTCTTGTCATTCTATGGTGATGATCTCTGGGGTCTTTATTCCAAGTTTTGCATAAAAATCAATGGTTCTAGATCCGTCATTGCACATTTGCATTGTGTTATTCAATTTATTACCGCTATCCTGCTTTTTACGACTTGAAGAAATTGCTTGCTATGATCAATTTCTTCATTTCTAAATTTTTTTCTAAAATGAAAAATGAATTGAAATAGTCTTCCCCAACTTTTCCTAATTTGGACCATTCTAAATATTAGCCCGGCGGCGGCAAATTTCCTTACCGACCAATGGGTGGATAATCGTAAACCTAAATTTGACGAGCACATGAGGCTTGGAAAGGTAGTGCTACATGCAGTACTTGTGTGAGAAATACCACGAATATATAGTTAGGTGCTCCAGGCTCTGCGATATGACCGAAACATCGTTAACAGTGGCGTTAAACCCCATTCAAACAAAGTGAACAAACTACAATTTTGGCGTTTTGTAGTGGGATAATAGACCCCAAGTAGGTTAAGGGTGTCTTTGTTTGTACCAGGAGATTATCGAGTAGTGACAACAGGTACTTTGTAAATAATTCCCTAAAGGATTACATCAAATATTTACCACTTCTGCAAGTTGAACAGTTTTAGATTAAGCCCGTCCCAAAACAATGACACTTTTTGACGCCTCACCCCCTCTCGGAGAAAAGATTTGAAAAAACATCGTAGAAAATTTAAAAGAAAGAAACACTTTTACAAGCAATATCTTCATTATACCACATTGTTGAATATCCTCAATTATCAAAGATGAGTATCTGATCTCCCATTAGTTCTATACAAAGTTAAGGGTTATCTTCTAAAACTACTATTTCTGGTATAAACGTCTGGGTTCATTTTCAAAATTGGCTGGCCAAAAACTTGGACAAGTTCATTAGATTGACTTACAGCTCCATAAAATATTTGCGATAGAAAAATCATCTCAGCCTAAGTAAACTTAGGTTCAAGAACAGGGCGGTTAAATAAGATTATCAACATGTTCTCTATTAGTGACAGACATTTTGTAAGTTTAAATCGAACACGAAAATAAATAAGTGTTTGATATCGTATGATTTGCCAACCGATGATTTCAGCCTTTAAACCCATTACTACACAATAACTCAAATGAAGAAATTGCTTGTCTGTAATATCTTTGAATTAGGTCTAGTCTAAAATTTCCTCTTCTGGTAATGTATCAAAGGGTATATCCTAGTTCAGATGGAGACATCGCCAAATTGGTATGGCAGTCAAATATGGCCATGCCATAAACGAGTAACTATGTGAGAGTTTGTTTATGTTATATATTTCTATTCATTGTGTACGTTTAATTACGATTTTTAAAGAACCCCATTGTGAAAGAAAAGTTGTAATTTAAATCTTCAATATAATGTCTATTTAATGTTGCTTTATAATATAATAGCACAAAATAACACGAGCTTTTAATCTCATTCGCTTTGGGCGTATTAACCCTTTAACCTAATACCACACATTGACGCTGATATCTGACACCCTGAAGGGAAAAAATCAACGAAAACTTTGTGGGCAAAGGAGAAATTTGCTTTCAGTAAGCAATTTATCCTTTTCTCACAACATTTTAACCCTATTTGACACTCTCTATTTATTTATCAAATTGGGAGCAATTTTAATTCTCGTCATCAATTTCTTTTATTTTGGACCAGTCTAAATTTGGACCGTCTTTTATCTGGTTAAAGTTTAAATTCAGGCAAATGGAACAGATTTCACAAGATATGAATCTCAGTTTTTTCTGGTAGAGATTTCATAAGCTAAAATCTAAGATAACAGAAGTGTGGACCCTGGTTGTTATAAATTATTTTTATTTAGCCTGTTCAAAGTTCATTCCTTTCAAACCTTGCAGGAGGACACAGCGCTTCATATGGGCACATCTTTTGGAAATATTGCCATTGTACTGTATGAACTATTTTGCAGTCTAGATTAATTTCTGTGACACGTATCATTATTTAATCATACAAGTTAAACCTTTCCTGTTCAGTTCATGGCTTTTACGTCCCTATAAATTTACAATTGACAAAACATTGAAGAAAAAGAAAAAAATGCTTGTAACAATCAATTTCTTCTTATTCTACAATATATTTTTCTACCCTACTAAATAGTTCATATGCAAATTAAACCCACTTTAAGTTTTCGTCAGCAAAACCTTTGAATTTGGACAGGTCTAAGAGTTTTCGAAACAGGAAAGGATTTAGTATCGTATAGTAGTATATATTCCTCGAAAATTCAACCTCGAAATCTGATTCTTTTTTGTAACATATGAGACCTGAAATCAATTTAAGTTATATTCAAAAACAATTTATTGGAAGAAGTTATTCTATTGACGAATGTTGTATTAATTATATTGTCCTTGTTGTACATATTGTAAATGAATGATTTAAAAGATATGTTCTGTTCAGTTCCGTTCCGCAAATCTCTACAGTCCAGTTTAATGAATTTATTAACTCAGTTTTGTAACACAAACAGCAACAATTCTTCAATAATAATGGCAAATTGTGTTGGTAATAAGGAGTTTTTTCAAGTTTTCAATCTTTGAATTGACTTTTTAGTTAAACAACAACAACCCGGTATTTCTAAGTTTAACGTACAACAATGATATAAGTATTTATTTCCAATGACCGTGGTACTAATTTGAAATCGAATGTTCTGAAATAGTTATTTCGCTTCATTTTCGATGTCTCGTGTTTTATCTTTTTACGACAGATTAAAGTGGTTTATAACACTAATCGTTCTCTAAGTAAGAGGTCCCTTAAATAAATCTTAAACATATCAAAGACAGTCTGAAGAGTTAATCGAACAAACTTTTCTTTGTTCCTGATAAGACAGAGGACATGTCGTTGACTCAAATTTCTACCAGGCCGTACTTGTTTAGAGATGCCAAGCGTGAGAGAATAAGATAAATGTAAAAAAATATGTATGGAATTTGTAGTATCGTAGCTAGAAAAGAAAATATTAGGGAAAAGTGCATTCTAATCTAGCCAGATTTGGCCGGCTTTGCGATCAAGTTGTCTCGGGTTCGATGCCCTAGAGGGGCTATCGATCTCAGTCTTCCCTTATTGGCGCGGGTACTTGTCTCCGATCGATTCGGGTAGTTGCACGTAGTTCTACCATTGATCTTCATATGAAATTTTGTCCCCTAGTTATTTCTCCTGACATTTGAGCTTTTTCTTTTGTCTAATTTCAGTTTTGATTCTCCTAATTACTTCTGACCTTTCGTGGATATATAAGTCAAACGGTCCAGCTCATAAATCATGTCCTATCATAGAATTTAATATAAAAATAGACTATTAAAACCTACGATCATTATCAGATTCTGTGTAACATATCAACTATATAATCAACAAGGCACCCGCGGGGCCTAGTGTGTTGCTATTAGTAAAGCCCAGCTAGGGTGCCTTAATAACTGACATACGCTCGAACTACCATTCTTCCTCGTTGATCGACGATCCAAATATCGTAAGTACAGCTTGAATAAGCTGAAGGTTACGTCGTTTTGGTAGACCACTCATATTTCAAATTTTTACCAATTAAACTGTCATTGATACTATTTCGGTAATCGATAGCATTGTTTACAAGAAGAACTCTTCTAATGTGAGGCTAAAATATATTGGTCAAATGAATTCTCTCTATCATAGTAATCAACCCTTTACTGTATTGCAAAATTTTAGACCTGCCTGAATTCAAAGGTTTGGAAGACAACATATGATAGTCGATTTTATTTGAAAAGATTAATCATTCAGTAGGATTGAAAACATTGTGGAAAAAGAAATTACAACCAAGTTCTTCTTTTCCCACAATGTTTTCTCCTGTATAAAAAACATAGGGACGTAAAAACCAGGAATTGTACAGGAAAGAGTTAATTACGATATCGTATACAACAACAATTTAGACGGCTCGAAAGTCGACAGTTCAATGTGGGTGTAACTTGACCGATCGCTATCAGCCAAAGAATCAATCAACCAATCAAAATGGTCATTTAGACCGAAAGTGAATTTTGAATTCCGACATTAGCTGAAATTTATCTAAAGCATATTTGATAGTATGACGACTTAGACATCATAACTACAGCTCATTTAAACCATAGTTACGACGTATAGGCCGCCAACCAACGATTTTATATTTTGGTTAAATGTAGCTATAGCTATAAATTTCGCAAACTAACGCCATTTAATATCAATGCGGAACTTAGTATCAGAATCAGTAGGCGTGGCTAGCAGAGTCAGTGGGTGGAGCTAACAAACCGTCGATTGGTAAGTATGAATACAGCCAAAGCGTAGGAATCGTCGCACAAGTATTATAATATTACAACTAGTAAAGCATTAAATTGACATCAGATTTAATCTAGATGTTCCCATAATGCAAAATAATGACAAGAGACAACATGTAAACAGTTCTTATTTTATCGTATTTCAAGCGCATTGTTTGCAGTTTGATCAACTATTTGTGGTAATTTTAGACGAGATTAATACAGAACAGATCAAACAGAAATAGAATTGTTTTAACCCATTCCCACACAATTAAATTTTAGACAAGTCTAACTTCAAAGAAGTTGCAGACGACAGTTTTAAGCTGACGAAATCTTTAAAACCTTTGTCTTTTGTGATAGAAAACATTGTAACAAGCTATTTCTCATTTTCCACAATATTTTCAAAAGCTTTTTTCTTGGAGGCGTCTAAAAGCGTCATTGTGTGGAAATGGGTTAAAGTAAGATGATTGAAAGGAAACTCAAATAAAATATATTGACCCGAATCATTATATTTGTGCCTTAGTGGAGCCCTAATGAAACAACAAGGACATCATTTTTACAAACTTTTCTATGGTAAAGAATTATTAGTTCTCTGTGGTACGAAGTGTAGCAGAGAACGTTTGTCTTCACATATACGGTATCACAAATATATACTTGTGCACGAGCTTATCGAGTGTGTGTGTATAAAAGGGTAATTTCGCGGTTTATAGTCAGTTCTACGCAATACGCCCTTCAGTTTTAAAGTTAATGTCTATCCGAATTCGGTAGGGGTTCCGTTTGTCTAAGGCTTGTACGTCAGAGTTTTCTTTGATTAAGAAAGAAACTATTTTATTTTCAAGTAAAGCCATGTTTAGATTAGGATGACTGCGCAGGTTTTCCAGAGTTTTTCACACTAAGTGTTTTTATCTTTGTTTTTCCCCTGGGCCAGTCGTTTGGAAAAACGTATTTACAGAATGCAAGTGATTTGTATTTATGGTGGCTCGAATTAAATAGAGGGTCTTGCCCCTTGTTATAGAGGGTCTTGCCCCTTGCAAGGGTATTTGTTGTGTTGAGTATGGTTAAGACTAAAACTTGTTCTTTAAATACTTCATTCTTCATTGCATTAAGAATAACATTCTTACAGCAAAACATACAATATGAACATAACAAGGAGCGTTTTCTGAAGAGCACATGATGTTAAAGTGCAAATTCAGTTACAAGAGATATCAATCATATAGAAATATACAATCATTGTAATATTAAATTTATGCGATAAGGCCAATGATTTTCTGATGATTAACGTAATGAAAGGCTTTCGGAATCAATATGAATAAAGAGCCATTTGGTTTAACTTTTTTCTTCTCTTTTTTTTTAATTAATCCTTATGGTTAGTGTGAATTTTTTTTCAAAGATTTTTTTTCTAAAATATCTATGTATATTTTTGTGTGCTCGACAAGAGTCCGAACCGCTGTAGCATTCCAACATTTTTTGTAGAGGGTAACAAGTGATTCATCTTGCGAAATATAAAAACCGTCATGTTTATTTTAAACCCTCTCTCCCTCCCTCCCTCCCTCCCTCCCTCCCTCCCTCCCTCCCTCTCTTATGCTCTCTCTCTCTCTATCTTTCTCTATCTCCCCCTGTGTCTTTCTCTCTCTCTCTTTCTTTCTTTCTTTCTCTCTTTCTCTTTTTCTCTCTCTCTTATTTGCTCCCTCTTTCTCTCTCTCTCTCTCTCTCTCTCTCTCTCTCTCTCTCTCTTGTAAATTAGAATTCGTTTGTTTTCTCTGCGAACGTGTCCATTACAATATTATCTCTACACAATGTATCAGAAAAGAAAATACTTGCCATTAACAGTGATTATTACCGGCATCATTTGGGCTCTTAATGGAACAATTATTTGTCTAAAGTAAATATGTACCAATAGTGCACTTAGCTATTCCAAATATTTGAATACAGTTGGACCGTGGATCACATTTCCTCGGTGTTCTGCAAAAATCTCCTAACTACAGCTTAGAATAAGCTGCAGTTTCAAGGTTTTTGTAGAACACTGGATTCTGAATACAGAATCTGTCCCAATTAGAAACATCGTGATATTGGATGTTGAGTGTATGTGATCAATACCCACTACCAGCGTTGTATAACGTTGTTAACACGAGGAATGGTCAAGGAATTCCTAAACAAATCGAATCACGCTCTTTTTCTAATAAACGTCCTTATTCTATGGGGTTTTTAACCCCCCCCCCAACCAAAAAAAAAATCGTTGCCAAGCAATATCTAACAAGCGAAATGATCGACAGATCGCTGTCCACGCCGACCAGCTCGGACGTAAACTTACCATTTAAACGGTTTATATCAAAATTTATGGTTTGCAATATGTAACAAAAAAGTAAACCGGTTGGTTTGAGACCTTAATGTCGTAACTGCCGCTTGATTAAAATGTAGTTATTATGTTTAAGCCTCAAACACCAACAAAAATTCTTAACAAAAAATGTTGACCTATGTTGGAGTTCAAAGTTCATTTCTGTATGTATGATTTGATTGCTCTAGATATCAATATTTTAATTGACAGCCTTGACCCGTCAGTTCTATTTCGGTTTCACGAATGTCACTAAATTTACCGAATTCTAAGGGGCTGGGAGCTCCTTAAATAGTAAAAAGGTTAAATGTTCAAAATCTTAATCCCTTTCATTGCTATTTTTACCTCTTCATACATTTAACCCATTCCAACTCAATCCCTCCTTTTTACGCTCCTCAAGGAAAAAGCTTTTGAAAACATTGTGGAAAATGAAGAAATTGCTTGCATCAAGCAATTTTTTCATTATCCACAATGTTTTATATCCAAAAAGACGAAAAAAAAAATTAAATTCCATAAACTTGAAATTGTCGTCTGAAGCTTCTTTCAATTTGGACCAGTCTAAAAATTTGCTGTGTTGGAATGGGTTAATATCAATTTAGTTTTTAGATAACACGCATCTAATTCTTTTCAGAAATGAAGAAAATTCGCGAAGCGGATTCATACAGTAGTGTACTTAAGTTTTTAGGTTCATACCTCAATGGAAACAAAATCTCTTCGTTTTCGATAATTCAATACGACCAAGAAAAATAAGTTACTAGTTTTGAGTAAAATTTTACGGATAAACTTTGTTGGTAAGCATACAAAATAGTTACATGCTAAACATTTTGTTCATGGAAGTATAAAAAAAAACAGTCATTTAGAACTCATGATCTTGATAGATGTAACTAAAATTAAATTATTAATAGAGTATCTTGCCAAGGCCTATGGCGCTACCAGTCTGCCTAGGCGGTCCACGCATTCTGACCAGAGTCGATACTTCTACCTTTCGAGAAAGTCCCTTTTAGGAACGACGGTCAGCATATAGAGATCGATCAGCAATAGAATTTTCAACGTGACTTGCAAAATACATGATCGGTTTTAAATCCCATAAATTCGACAATCTAGGGGAGAATTTCTCCTCTGACCTTCCGGCACTGATTATCCCGTGATTCAATTTAGATAAATACTTTTGAATACATAAATCTCTATTATTTGGGTATGGATTTTACAAAGCAAGGACGTAAATTGCCCACACTAAAATGGTTTGATATATTATTTATCTCGGTACTCGAATCTTTTCTTGTTTTCTTGTTTTTAACTCATTCTTTAATCCGTGTGCAAAATGGGTGCTAAATATACATTTTCCAGTCTACACTTTTCTATATTCAATGCTTAACTCACATGCTTTAAAATATTGCATCTTTAATTAAACACAAAGGCATGTAAATGATTCTGTACTCATTTTATGTCTTATTATATATAATTGGGCGAACATTTTCTAAAATCTGTCCGCGTTTTTTCGAGACAACCTTATAGTGAGGAGCTACTTCTCTTATATAACTTCCATATCTCTCCCATCATGTGTGTTGTTTCATGTTCTATATTTATGTTAAGGCTATAAATGTGTTGTAAAACTATTTAATGCCGAATAAAGAGTATGTATGTATGTATATACCGGTGACGGTCCATCGAATTTGATTTCTCATTAACATTTTCAATCTCGTCTTCATTCGGCCAATTACTACGGGGTAAACTTTTGGACCAATTCAAATTGAAAGGAGTTGCAGACAATAATTTGAAGTTTAGGAAATTTTAAATCTTTTCAACTCTCTTTGAAGGAAACATTGTGTAAAACGAACAAATTTCTTATTACAAGCATTTTCTTCATTTTATACATTGTTTTCCCAATCATTTTCTTTTCTTGAGGAGCATCAAAAGCCTCATTAAATGGCCTACTCGCACGTGTGCCGGTTTAAAAACTGGGAAACGGTCACAAACGAGTGGCTTAAAATCTGGGTGGACCGACTAGCCGGGTTCTCTGGTAGCGAATAGGCTACAATCAAGTAGGTCCTTACTCAGTCATTGGTTAAAGTTAAGTATTCAGTTTTCTATAACAGTTAAGTAATAGGGTATTCTGAAATTTTCAGTCTTTTAAAAAGTCTCAAAATATGAGTGTTAACCCATTCCAACACAAGAAAATTTTAGACTGGTCCAAATTGAAAGAAGCTACAGACGACAATTTAAATTTGACGGAACTTTAAATTTGCCAGTATTTTGGGGTAGAAAACACTGTGGGTAATGAAGAAATTGCTTGATACAAGCAATTTCTTCATTTTCCACAATGTTTTCCAAAGCTTTTTTCTTGAGGGGCGAAAAAAGGAGGGATTAAGTTGAAATGGGTTAAAATAGGTTTTGCACAAGTGCTCTGTATGCAAAGTGGAGCACCATTTTATAAACGTTAGCAAGTGTTCTGTCATCATGAACGCACACATTGCGTTTATATGCAACTAATTTTTTTTAAATATTTGAACTCAAACAATATATACCAATTATATCACGCGAAAAGAGACCTTCTGGCAAATGCGAAAATTATCGACCCTGGTTAGATTGCGAGGATTGCACCAGCTAGCCAGGTTGGCTTCATTTTGCTGTCTTGTAATCACATGAGATATAAAACAAATTTTCAAGTTCCGGTGTAAGTACAGTATATGTCAAATGTAACCCACGTCTACACGGAGTAAAATAAAGAAATTCCTAATTGTAAGCTATTTCTTATTTATCCACAATGCTCTATACTCCAAAAGACACAGATTTTTTAAACTTCATCATCTACAAATTATTGTCTGCAACTTCTGTGAATTTGGGCCAATCTATACTGAGGGAAAAAAGTTTAGCAATTTCGTACGTTACAGCCAATTTCTCCGGTATCTAGCTTTGGATTCAAACCATATTTCACATATCGATCTTTTATGTGTTAGCCACAGTATTTAAAAAAATCAGATGATTTCCAAGGTCATACGTGTTTGTTGTACAGCGTCAAACATGGTAGGGGTAGGGAAGTAAAAGTAACACAAAGATTTAATATCTTGTGTGTCCACCGTAGGGATACGACCCCATTCCTGGCGTAGAACACGTTCCAGGTCTCTAACGTTATTAACGTCATTCCTGTCTCTTACTCTCTTACCCAGATGGTCCCAAAGGTGTTCGATCTGAGACAGATCCGGTGATTTGGCTGGCCAATTCTACACATCAACATTATTAGTCTGTAAAAGGTCCAACGTGTGCCGAGCGACATGTGGGCGGGCATTATCTTGCAGAAAAATGGTAGCAAGCCCTTGACGCGAGAACGGCAATACCACTGGCTGGACAATTTCGGTGCAGTATCGAACGGCATTTAAATTTCCCTGAATAGCTACCAAGTCAGTCTTGCCACGGTATGATAAACCACCCCAGACCATGACGCTGTCGCCTCCAAAATGGTCATGTTGCATGACGTTGATGGGATCCATCCATTCGCCATCACACCTCCAAACACGTAACCTGCCATTCGCAAACATCAAATTAAAACGGGATTCGTCTGTGAATAGGACCTGATTCCGCATTCGTCTTGTCCATCGGCGGTGTACCCATGTCCAATTCAATCTTGCATGTCTGTGTGCACGTGTCAAAGGAATGCTTACGTAAGGTCGACGTGCGCGTAAACGTGTCGAACGAAGTCTGTTTCTTACAGTACGAGCACAGACCCGTGTTCCCGTTTCATTTCGGACCAAACCGGCCATACGAGTGCTATTGAGGAAGCGATTACGCCGTGAACGCACGATGTAATTGTCCTCACGTTGGGTAGTCTTACGTGGCCTGCCTGAACGTGGCCTATCTTTGACGGTGCCTAATTGACGATACTTTGTTCTAAGTCTTGAAATGGAACTTTGGCTCAAGCCAAAATGTTGAGCCACCTCTTTTACCATCATACCACCAGCCAGCATACCGATGGCTACGTTCCGTTGGTCTAAGTTAAGCCCTGGGCGACGTCCCATTTGAATTTTTTAAAATGTTTTAATGAGTTATCTTGTTATTGATGCTAACCAATAAACTGGGATAGATATTGTGGATATAGACTTCACGTACATGTGGAAGCACGTGCAGAACGTGTTTCAGCAAAATTGCGTCAGACAGCCTTTAGAAGCGAGGAAAACGTGCTCTTAATGCATAATTAGTTAGTTAGCTTTTAAAAATTACAATCGAGACTGATTTTATAAGGTTTATACATTTACGTTGAAAAAAATGTAGATCGAAAAAAATTGCTAAACCTTTTTCCCTCAGTATAGAATATAGTCGTTTGGTAATGGTTGATTGGTTTAGATATATGATTGTTGGTAATGGCGGACGGTAATAGCACTTAGACTAAATTGACCTACTGTTAGACCCTGCTATACTGTTTACAGTGGCTCACAATGGATCTATTTTGACAGGGACGTGTATTATAGTGTAACGCGGATAGAATGTAACTTGTTTAAAAACTTGTTTAAAAACGAAAACCTTCAAAACTACAACAAACGTGACAGTGCTGTTATAACCAATTAGTGTCTGTCGGTTACTTATTAAATGTTCTCAGAATATAAACTATAAATTTGGCACTTTTTAGCCTGTATTAGTGAAGCGTAGTTTTCGTCAAATGACATATTATTGCCGTAGTCTTAAACGACTGATCTACAAAAATAAAGGACTGCGACCATAGCGCAGTTGGTAGCTCGTCGGACTCCGGGATCAAAAAGTTCGATCCCTGGTCGCGGCAAAATCCTTTCCGATATTAGTCTTCCACTAATGGGTGGATAATCGTAAACCGCAGTTGGATGAGCAGCTAGATACTCAGAAAGAATGAAGTGGTAGTACTGGTGTGAGAATTTCCAGGAATCAATGGTTAGTCGCCCCGGCCGCCGCGATATGACTGAAATACTGTCAAAAGCAGCGTTAAACCCCATTCAAACAAACAAACAAAGCAAGGCCCGCCAAACCATGGTCAGTCCGATTAGCTCAGTTGGTAGAACACTTGACTTCAAACCTCAAGATCGCGTTGTGTGTTACGTTGTGTAATTACACCGAAGACGTTTGAGAACAAGGCGGAGTTCTCGGCAATTTCTTTCTTTATCCTTGCACTATCCCCTGTAACAACTTACCGTCGCCGTTGCTCATATTGGCAGGTGCAACGGTATCGATAACAAATAAGTGAAAATACACACACAAACGCACCGTGAAATTTTAAACCATGGGTCAGTCCAACAAGGCATGGTCGAAGTTATTTGTGCTTGTGATATCGTTTTCATTGTATGACATTGGGGAACGAAGAACATTCTACAAGACAGACTAGATTCTATGTTCAAATGAAGAGTTTACCTTCTCTATTTTCAGTTTTCGTGGAGGTTTCACCATGAAAGAACAAACCTATGGATGGTATCCATCCGCCAAGAACGTGTATGAGGAGAGACGGCTTGGGGCTTTGACGCCTTACCGTAAGTTGATACATCTTACCACAGTCTAGTAAAAGGGGGCCCATTGGAACTTCGTGAGAAAAATATTTTTAAAGAAAAAAATTCAATAATTATTTTCAGGCTAACTTTATAATAAGGAGAAATGACATTTATAGTTTCAGAAAATCTAGCCAGAGTGAATAGTTTTGATCCTAGTCATTCTGCCCATACCTCGCAGTCTGACAGAGATTGAAACTTTTCGTTTTTTAGGTCACCTGACGGAATGGTCATGGTGACCTATTGCAATCATCGTTTGTCCGTCGTCGTGCGTCGTCCGTCGTCCGTCGTCCGTCGTGCATCGTGCGTCGTCCGTTAACTTTTATGCATTTTCATCTTCTTCTCAAGAACTACTGGGCGGATTTCAACCAAACTTGGTAGAAAGCATCATTGGGGGATGCCAATTCAAGTTTGTGAAAATAGGGGTTCTGGAGGTCATAGGGGCCCAAATAGGGGCCAAAAAGGGGTAATTTTTGGTACTTCTTTAAAAATCTTCTTCTAATAAACCGTTAATGCCAGAGCTTAAATATTTTGTGTGCATGACAACTAGGACATGTATATTATAAATTGTGAAATTCATGCCCCTGGGGTCATGTATGGGGCCACACCCAGAGGTCAAAGTTCATCATGTTAAAAAATTCACATTTTCATCTTCTTCTGATGAAGTACAAAGCCAATTTCAAACAAACTTGGTGAAAAGCATCATTTGGTAATGGTTATTCAGATTTGAGAAAAAAAAAAAAAAAAGGCTGTGGGGTCAGGGGACCCTAAAATGGGGACCAAAAGGGGGTAATTTTTGGTAACTTTTTAAACATTTCCATCTTCTTCTCAAGAACTACTGGGCGGATTTCAACCAAACTTGGTAGAAAGCATCATTGGGGGATGCCAATTCAAGTTTGTCAAAATAGGGGTTCTGGGGGTCATAGGGGCCCAAATAGGGGCCAAAAAGGGGTAATTTTTGGTACTTCTTTAAAAATCTTCTTCTAATAAACCGTTAATGCCAGAGCTTAAATATTTTGTGTGCATGACAACTAGGACAGGTATATTATAAATTGTAAAATTCATGCCCCTGGGGTCATGTATGGGGCCACACCCAGGGGTCAAAGTTCATCATGTTAAAAAATTCTTATTTTCACCTTCTTCTGATGAAGTACAAAGCCAATTTCAAACTAACTTGGTGAAAAGCATCATTGGGTACTGATTATACAGATTTGTGAAAATTAAAAGGCTGGAGGTCAGGGGTGCCTAAAATGGGGACCAAAAGGGGGTCATTTTTGGTAACTTTTAAACATTTTCATCTTCTTCTCAAGAACTACTGAGGGGATTTCAACCAAACCTTTTTCTAATTCTTTCAAACAAAATCACTTGTCTTGGTGCTCTTTTACTCAGGTGACCGTTAAGGCCCCTGGGCCTCTTGTTTGAAGTCCTTCTTTATTTCTTTTGCTTTGTTTTTACGCCTTGTTGTTACATAACTGATACCATACAAAGGTAAAGAAAGCAAACTGTTTTGCTATTTCCAAGGTTACAGATATAAGGGGATTTATTTTTATATTTTACCTTATATTTAGATATCTTATGATATTGTTCTAAATCCTGCACCCTTTGTAGTTATAGGAACCTTCTTATTGAGAGTATTTAAATAAGTACCTACAAGATAGGGTTTCGTTGACAGATAAAACTTTTCATAATAGCATTACTTCCTGCATTATCAATCCTAAAATTAAAGGTATATGTTATGTTAAAAAAACATTTTTTCTACAGTAAGTATATTCCTTTGAACAAGGTTTCATACTGTTGTATTGTCAAAAACTTAACCAATTACTACAAAACTTCAACCTTTTTACGCCCTCAAGGAAGTATACATATAGGAAAACATGAAAAAAGGAAAAATCATCTGTTTCAAGCAATTCTTCCCGCAGCTTTTCTTTAAACTATTTGACACTTGATTTTCAATTTTAATGTTGTTTGAATTGTTTTCTGCAACATGTTTCAAGTTTGACCGCTCAAAAATATATTGTCAGGTAATAAGTTCTAGCAACTTTCGAGAGAATACGGAATATGCCTGACTGTACATGTGAAAAATTGACCCCGAAAACATATCTTTTGAATACCCAAATCTAAATATTTAGATTAACCCATTTCTATAGGTTTGTGCAATGTTTGCTGTCATGTGATCTTTAAAATACAGTTTGATATTTTAAATAAATCTGCGATTTTCTTACACCTATCACCCCACAATGGCGATTTCAGACGCTCAAACGAAACATAACTATGAAGAACATTGTATGAAAAGGAGGAATTGCTTGTAACAAAAATTTCCCTCTTTCTTACAATGTTTTCTACGTTATTTAGCACTTAATTTCCAGTTTTAGCAGTCTTTGAAATGCGGACTGCAACTTTTGTCATTTTTTCCCTCACACAACCCTTCGAAATTAGTCTTTAGATCCTGGAGGAGATGGGAGGAACAATAATGTGAATTACTATGACACGCGAGGATTTCATTTGAAAAATTATTGGACACATGTGAAAGAAAGGGATATTTAAGGAGGGTTACTTATTAAGACGTCATCACATGTTTAAAAAAAACAACATAATGATGAACTTATTCATAATAATACCTTCGAGAAAAGGAAAAGACAAGCAACAACAACAAAAAGTGACAAAACAGTCACACATAAACAACACATGCTCGCATACGTAAATGACACACATCCATGGGTTATCATGAAAAAAATAAAATCGTGGGCGTAAACATGATATATATCTGGACATACATATAAATTAAAAATGTAGAAACAATGCAATAGGGTCCTATATAATTATACTGAAAAGTAAATATTTGATATTCGCGATAGATGTTCGAAATTGAGATTTAATTTGAACATATTTTCTTTAAAATTTCTTTTCAGAACTAGAAGCGTTGTACAGATACAGAGATAGTAAATATTATGCGCCTGCCGTAATACCAGCCGAGGAACAAATTCCTAAAGCACGACATAGTCCGTCCCCTTCACGACGACCTGGGTCTACAGCGTCTCGTTCATCGAAAGGTTCAGTCAGCAATATCAAACTCAGGGCTAAAAGCGCGCCAATACATACCCAATACAAGCCACCACCCAAATTACAACTTCCAACACCTGCGCAATGTTGGTCTACGCATGTCCCGGAAACGGAAATAACCGTTCCACAACCATCGCCAGCTCCTTCACTGCCAATGTCGTCACCGAAAATGCCCCAGTGGCCAACACCAGAGCCTCAAGATGAGCCCGTTCTCGCACCCACTCCCACCACCCCACCGTCACAAACCCGGGATAAGATTGTACGGATACAAAGTGCTAAATATAGACGAGACACGCCCACTAAACCACAACGTCCGGTCAAATCCGCCGGACCTGTTCGTCCATCTCCGACACAGATCAATCCCGAGTTTCAGTCAATGTATTCCCACCCGTCAACACCCGTTCATGATATAAACCTCGAAACACAGTTCCAGTCTCGACCAACGTTTGGTCAAATAGTTTGGCCTGAGCCGTCTGCCTTACCCCCGGAATATTACAGAACAACACCCGACAGGCCGCCATCTTATCGACCTTCACCCCAACGTTCACCCGTTCCTAGTCCTGCAGCTAAACCTCCATCTGGTAAAAGAACCCCATTACGACCGAAAGCGCCCTCTCCCAATAAAATGGTTGCTCATACAATGCAGGACGATTTGCGTATAGAAGGAACTTCGACTCCCGATTACAATACGGAGGTGAAGAAACATGGCTGGATGTTAGAGGTACATGGGAACCCTCTCAATCTGAAGTAAGTCTTATTGACTTTATTTTGTATCTCTTATTATCAAAATAGATAATTCATTCGGATCGGTTAGTCTCTTCAAGTAAACCAGAAATTCTACAGCCACGTCAGATGTTTCCTAGCATGCAAACCTTCACGTTTCGAACGGCCTTAAGAAAGATTTGAATTCAGTGGTTACCGGTATTGGTCAGAAATTTGTTTGTTGGAATGGGTGTTACGCCCTTTTTAACAATTTTTCAGTCATATCGCGGCGACTGGAGTACCTAACAATAGATTCCTCATATATCTCGCACCAGTATTACAATTACATACTTTCCTAGCCCCCTGCTGCTATCCCGCTAAGGTTTACGGTGGTCGGAGAACGTTGTTCTCAAGCTTTTATAATCAAAGAAACGGTCGGTCCATTTTAACTTTGCAGGGATGTTTAGAAGGGAATTCCCTGGGTTGATGACTGAATTCAATGTAGATTAATCCTTTTCACGAAACTTCTTTACGACCCCCAGAAAAAAGCATTGTAGACAACTAAGGAATTGCTTGCAACATATCTCCTTCAGAAAAAGATTTATTTTTTTCCAAGCTTGAAACTTTCGTCCGTAATATCTTTCAAGTTTCACTTGACTAAAAAAATTTCTCGAGGTTATGCGTTACGCTAAATCTATGGACTTTCTTCTGAACATAACTTAAGTAGTTTTTTTTAATGACGAATAATGAAAAGTAAATCATAAGGTAGATTTCGATAGATTAGTTACAAGTATTTAACTGTTGATGTTTGATAAAGGGAAAGGTAGCATTTCAGTGTCAGATGCATTAAGATTTTTTTCAAAGGTCCAACGTGAACCCAATGAACAGTTGCCAAAGAAGGATAGTTTGATTAAATAGGGGAATCTAAGTCCTGGTTCATGATGTCAAACTAAACCTCTTTCTTGATGTTTGTACAGGAAAGTATCTAAACGACTACCGTATACGGTGAAATGCGAGGAACCGGAAGTAGAACGGGACCCTCCAAAAATCCATATGGAAAACAACGAGACCTTTTTCCTGAACACTATTCCACGGCGCCCAATGGCCTTCGCCATCGACAAAGAGTGGATATCCGAGGTGATACACAAGAAACGTATGGAGATGCAAGAAAAACACGGCTTAAATTATAGATACAAAAACTTTAGTTTCGTGTATTGAAGTCATGTACATTTATATGTGTAGAATCACGTGTATCATTAGATAAACCAAACTATGGTGAAATATGTTTACCACGAGACATATTATCGCGATAAATCGAAATATCCCGGAAATTCTATCTCGACAATTGAGAGTACTAAAAGAAAAGAATGAGAAAATAATTCAATTTCCTTTAACTACATATTCGATTTTATTTGCACATTTGTTTCTGCTAGTACAATCAAATGACAATGTGATTTTCAGTTGTAGGCACCCGCTTTAAATAAACCGTAATAATGATTAAGAATAGCGTGATACTTTTTTCCGGGAAGTCATTCACTATCTAAATTCAGAAAATGTAAATTTATCGTGATAGCTATGTCAAGGCAGAAATATTTCACCATACCATTCGTCTGAATCGTCTGTCGGATAACGAATATCCCGGCACTATACAAATGGTTATTGTTTAATAATTTCCTAAACTCACATAATAGTGCGAATAGCGAACAACTTTTAAAATGCGCGGACTCGGGTAGACCCAAACCGAAAACAGAATCATCGCAAGTTGGACAGATTTTCGATGCAATCTGAGTAAGATTTACATTGTTAGCGATTGATTACTTTCCTTATTGAAAAAAAAGATATACTGTCTTGTGTAAGCACTATTGTTCTATGCATTTTTTGATCTTTCAGCGTAGAATTAAGTCGTGCTTTCATAAAGCATGAGTTTATTACCCTTCTTGACAATGTTATTTCTGCCTATGTATCACACTTCGAACAATTAAATCTACGTGTGGTACTCGCTTAGTAGAGACTTGGATCAGCCTTTCATCCGCGCAGTCTGATAAGCGTCTTCATTTTGCGCTCTTAAATGAAAAAAGTTTTAGACTACCAGGTCAGCGAACATTCTTAACGCAATTTGGCAAACGTACTTTTCGAATGTCCAGATTGCTAAGAATCTTGGCTTTACCATTGATGGAAATTTCGGACACGGGCTTCATCGACGGATCTCTGTCCACGCCCACTGAACTCCAACAGGAAGTTCCACTTCGATATTAAACGCTGCAAAATAAGATGTCGGTAACATAAGATGTCGGTAACATGTAATTGAATTTAAAAAAAAACGGTTTGTTGGATAAGCAATAGTTACCACTTTTATGTCGCTAAACCAACAAAAATGCTTCACATAACTGTTGAGTTCAAAATGCAATACCGGTATAATTGTATGATTTAAATGGTTCATCTTTTTTATTGGCATTCGCGGTCCATTATTTCAGATCATGCTAAGATCACTATTGAAATGTAATATCCCCCTCCCCCTGCGCAGTAGAGGGGTTGTAAATTGGTTTCACCATGTCTGTCTGTCTATCTGTCCGTCCGTCCATTCGTCCGTCCGTTTGTAGACTTTTTCGTTTACATTTTCTAAATCAAGAACTAACAAAACTACAACCTTGAAACTTCATTCATTTGTTACCAATGACCCAAGGAAGTGGCCTTTGTTTCTGGTTCACGTAGGTCAAGGTCACAAATAAACTTTGCTTGAAACCCTTTTCCGTGCTCTTACCCATAAGCCATGTGACATACCACCATGAAACTTTATACACATGTTGTCCATGACCCAAGGAAGTGTCCAAGCATTTTTTATTCAAATAGGTCAAAGGTCACAATTGAACTTTGATTGAAATCGTAATGAACTCATAACCCGTTCACCTAGGACCTTGAAACTTTATACACACGTAGTTCATGATCCAAATAGATGTCCTATTGTTTTGGGGTAGGGAAGGTCAAAGGTCAACTGTTTTACTTGAGGGACAAAGCACTGGAGGGGGTATTAGTCTGCTTTGCGACAATTCTTGTTTACATTAGTTTTGTTATGTTTGTTGTAAATATTTCTACAGATATTATTCATTTATACGACATAGGATCTAGTACTTCGTACAAGGAGCTTACCATCATGAATCATCACGTGACATGTCATTTTTTAGAATTTATTTAAATTGTTTATTATAGTTTGCCTTTAACTATTTATCGTCATCACAGATATGGTAGGAAAGATCACAGCTATGGATTTACCAATACCCACAAAACCCCACATTTCACGCGCCAAGAATATGATGACAGAAAAATTGTAAGAAATAGAAGAAATTGCTTGAAACAAGAATTTCTTCTATCCTAACAATGTTTGCTCCTCATATGACCCTTATTTTTCAAATAATTCTAACTTTGTTTTTTAGTATGCAATCTCCGTGAATATAGACCAGTCTTAAATTTTGTCGCTTGGGAATGGGTTAAAAAACTGCAGTTTCGATGTTTTGATGAACATGCGTCAATATACTTTTGTTAAAGTTTCATGGATCTAACATGTTAGAGTATACAATGTTGGAAAGATTTTTACTAAATGATAAATATTAGTTAACTGTTGCGTCTATCTTTAACTATTGTCATGCTGATACCGGAATATTTCTGCTCTGGCAGGAGGTATAGACTAAGATCTTAGACAACACCACCTGTTTGAATTCTAAGCCAGAATAATTTATCAAAGTAAAAATAATATAAAGAGAATATCGAATCACAAGTAGGTCCTTTCAGTGCTTTCATCCGTTTGATTTTAGAACAATTTTGAACACGGATTTTATTCAGCGTGCAAAGAGTTCAGTTAAATTGTAGAGGAGGTCAATAGTCCTAAAGATTTTAATATAGATCATTTCGTTTAGTCTTTTCGTCACATCTACTTATCTATATTATAATTAGTGTGATCAATCAGTTGGAAAAAGACCATCTCGGAACTGAGCAGAGTTTCAATCCTTATGGGACTACGCCATCTGCGTAGGTTCATCTGGATCGATGGTTGTCAATTTTAATAAAATTTTCCATGACATGTGTTTAAATATATAACTCTTGCGCTAGAATCAAAATGTGTATTCTTTTCTTATAATGTACTTATTCGAGTAATTAGTTTTTAAAAGACCATGACGTAACTTATCAACACAATGACACACTTATTACCACAAAGTGTCACCTTCTGACGCGCTAGTGAAAAATTATCATGGAAAAGGAGAAATTGCAATATTTGCCAATTATTTTTCAATTCTAACACAGTTCTGAATGCCGTTTGTACCTTCTTTGAATTTGGACCAGTCTTAAAGTTCTGTCGTCTGATAAGGGATTACCTGACAATGTAAAGACTTTTGTCATTTTTTTCCGTTCTACGTCATCTAACCATGTTTGATAGAGATACTTTTATATTTTTGTATTATTTTTTTTGTGGGCGCGTATTAGATATCATTTTCCGTCACGACAGATTGGATCAACTAGAAATTACGACCTCGAGATAAAGCATTGCGGTAGTATGAAGATTGCCGATCAATCAATTTATCGCCGCGTTTAACTTTCTAACTGGCAAGGTAACCTTTTTAAAGGCTATTTTACCTTTCTGTTGTCACCTGCGACATTTTTTTTTAAACCAGTTATCACATAATTCATCATTTTGACTACCCGACATAAAGAACAATTTAAATCACTTGAGAAAAGGAGAAGATATTTGTTAGAAGCTTCTCCTTTTCCCAACATGTTTTCCCTTATCTACTACCTATCTTGCAATTTAATCACGCTTTTAAATGGTGTAGGCCTATGAATCACAAGAATGTGTACAAATCTAATATTTTGTCGTTCTTTATGGGTTAGTTTGAATTAGTCTACCGTTTTTGTAGTCAGGTTAAACACACGTACATCGAAAGAGATCTCTTTTTTCAAAAGTTTGTCCGCAGCTTTACTGAAAGTCCCCCTTTCTCTTAACGCTTTCCAAATCAATCCCCGTTTTTTACGCCCTTGTGAATTTATACATGAGAAAACATTGAGTGAAAAGAAGAAATTGCTTGTAAAAAGCAATTTCTTCTTTCCCCACAATAATTTCCATCCTGTAAGTTGGTTATTTTTTAAATTGCACTCACTTTTGGTTGTCGTCTGCAATGTCTTTCAAATTGGACAGGTCTAAAATTTTGAGAAAAACGAAATGGTTAATCTACAAGAACTCAAAATACGACACAAGTGATGGCTGAATCTAAACTTCACACTCTTAATTCATACTAACCCTTCCCCCCCTTTTTTTTTAAATTTTAGACTAATCCAAATTGAAAAAAGTTGCAGATGACAATGAAAATTGGATGCAATTTGAAATGGTACCACCCTACAAGGTAGAAAATATTGTGTGAAAAGAAGAAATTGCTTGTAACAAGTAATCCTCTTTTCCACAATGTTTTCTCAATTTTAAAATCATAGCGACGTAAAACACCGGGTTTGTACAGGAAAGGGTTAAAACTAAATGTTCTCTCTGAGGTTAGTTGTTGATTGTTATATTTTTTCAGTGTACAGGGTTAAAGAAATAGGAAATAAACAAATACTAAAGGATCTCATCTTCATTTGTTAAATATCTAGTTTTGCTGGTATAAGTAAACAGATAAAATTTTGAACTCTTCATTTGGTCAACGAGTGCTAAATGCCACCGGAGGCTTTACAACTTAAGGAATGAATCCTTGCACATAGAAAGTAGTCCCTCAGTGCAATATTTTTGTGAAAATAAAATAGCTCCTTATGTTGGTGCAGCAAAGTTGTTTTTTTTTCGGGAAATGATATTTATAAAGGAGGGATTTAGTTTATTTTTCTAGAATTACTGTGTTGATCAGCTTTTGTGTTTATAGTGAGTCATATACTCATCCACCAATTTGGCCATTTTGCTAGCTGTTATCTATTATTTTGATCAAGCCCGGTTGTATTAAGCGAGACATAGTCTGGTACTATAAAAAGTCGGTGTATAAGCGTTAGTTAGTGTGTCCGTCCGTCCGATCTTGTACACGATATATCTCCTACATACATGGGCGGATTTCAAAATAAGTTGGTACGATTATTCTCCATCATGATTAAATATGCCGAAATTTTTAGATAGCTCCAGGGTCAAGGTCACAGTTCATGGTCACACGTTCAAATGGAGCTTTTCTAGAGCATGTCTCCTACATAATTGTATGAATATAAAAAAAAGTTTACAGCTATTCTCCATCATGGGTAAGTAGACATACCATTTCAAACAAATTCTAGATAGTTCCAAGATCACAACTAAAGGTCAAACTATTCAGCTGACTCTCTAGTTTATGCTTTTGGTGTCCTCCGTGGCACATAAGCTAGAGCGTCGGACTCGTAAACTGGGAGATGTCAAGGGTGGTTCCTTGGTCAAGTCATTCGAAGAGCAAGCCTAATACTGGAAATACCAGGAAGAACATGGATAAGTCAAAACTAAAGAATTATTCAAATCTTCGTAACACTCATCTTAACTTATTTATGATTCGAAGCCCGAAATTTCTACCCCCAAATATCCTTCACCAGGAGATATAGCAATTGTCTGTGTCTACCCGTCCATAAACCCTCTTTCATTCCGTCTCATAGTTTTGTTGTTTATTGTTTGTCACAAGCAATTTCTCTTTTTGAAACAATGTTTCTATCTACTTATTTTTCAAATGAATCACTCTTGAAACTGTATACGTTGGCCAAACTCGATGGAAATTCAGAGCGAATTATAGTGTTGATTCACGTTTTTTTTCACGGTGGACAAAGTTTGCAGGGTCCCAAAAAATGGTTTAAGCGTTTTGAGGGCCTTTGCCAATGTTAATGTTTTCATTCCTATCAATTGGTAAACTCTTCAAATCGTATATTAAGATTATTTCAAACATTTTGATTGCGTAAAAATCTGTAGATTCTGTCACAATGCGTGGTTTTGATTACCGTTGCCCGGATCGAGGATAATCAAGTAACAGAAGAAAACAAGAGGATCATGATGGTCCTAAATCGCTCACCTGAATTGTGTGCTGTTTACAAAGATTCAACTAGGGCCAAATAACTATGACCAGAAAAACCGTGGCTTCTATATTGTTAACAAAGAAATTGTCATTCAGGCCCCTTTTCCAGTGTTTTTCTATAGCACCCTCCCATAACCTATAATGTTCATCTTTATGATCTAACAATAATTCTGACCAAGAGTCAAAAGTGTGACCTCTTATAACAATTGTTCTAGTCAAGTTTATTCTAGTTAATGCAGATTGAGCCAAAATAGTGGTCTCTAAAGTGTAATCAAAGAAATTGTCATTAGGGCCCCTTTCCTGTGTTTTCCGATAGAACCTTCCCTGAATCAATGGGGTTCATCCTTATGATCTAACAGTTATTCTGGCCGAGTTTCATGAAGATTGAGCCAAAATTGTGGCATCTAGAGTGTAAACAAAGAAATTATCATAAGGGCCCTTTTCCTGTTTTTTCCAAAAGAACCCTCCCATGATCAATAGGGTTCATCCTCATGCTTAAACAATTATTCTAACCAAGTTTCATGCAGATTGAGCCAAAATTGTGGCCTATTTGGTGTAAACAAAGAAATCGCTATTAAGGCCCCCTTTTCTGTGTTTTCCAAAAGAAACCTCCCATAATCAATAGGGTTCATCCTCATGACCTAAAAATTATTCTGGCCAAGTTTCATGAAGATTGAGCCAAAATTGTGGCCTCTAGAGTGTAAACAAAGAAATTGTCATAAAGGTCCCTTTTCCTGCGTTTTCAAATATAACCCTACCATAATCAATAAATTTCATCCTCATGACTTAACAATTATTCTAAACAAGTTCCATGAAGGTTTGGGTAAAAAAACTGTGGCGTCTTGAGTGTAAACACTTCAATTGTTGACGCCGAACTACGGACGACGGGCCACAGACATTCATCAATCACAAAAGCTCACCATGAGCACTTTGTGCTCAGGTGAGCTAAAAAGCCAAGTATAAACGGCTCTTGAGTTTACTGATCAATACGTTTTCTCCTTTAAAGCCTGCATTTTGCCCGTTATTACATGCCTATAACGAAAAAAAAAACAACAACAAAAAAAAAACACAAAAAAAACATAAAAACAATAAAAAAAAAACAAACACACACACACACACACACAATATAACATGCAACTGTTAATTCACTTTTTTTTAGGGCAAACCCCTTGCAGAGAACCCCTCCCACCACCTCCACCCAACCCCCAAAAACCAAATGGTAGAGACTCTCAAAAATACATAAAAGCCCTCGTGCTTTCGCACGGCGGCGTTTAAGCATTTTTGGGGTCTCTGTATTGGTTAACGCCACTAAAAAAAACAAAAACAAAAAAAATCACAAACACAAAAACGAGAAATTGCGCTATAATTGCATAAAAATGCAAACAGAATCAGTTACTCAAAGCAAAGATAGCGAAAGAAACGTATTACAGATAGCTTTCAAGAGCCGAAGAGAGTCAGAAAAAAATGCTAGGGATTGCGCAGCCACTGTTGTTTACAATGACGTTGTTGCGTGAAATGGCGGGACTTTTGAAATTTTTCGAAGAAATAAGGTCAACGTTTTCAATTATCTTCTTATTTATTGATGTGCATTGGTTTTCAAGTGAATTCGTACCAATGAAGGCTTTAACCCCTCGAAATCGTACCCTAGATTATTTGTAACAAATTTCGATTTTATTAAAAACAGACCCACATATTTCGGGGTGGGGGGTGTTTGTACATATGTACATATGTTGCTTTCAATTCATTGATCCTGGTCGAGGATATATATATATATATATATATATATATATATATATATATATATATATATATATATATATATATATATATATATATATATATAAAAAGGAAAAGAGAAAAAAGAAAAGAAAAAAGCGTTAAAGGCACTTGATTTTACTGATTAATGCATGTTTATCTACTTGTTAACCGCCCGGGTTTTGTCCGTGGTTACCTAGCTATTATGAACCGAAACCCAATTTTTATGCGATAATGATGATTTTTGACTGGGCTGGTTTTGGAACAAGTCAAAGAAATGAATTCACCGTACCGTCGACGGCGGTCGGGTAGGCGCTGTTGACGTAAAAACACTAACCTTGGTCATACCCCTGTCATTTATTAGGTATTCACTTGAAACGTGTCTTATTTGTATCATGCTACCAACGCAGATTGCTCTAAATATACTTTACGAAAGGATTATGTCCCCTTTTCTATTGTCTCGCTATACTGCACCCGAAAAGCATGATAGCATATGCATGTAGTGGTCTTGTTTCCTGTTTGCATGCTTCTCTCTCTCTGAACAAGAACTTTCCTGGTCATATCATCAAGTGTTTTAAGGAGAAAGAAGAGAACTTTAGTTAAACACGCGAATACATCTTACAGATCAATATGTGCAGCTAATATTTAATTCATGATATCATTTATTCTAACACCTTGACCCGCGAAGCTAGTCCAATACGTGATGCAGGTGTTACTTTCCGTTTACCCCCTATAGTCGAGGATGACTGTTGCGATGTTTTGTCGCACCCAGACGATCTAGAGTAGTGGCAGGAAGAGTAAGAGCAGAGTGTCAAAATGCTTTTCCAAAGAGTTCCAGAACAACCCACCTGGCACTATATCTGTCGGTGAGTCACTTGCTAGGCGTACTTTCTAACGTTCAGTTGGTTAGCATTCTTGGATTTATTCACTTTCGTTCGCATGTACATACATAAGTAATATTGTACATTGTCAAAGCTATTTTTTTGAATCCATGGCTTCTTTGCGCCCCTATCCTTATAACCATTTGAACAAAGCTTTTCTTCCTGACATTTCTCAAACAAATGCAACCATCCCATCTCTTAAAAGCTTTTCTAGAACCGGAACAACCATACCATGGCCTACTTGCGTTTTTTTCAACCCAGGGCCACAATACAATCCCTTACTAACGTTTCTCATCTGCTATCATTATTTTAAGTAAATATATAGATCTGGCGCTGGCATAGAAATTATCGTTCATTTCATTCTAGGAACGTCTGTTTTTTCCACACAGTTGACCTGGGTTTGATGCAGTTTGGCCTCGTATTAATATCGTTGACCTTCGATCAATACTTGGACCCCCCCCACACACAAAACTAGTTATGATGTTATTGGAAAAATAATTAAAAGTATGGGTCGGGGTAAATGTTACAGTGTCAAGGATCATATATGAAAGACTGTCATCTGATAAGAGTTTACATAAAAATTGCGGTCCTAAATTTAAGCATTCAGAAAATATAAGCAAGTTTGAAGTTTGTGGTTAAATTATCAAAAAGTAGGTCAAAGGTCAAGGTCAAAATCAAAGGGTTAAAGGTCTTGGTCTCAGGTGAAAGCATATCACCTGAATGGAGTATACATGGAAATTGATGGCCGTGGGTGTCAAGCATTCATACATTGCACGAAAGGTTCAAGTTTATATAATTAAAGTTCTTAGTAGTAGATCAAAGGCCAAGGTCATAGGATCAAATGTCCTTTTCAAACGTGGAAGAAAATCACCTGGTCAGTGTACACATGAAGTATGATGGCCCTGGGTGTAAGCATTCAGAAAATATAAGCAAGGTTGAAGCTTTTGGTTAAAGCCTTTGGTTCAGGATTAGGTCGCTCATTGACCAATCGCTGGCCCCGCCCACTTACTCCTTTGGCCACGCCGATTGACTCTGATAGGAAGTTCCACTTCGATTTTAAACGACCCTTTTTTGTAAATTTTATGGCCAGTAGCATGTAACAAAACAAAACAAAACAAATACAAATAAATAAAATAACAGAATTGTTTGTTGGCGACCTAAATGTGGTAACTACAGCTTGAATAAGCTGGCGTTACGACGTTTAAGTCGCCAAACCAACTCGAATATTTCATACAAATGTCGGCCAATGTCGGAGATCAAATTTAAATTCCGGGCTGAATGAATGATTTGATTAGTCGATATATTCTTTGACTGACAGCCGCGATTAGTCAATTGGCAAAATAGTTTTACATAAGTGCCGATACAGGTAAGTCACGGACTAAATGAATGGTTTGATTGGTTAAAATAAATTGACCGAAAGCGAAAATTTAGCCGTTGTAAAAGGAATCTGCAGGGGACTTGGCCACCCCTATTTTTTCTTAGAGTAATTGTTACTGAAGTTTTAGTTTTTGTATGGCAAAAATTAAACAAAGAAAACTCTTACGTCCCTAAATTGACCCTCTTCACATCCATCCCAATTTTGAAGTTGTTGGTTTATTTATTTGTTATTTTCGTGTCTGAATTCGCCATGTCAACAGTTTTTATAGTAGTATTTCATGTTATCGGTCTTCCGTTTATGACCAATAATATGATTCCACCATAGAGAATAGATCTTACTAACTGACCAGTAACACAATATCCTTAAATAGATGGACAATCATTCAGTTCTGGAATATGAACAGCTTTGGTAAGTTTCTTGTTATTTTGTAGGAATTAGTAAATGTGACCTTGCATGTAAAAAGGGACCTCACAGGTGTTCCATAAAACAAACACTTAGTTTTAGTTTCAATTTTAATTTTAGCTATAAAGATTCAACGTTTTGATTGGCTAAATTTTCCTTTCATACTTCAATGAACTCAATTTTGAGCACAAAATAGATCCGTAAAATTTCACTAAAAATTGAGCCCATGCGTGACATTCCCAACCAGCTCGCATGTGCGTGACTCGCACACATTGAGCACCCTGGACAGCTATTCGGGGCAATTAGAATATTCGCTGATTTTTAAAAAACTTTGGGTCAGTATCTATCTACAGAGCGCAGAGTGAAGATTCTGATCAGACTGTGCGGATGCACAGGCTGATCAGAGTCTTTACTTGGCGCACATGTGTAATTGTTGGAAATGTCACGCATGCGCTCAATTAGTAAATGTTTTCTTTACTTTGCTGTATGATACAACATTATAAGAAATTGAGAGAATAGGTTTTATTTTCATGGATGTATGAACCTCAGAACTTAATCACACTAATTTATCAGTTCACTTCATTTCTCGAATAAAAGAGTTTGAATGCAGCACTGGAGTTAGACAGAAGGGTCCAGTGGAATATTTAGAGGGTGTTCGTGGGGTTCGTTTGAAACACCCCCTCTCTGAAGCCAAATAATTCATATTCAGGCAGAAAATCTTGCTCGATCGACCACCCCATTAAACAAACATGAACACTTAGCAACCTTTTTCGAAAACGTTTTATTATCATTATTTTTTTTTCGAAAGAAAATTGTCTTAAGAAGTTTTGCTAAAAATACAATCACAACTGAATACTATGTTGTTGGAACTCGTCAGAATAGTCTCAATAAGACGACTCTAAAGAGTTCAAGCAACATAGCATTAAGCGAGAATTCTGTAATAATCTGTGTATCAATGCTTCATATTTTCGGAAAATAGTGTACTAAGTGACCATTCTGTTAAGTGACCACGTTTAGTCGTCCCTTAATTGGTCGCCTTATACAAGATTTAATGTAAAACGAACCCCTATTAGTAAGTTTGAACCCTCTTTATAGAAATCTGTCATTGGGTTCAGTCTGCATTCAAAAATCTGCTAACATCGAAATGTATCGACCCTGATCAGTCTACCCAAGATCCATACTTTTTGCACTTCTCGGTGGGTCTCTCTTCGCCAGGGTCACAAATTAGCTTATACTCTTCTCGGTTTCTAGTAGGTCTACATTTCGACAAATCAGCCAAGACTAGTGAAACTTGGCGAGTTAGCTTTTGATGGAATTTAACCATCTTTGAAATGAAAAATGTTTAAGTTGTATCAAGGCCTAGAAACTCACCCGGGGTAGGCTCTTTTTCTACAAGGCTCAAAACCTGGGTCTGGGGAAGACATTTTTTTAAATTTAACGTCTGTTGCCATGGTAACCACAGCTTTCAACCAGGATTATTCGAGCCAAATTTGGTTAAATTGGCCCAATTCTTATGGAGAAGCTGTCGTTTTTGAAATTCATTCTTTATTTGTTTATAGCCGCGGCCAAAGTATAGTTGGTAGCGCATCGGCCCCCTAATCATGTGGTTCCGTGTTCGCTCTGATCGCGGCAAATATCCTTTTCGACGTTTGTCTCCCACCAATGGATGGATAATCGTAAACCTACGTAGGGTGAGCACTCTGGAGGCTTGGAAAGGAAGTTGTGTAGTACTGGTGTGAGAAATACCAGGAATCTATGATTAGGTGCTCCAGCCGCTGCGATATGACTGAAATACTATTAAAAGTGGCGTTAAACCAAATTTAAACAAACAAACAATAATTCATTGTAGAAGCTTGCTCTTATACAATTTTAAAATGAAAGTATTCCTCCCATTTTATAAATATCTGGTTCAAAACAAGCTGTTCAGTCCAGTAGAATTAATTCAATTCCTGAAAAAAGGGTCCAAAATTTTGAAGCAATCAAAAATTTTCAAGTAGCTTGACGAAAGGTCCATCTAATGCCATTCAGATAAATTTGGTTAAATGGACTTGATCATTCCTCTGTGTGTGCCTTAGGACAGTGAAAATTAAAAGGATATTTTCCTGCACTGTTCTGTTTCAGAAAGAAGTCTCAAATAATCAAAAATTATATAATCCGCCACCATTTTATTTCAGATGGAAATTTCAAATGGTCTAAAAGGATACTTTCCCACAATTATCTTTTTCAGACAGAATTCTCAGTTGTTCAAAAAGGATATTATCCCGCACCGTTCTATTTCAGACAGAATTCTCAGATGGTCAAAAAGGATATTATTCATTCTCAGATGGTCGAAAAGGATATTATTCCGCAGTATTCTATTTCAGACAGAATTTTCAGAAGGTCAAAAAGACCATTCAAACTACTGATGTTCTTTATGCTGTACATATTTGCCGTTGTTTGGTATGTTGCGACATCCTTACCATCACGATTAGACCCAGCAGACATCAATATACCCGTCAAACGAATAGTGAGTACGACACATTAACATAATCCTACACGACAAAATATTGGACTGGCACAAATTAAAAGAAGTTGCAGACGACATTCTTCGATAAATTGAATTTTAAAATCTTGATCCTTTAGGGTGGAAAACATTGTTGATAATGAAGAAATTGTTTGCCTAATTTTTCCACAATGATTACCCAAAGCTTTTGTCCTGAAAGGCATAAAAAAGCGGTACAATGTGGGAATGGATTAAATGGAATAAAGGCCGAGTAACACATTGCCTCAAACATAAAAGATACCAAGCTCTAAAAATTAAACAAAACAACAACAACAACAAACAAGAGGCCCAGTGGGCCTTAACGGTCACCTGAGTAAAAGAGCACCAAGACAAGTGATTTTGTTTGAAAGAATTAGAAAAAGGTTTGGTTGAAATCCCCTCAGTAGTTCATGAGAAGAAGATGAAAATGTTTAAAAGTTACCAAAAATGACCCCCTTTTGGTCCCCATTTTAGGCACCCCTGACCTCCAGCCTTTTAATTTTCACAAATCTGTATAATCAGTACCAAATGATGCTTTTCACCAAGTAAGTTTGAAATTGGCTTAGTACTTCATCAGAAGAAGATGAAAATGTGAATTTTTGAACATGATGAACTTTGACCTTTGGGTGTGGCCCCATACATGACCCCAGGGGCATGAATTTCACAATTTATAATATACCTGTCCTAGTTGTCATGCACACAAAATATTTAAGCTCTGGCATTAACGGTTTATAAGAAGAAGATTTTTAAAGAAGTACCAAAAATTACCCCTTTTTGGCCCCTATTTGGCCCCTTTGACCCCCAGAACCCCTATTTTCATAAACTTGAATTGGCATCCCCCAATGATGCTTTCTACCAAGTTTGGTTGAAATCCGCCCAATAGTTCTTGAGAAGAAGATGAAATATTTAAAAGTTACCAAAAATTACCCCCTTTTGGTCCCCATTTTAGGGCCCCCTGACCCCCTAGCCTTTTTATTTTCACAAATCTGAATAACCATTACCAAATGATGCTTTTCAACAAGTTTGTTTGAAATTGGCTTTGTACTTCATCAGAAGAAGATGAAAATGTGAATTTTTTAACATGATGAACTTTGACCTCTGGGTGTGGCCCCATACATGACCCCAGGGGCATGAATTTCACAATTTATAATATACCTGTCCTAGTTGTCATGCACACAAAATATTTAAGCTCTGGCATTAACCGTTTATTAGAAGATTTTTAAAGAAGTACCAAAAATTACCCCTTTTTGGCCCCTATTTGGCCCCTTTGACCCCCAGAACCCCTATTTTCACAAACTTGAATTGGCATCCCCCAATGATGCTTTCTACCAAGTTTGGTTGAAATCCGCCCAATAGTTCTTCAGAAGAAGATGAAATATTTAAAAGTTACCAAAAATTACCCCCTTTTGGTCCCCATTTTAGGGCCCCCTGACCCCCCAGCCTTTTTATTTTCACAAATCCGAATAACCATTACCCAATGATGCTTTTCAACAAGTTTGTTTGAAATTGGCTTTGTACTTCATCAGAAGAAGATGAAAATGTGAATTTTTGAACATGATGAACTTTGACCTCTGGGTGTGGCCCCATACATGACCCCAGGGGCATGAATTTCACAATTTATAATATACCTGTCCTAGTTGTCATGCACACAAAATATTTAAGCTCTGGCATTAATGGTTTATTAGAAGAAGATTTTTAAAGAAGTACCAAAAATTACCCCTTTTTGGCCCCTATTTGGGCCCCTATGACCCCCAGAACCCCTATTTTCACAAACTTAAATTGGCATCCCCCAATGATGCTTTCTACCAAGTTTGGTTGAAATCCGCCCAGTAGTTCTTGAGAAGAAGATGAAAATGTATAAAAGTTAACGGACGACGGACGACGGACGACGACGGACAAACGATGATTGCAATAGGTCACCATGACCATTCGGTCAGGTGACCTAAAAACCCGTCTCATCGACAATGTTATATCAAAATGTATCAGGAAGTTTGCATTTGAATGCAAAACTTTGAAAATCATATAATTTGAGCCCAAATGACAAATAGACATATGATCAAAATCAAATAAGTTAATAGAGATCTACGCACCCAAATAATTCATCACTACACCTCATGTCAAAGGGGTAGTAACTCTGCAATATCAAATTCGGGGAAATAACTCAATAATTATTAGGCCAACACTCGTACAAAATTTGCATCTTTGAATCGACAGAAAAAATAACGTAATCCTCAACACTAACTAGTTTTTAGTCAAATCAGGGGCAATAACTCATTAATTTCTTGATAGAAGTTTCAAAACATTCGCATCTAGCACATCTTCAACTCCTATTGAAGATTTCTGCTAAGTAAAAAGCGAATCACACAAAAAATTTTGAGTTGTTTGAAAAAGCATTTTATGTCAAACCAAGGACAATAACTCAGGAACATTATCACATAGTTTACATCTGTCACATCTTCAACTACAAATGGGCACTACTGTAATGCCATGTGCAAAGGGAATCACACTGAAACTTTTGGAGGAAATGTCCCAAAAACTATTGTTGATGTGAATCAGGGGCAATAAATCATTAATTCTTCATAGAATTTTTACAAAAGTTGTATCTGGTACATTTACAAATACTAATAGATATTTCTGCCAACTTTAGGAGTTGTCTGGACAAGCATATATAAGTCATTCAGTCAATCAATCATGCTTCAAATTTCAATAAATACCTTGCCAGATAGATAAAAACAGTATGCAATTCATCGACACTATGCATATGCAGTTAATTCCGTATTGCAATTAGCTATCAGGTTTTTTAAAATAGTTTATAACAGCTTTACAAAGTATTCAAAGACTTGTGATGAATAACCGCCACGTTTTTTTTGTCAACAGTGACTGTTTGCCATCATTCTCTCATAGGCTATTTTCTAATCTTTGTACAATATTGTCAAGTGACGGTTAATCATCACAATGAAAATGACACTTGTGACGAACATCCATCACAATAAATGGTGACAGCTAGCCATCAGATACTGAGTACCAAGACGATCAAATGTGGGGTGTGTAACCGTGCTTTAACCCTTTCCAGTTCTTCCAAATTTTAGACTGGTCCAAATTGAAAGAGGATGAAGACGACAATGAAAACTGGATGTCATTTGAAATTAAACCATCCTATATTGAAGAAAATATTGTTGAAAAAGTTAAAAGCAATTTCTCCTTTTTCCACGATGTTTTCTCAAGTATTAAATCTCAGGAACGTAAAATCCCGTGTTTGAACAGTAAAGGGTTAAAGGAGAAGGTATACAAAAAGGTTATCTACATCATTTTTTCTTCCTCAAATCTTTAACATTTTTATTTCTAAGATTTAACTAATTACTACATTATCCTGCATTTTTTACGCGACAAGATGATATAGTTGAAGAAAACTGCATGTATCACTCACCAAATTTTTAAGTTGCGCAAGCTTTGAATTGTCGTCTGCAACTTCTTTCAAATTGGACGAGTCTGTTCATGCACAAGTTCAAGCAGGTGATCAAAGGTCAATTTTGCCTAAAATTGTGTAGGCAATGTATAGACAAAATTGACATTTGATCACTCACTAGAAATTATACATCTATACATTTTTGCCATCTGGAGACGGGTATATACAAACCTACACAAACCCATCCAATTATTACAAACTGTTTAAATTCAGGAAACTTCCATGAATTCGAACCAAACATTGTGCAATATGAAAATGTACATTAACAAGAACTATCGAGCCTGTATGGGCATGATAAACACACTCTCGAAGTCTAAATCTCCAGATGTTGGTTATGAAAAGGTTACAGGAGATGCTGATAGATATTTTGATAACAGTTGTGGTATTCTAGCTGTGATGAAAAGCTGCGAGGAAGCAAGAAACTCCTATCTTTATGGAAAACAGAAAATCACTGACGAAGAGAAAGCATTTCAGCTGGCATTTGCCCTAAAAATTCACACCAGTGGTAACCAGGCTCATCGCTTATTGCGATATATATACAGACCTCACAATATTTATTGTATCCATGTCGACAAAAAAGCTCCCGAGTTTCTATATCAACAGTTTCTAACGATTTCTAAGTGTTTCCACAACATAATTGTGATAAAGGACAGAGTTCGAGTGATATATTCTAGTATAAGGCAAGTACAAGCAGAAATGAAATGTATGGAGTCTACATTATTGTCTGGTGTTGACTGGAAATATTATATAAATCTAGCCGGACATGAGTTCATGTTGAAAACAAATCTAAAGATAGTGAAGATCTTGAAACTATTGAATGGGTCTAATGACATTGAGAGCTACCCGCTCGGTGTCGATATAGACAGGGTATTAACCAGGTCTGTTCTAACTAGAAATCTTGTTATCAGAACACAACATAGAAAAGAACCTTTCTACAAAAATATAACCTTGAGAAAGGGCAGTGCGTATGGGTTGTTTAGTAGATATTTTGTTGAGTTCTTTTTAATGGATAAATTTGTTGGTGAGTTTATTGAATGGCTAAATGATACCTATGCACCAGAGGAGACAATTTGGGCAACTTTGAATACACTACCTTGGGCACCGGGTGGTTATCAAGGGGATATAGCTCACCGCCATGGGACATTTTTGTCACGGGCTGTCAAATGGAAAGGATCCAACACAGAATTATGTTATGGTAAATATGTGAGGATGGTTTGTGTCTACGGCAGGAAAGATCTACCTTGGTTGTTGGCACATAGAAATATTGTTGCCAATAAGTTTTACGAATATTTTGAGCCAGAAGGGTTAGATTGCATAGAAAGTATTATGTACAGGTCACTTACTGAAAATACAAGAGATGAACTGGCAGTTTTTGATGAAGACTTCTACAAAGCGATCATTCGACAGAGGCATACTTTAACCCATTCCCCAATGACAAAATTTTGGACTGATCCAAATTGAAAGAAGTTGCAGACTAAATATCAAAGAGTTTCTAATTTGAAAAATAATGTTTGAGTATAGTAGAAAAAATGTGAGAAAAGGAGAAATGGCTTGTAACAAGCCATTTCTCCTTTCCCACAATGTTTTCCTTAGTATTGACTTGTAAGAGCTTCTACATGTGTTATTGAGCGGTAATGAATTAATCAATCCCATCCCTAACCCGCACATCCACAACCATTGAGTAACTTGGGGCACATGAGTTTATTGCTTCATAGGTCTGAATGTACTTATCTAGAAAATATTATTTTCAGTAATTCAATATATTTGGAGTCATCTCTACCATATCCAGCAAGAAATCTTGGAAATAGTTCTAGAGATGTATTTCAACTTTTTATTATTTTTCAAATATTAATTCAAGTCAATTCATTACCTCATTCAGATTAAATTGCATTTTATATAAGACAGCTCTATAGATCTGTGTAGTGCTTTTAACACTATCTTAATGCAAGTTTTGCATAAGAAAGAGAAAATAATGGAGATAAGTTATGTTTGACAGTTTTAAGCTTGGCTATTCAAAGAAAAGGTGAGGAGGGGGGCTATTTCAGTCACCTGAACATAGGCATTAGTGTTGGCATAACACTTTAGTTAAGTTTTTATGTGCAAGTGTTAAATCTCTGATTCTACTAATGCTATTGCTCTGAAACTTCGCACATGCCTTTATAACTAAATCATCCCCTATTCTGACATTCATCTAAGTGGAATTTTGAACCCATTTAAAGATATTCTGAAGACCTTCAAAGTTTTCACTGAATACCACTTGTGAAAACTAGCTCCTCTAATAAAAGCCTTACTTTCATCTGATCAAAATTCTTTCAAGGCAACAGATATAAGGTCATCTAAGGAAAAATTGGAAAAATTGGTGATAATCCAGCCATGAGTTTCAGAAAAGATTTTCAAAGTTCTCACTATATATCATATATCAAAATTATCCCCACCCATAGAAGCTGTTCTCCAATCAATATTCTTCAAAGGAATCTGAGCCATCATTCTGGATCATTTGTTAGTTTATGAGGGAAAGATCTTTTCAGAAAAAGCTAACCCTTTCCTGTTTATACCCTGTTTTTTAAATCCCCCTGAATTCATACTTAAGAAAACATTGTAAAAAAAGAAATTGCTTGTAGCAAGCATTTTTTTCTTTTTCCAGAATATTTTCTACACTGCTGAATGGTTATTTTTCAAATTAGATCAACTTAAAAAATTTCATCTGATAAAAATTTAAATTTGGACAGGTCTAAAATTTTGCAGGAAAGGGTTAAGGATGGCCAGCCAATTGAGATGAAAAGCTAAGAAAGACATTGTTGACAATTAAGAAATTGACTGTATCAAACAATTTACTAATTGTCAACAATAATATCTATCCAAAATGATTTTTGAATTTCATAATCTTAAAATTATAAAATGCAACTTCTTTCAACTTGGACAAGTCTACAATTTTGTTCTCTAGTAATGAAATTTCAGACTCATCCAAATTCACAATTTTGTCCTCTAGTAATGAAATTTTAGACTCATCCAAATTCAAAGCTGTTGCTGACAACAAAGTCATTGATAAAATATGGCGCTTTTTTTTTACTTTTTCAGTACAAACATTTTGGATAATGAAGAAATTGCTCTTCATTTTCCATATTGTTTTTCAAAGCTTTTTTGTCATAATGTGTTTTTGTGTGGGAACAGGCTAAGTTCCTAGCAAGCCCAGAACATTTAACCCATTCCCAATCGATTAAATTTCAGACCGATCCAAATTCAAAGAAGTTGCAGACGACAATTCTAAGTTGATGAAATCTTCAAAATCTTTGTCATTTAGGGTAGAAAACATTGTGGATAATGAAGAAATTGCTTGTAACAAGCAATTTCTTCATTATCCAAAATGATTTCAAAAGGGGCGTTTAAAAGCGTCATTGAGTGGGAATGGGTTAAAAATATTAACTTTGATACTAACAGCACCAGCAGCTAGTAGAACCTTTATCAAAATTAAACCCATTCCCACACAATGACACTTTTTGATGCCCCTCAAGAAAAAATATTTGCAAACACACTGTGTAAAATGAAGAAATTGCTTCCAACCCAGAGATTTGAAAAAATCTAAAATTTAATAAAGTTCAATTTGGCGTCTGCAACTTCTTTCAATTCGGGCTATTCGTAAATCCTCTTGTGTGGTAGTAGGTTAATAAACCCCTTACAACACGGCAAAATTTTAGACTGGTCATAATTGAAAAGAGTTGCAGACGACAATTCAACTTAATTAAATTTTAGGGTTTTTACCGCTTTCTGGGTAGAAAACATTGTGCAAGATGAAGAAATTGCTCGTCACAAGTAATTTCTTCATCTGACACAATGTTTTCCATGCTTAGAAGTCTGAAGATAATAACAAATACTGGTAACTGGCAAATTTAGAAATGTAATTTTTCTGAATGATATTGAATATACTCTTATATGTAAATGAAAGACACCTACATTCAATGTAACATAGGAAATTAAATTTTCAAGTCCATTACCCAACAAAATTTTTACTGGTCTTACTTCAAAGAAGTTGCAGATAACTGTTCAAAGATGTATGACCTGATAAACATATATATCATATCGTGAAGAAAGAAATGTGAATGTGAAAAAGAGAAAAATTGCATTAAGACAAATGATCCAGTGAGTGAGGTTTCCAACCATTTCACATGTGCTGCAAGTGAAGACTCTGATCAGCGATGCATCCACACAATCTGATCAGAGTTTTCACTATACGCTCTGTTGATAGATGCTGACCCGAGGCATGTTAAGACGACCAGTTATTATTTATAATGTGCTTTTTGGCTGTTCAGGCTGCCGAGTGTTGGCACTTTACTTGGTACCAGTACAAACAAGAGCTGTCAGAGGACAGCAACGCTCGACTATTCTGGATTGCTGGATAGTAACAGCAATTCAAGGTTGACATGAGGCATAACACCTAAGTAGTAATAGAGATAAAAAAACTCTCAATTAAAATTTTAAGTCATACAAGAATTTTTAAATCCAAAAAGGGTTAAAACTCAACTATAATAAATGTACTTGTAATGAGTCTTTGCCCAGAAGATGATATGATGGTCACAAAAGCATGTACTAAGGTTCAAAGCAGTAGCATTAGAAGAAAGAGATTTATCAAAGGTATATGTCAGTTGCACATAGGGTTTAACCAAGAATTTCTAAGTCCAAAAAGGGTTAAATTCCACTAAAACAAATGTTTGAGTATTGAATCTGTGTCTAGAGGCTAACATAATTGTCAACATGTGCAAAGTTTCAGAGCAATAGCGTTGGTAGAAACTGAGATATGATACTTGCAAGTAAGGATTTAACCAAACCATTATGACGACACCAACACTGACTCTGACATGAAACCTGGTTGACCAGAATAGCCCCCTTTTCTTCGAATAGTTGAGCTAAAAATTGTTCAGAAATGCGTCATACACGATGAAGAATGACAGTATATGCTTAGCTAGAGGACATACAAGAACCATAAAGTGAAAATGCATTACTAAGTTTTCAATTATTTTATTTATAGTTCATGCTTTTAACAATAAATAATTAATATAACAACAAGGTCATTAGCCCATTTTTACGCAATCATGCTTTTTGACACACTGAAGTAATATTGTTATGGAAAAACTGGCAGGAAAGGAGAAATCCCTTTATAAATAATTTCTGCTTTTCTTGTAAAGTTTGCTATCCTATATGGCCCTATTTTAATTCAAATAACTCCCAATTTGTCATATGCAACTTCCATCAATTTGAACTAGTCTTATATTTTGTATGCTGTCCACAGGTTGACTCATTTTCAGATGACAAAGTTTTAGACCAGTCCAAATTCAAAGAAGTTGCCGACAACAATTTGCAGTTGATGAAATTCTAAAACTCTTTGAATGTATGGGATAGAAAAATTGTGGAAATGAAGATATTACATGAAAAAAGCATTTTATTTATTTCGCCAAGAATTTCCAAAACATCTTTTTGTCAGGGGTGTAAAAATAAGGGCTTATATGGGAATGGGTTGATAAACCATCCTCTGCCATATTCTTTATGTTCAATATAATGACACAATTTTCTGTTATTCTGTTATCTGTCATTGTTGTTTAACTCCTCAATAGTTCAATTTTTGCCACAATGCTTTCAATAAACTCATTCTCAGGTTAACAAAAATTTTAGACTGATCCAATTTTAACCCATTACCAGTAGGCAAAATTTAAGACTAGTCCAAATTGAAAAGAGTTGCAGACAATATTTCAAAGTTTATGAAATTTTACCTTTTTTCTACTTTCTGGATAGAAGACAATGTGAAAAATAAAGAAATTGCTTGTGACAAGCAATTTCTTCATTTTACACAATGTTTTCCCAATTGTTTTACTTGAGGTGTGTCCAATAGTATCATTGTGTTGGGATGGATTAGGATACTACTCATGTGAGTCCATTTTGATTGTTTATAATCGTTATTCTCAAGACCATAAAATGTAAAATTTGTTCAAATTTTGAAATTGATAAATTCTTAACCCTTCATCATACAATCATTCCTTTACAACCCTGTGACATAATATCAAAGAAAAAAAATTGAGAAAAGGAGAAACTGCTTGTTAAAAGAAAATTCTCATTTCCTTAAAGTGATTTCTTCAAAATACAGTATTTCAATTTTAACACTTCCCTGTTTCGCAAAATTTTAGAACTGTCTAAAATCAAAGATTTTGCAGACATATAATTAAATGTTGATTCAATTTGAACCATTTGTTATGGAGAATATAATGTGGAAAAAGAACAAATTGCTTGTTAGAAGCAATTTCTTCTTCTTCTACAATGTTTTCTAAATTATGAATTTACAAGGACTTAAAAAAAGGATTGAACAGAAAGGGTTGATTAACACACTTTAAAATGTTGAGTTTAGTTTTCTCTATTTCGACCAATTTTGCCAACTGGTAATTCGATAACAGCCTACAGATATTTCAAAACAGAAATGATCTAAGTTCCTGAATTTATATAAATGGATTCACTTTGACTGGTTCAATATTTGCAGTAAGATTGTTCAACAGAGTTTTACCGTTGATAATTTTGGTTGTAGCTACTATGTAATCTGTTCCACCTGAAAACAGAAATATAAACTATTTGTATGATACATCATTGAAATGTTTTGCATTACCATATTTCTCAAATTAAACAGCACCTCTCTCATTTGTTGCTGTAACCCATTACCAGATGACAAAACTTTAGACTAGTCTAAATTCAAACAAGTTGAAGATGACAATTTATAGTTGATGAAATTTCAAATTGATATGCCTTTTGGGGTAGAAAATATTGTGGATAATGAAGAAACTGATTGTAACAAGCAATTTATTCATTTTCTAAAATATTTTCCTAAACCTTTTACAGTGTTTCTTCACTTCTACAATATTGTCCCAAGGTGTTTAAAAACACGGGATTAAGTTGGAATTGGTTAAATATTTTTCTCTAATTCAAGGAATATTTCCTCTATACAATCCTTTTAATACTTACCTAGAGGATAGTTTCTCCATTTAGAGGAAATTAAAACAATTTTTTTCTTTTTACAAAACTTTATCTAAGAAAATTCAGTAGAAAATAAGAATTCTCTGTCTGTATCAACCATTGATCCTGAAAGTGTTTATCAGGAGAAATATGGCATTTCTTTGTTTTGTATTTCCATGAACTGTGGATTTTCCCTTTAAAATATCATTTCAACTTCCTTTACCCTTGTCATGCTGAACCCAGAATATTCTGGTTTTGGTAGAAGGTATATATAAAGATCGGCCTGCACATAAGTACAGTCTGATCTTAGTCTTCACCTCCTGTTTGTACTTTTCCAGCTAGAGTTGTTTAAGAAATTAATTATCAAAAGGTATATTGAAGGTTGAGCAACAAGTACTACCAGTACTTTCAGCCTTTTGAATTTGATTCAATTTCAAAATAGATTTCATACAGCATGACAAGGGTTTAATTATACTCATTTGTATCAAAAAGTAAATTGACAGCTATTTCTTGATGCATAAAAAGTTTTTTCTTTATAAAATTGAGAGGTAGGCAATAATATTTTGGTCAATCAAGGATTCTGTTTATGGATATAATTTATTTCAGTTTTTTTATCTTGGATATTTTCTGCATGTCTAATTACCTACAATAGTGCATCCTGGAATTACAGCAATAGTGCATTGATGAGAAATGAATAATCCTTGAAACTTTGACTTGGACACTATTAACCCTTTCCCACACAATGATGCTTTTCGACACCCAAAAAGAAAAACAGGCTTGGAAAACATTGTGGAAAAGGAAGAAATTGCTTGTTATATGTACTTTCTTCTTTATCCACAAAGTTTTTTCTATCCCAAAATACAAAGTTTTTTAAAATCCTATCAACTAAATATTGTCTTATTCACTTATTTCAATTTTGACCAGTCTAAAATTTGGTTGTCAGTTAATGGGTTAATCAATTTCAAATGACTAAATTTTAGACTGGACCAAATCTTAGACTGGACCAAAAGAAGCAACAATTTCAAGGTGATGAAATGTTTAGAATCTTTATCATTTTGAGTAGAAAATCATTGTGGATAAAGGAGAAAATACACGTAACAAGCAATTTCCTCATTATTCAAAGTGTTCTACAAAGCTTTATTTATGAGGGGCGTAAAAACTGGGATTGTGTGAGTTTGGGTATTAACTTCATTGAAATAATTCATATATTGATTACTTGTATTTTGTTCAATCTGATTGGTTAAGGGTTTGTTGTTAGATTTTCTTTGAGACAATTTTATTTTTTAGCTATTCCCACACAATGACGCCTTTGGAGGCCCCAAAAGAATAAAAACTTCAGAAAACATTGTGGAAAATGAAGAAATTACTTGTAACAAGCAATGTCTTCATAATCCAAGACACAAAGATTTTTTGAAATTCCACCCGCTACAAATTGTCGTCTGCAATTTCTTTCAATTTGGATTTGTGTAAAATTTGATCATGTGGGAATGGGTTCACTGAGTCTTTGTCTACACCACCTGCTTCTCTCTTTTAACAAAGAGTTATTTCACCCTTTCTTGTTTTACAAAATTTTAGACCTGTCCAAATTCAAAGGATTATGAAGATAACAATTCAAAGTATATTTATTTGAGAAATAATCATTCTGTAAGGTGGAAAAAAATTTGGAAAAAGAAGAAATTGTTTGTTACAAGTAATTTTTCTTTTTCCGCAATATTTGATCAAGTATAATAAGACAGGGACGTAAAAACCAAGGATTGAACAGGAAAGGGTTAAAAGAAATTCTCGAAATGAATATAAACCAACAAATCTATTTCTAATATAAAGCACAATTTTTCGATTCTTGTAACCATAGAACTAGTGAACTAAGGCAACATTGTGTGATAAAATGAGGTGAGTCATATAGCCCTTTCCCATTTTTGAAATTATAGACTGGACCAAATTAAAAGGTTTTACAGTCAAATTCATTTAAATAATAATCATTCAATAGGGTGGAAAATATTGTGGAAAAGAAGAAATGACTTGGAACAAGCAATTTCTTCTTTTTCCACAATGTTTCTCAAGTATAAAAGCATTACAGGACAAAAAAAAAAATAAAAAAATTGACAGGTCTAAATTGAAAGGGATTGCAGATGACAATTTAAAGTTTATGAAATTTTAGATTTTTTCAACTTTCCGAGTAGAAAACATTATGGAAAATGAAGAAATTACTTTTGCAAGCAATTTCTTAATTTTCCATAATGTTTTTACAATTGCTTTTCTTGATACGCATAAAAAAGCTTTATTTTGTAGGAATGTGTTCAGAATGGACTCTACACATAAATAAGACTGGAAATGTGTTAAAGACACAGATGCCCCTGTATAAATGCTTGTCACATGACCTTCAGTTGTGACCTTCAACTCGGGAATATCCAACACAACCTTATGCATGGCACTGTCCTCTTCAAGGGGCACATCTATGCTCAGATATCCATAAATTAATGTAGAAGATATATTCCTGACATAAATTGGACACAAAAACTTACACACACACACCCTCAAAAACAAACAGGGGTAACTCTGTAATATGCCTATCACCTAACATGAAGGTGCCATAAAAATCCTATCCGTGATGACTGCTGTGTTTGGAAAGCATAGTTATGTAACAGAAAATTTCAGGCTGAATCTATGTGGATAGAATCTATGATCAGATACAGAAGAAAATGAATTCTTTGACCTTAGTCTTTTTATCTATAGCCTTAATCCAACTTGCAAACCTCATGGCTACAATAGACCTTTTCACGCTCTCACTGCGCATGCGTCAAACCTAATCTCATTAAATGTGATATCTGCCCAAGACTATATCACGTGATAAATCATCACTATATAAACCTATATAAATCAGCTATTTTGAACAAGCAAAAATAAAGATTAAAAAGAAAATTTTGGTGGAAAAAGAGTTTCAATTTGTGAGCAGACATATGTAGGCCAATTGTAGCAAGTAATTTCGATGATATTATAATGAATTTGCAATCAAATTGTGTTTAGAACGGCCTGGTATCTATGCCATATGAAATATAACGTACCTTGAATTTGGAAATAATAATCTTTTCATACAATATTATTTCCAATGTTTTTAACACCCTCCTCCCCTCACATACATACAAGAACGGGAAAAAATATAGAGTTCAGTCTAACACTTGCTACAAACACTGAATGATCACTTTGGTTAATTACAATATCAAACAAATTACTAAAGTTATTGTTGCCGGAAATCAATGGTTTTGTAATATTAAAAACTATCAACACTACACAAAAGAAATAAGCCTTCTCGATTTTTCAGGCACACTGATTGGTTAAATTTGCGTATTGCGTCAATCATAGGCACGTCAATCATGGCAAAACCCGCCCTTTGCATGGCAGGCCTGATCATACGAACAAGTGACAATTATCCTGATTGACATGGTTGGCTAAATTAATTTGTTTAATTTTTAGTTCATTTAGATACTATTTACCACATTTTGGAAGATGCAGATAAATGTTGCTTTAGATATGCCATAAAAGTGTTGATACCAATTTCCAAAAGTCTTCACCCAAAAGCGAATGTTTCTTTTTTTTAAAAAAAAGTTTGTTGTTACAAAGTTTAGGCGTTTAAACTCAAATATTTATGAAAATAAAGAACAAAGCAAGCATGCTGTTTCTGAAATATTAGTTTCTGTTTGTGTGTCCACCTTTGTAGATATCACCCCCTCTCTCTCTTACTCTCTCTCTCTCTCTCCTCTCTCTCTCTCTCTCTCTATTCTCTTCTTTAATTTATATCAAACACGCCCGCAGAATAGCATGTCATTTTTTAAATATTTGCATCATTGTAACAATATAAATGTCGAAGAAAAGGAGAAAGCATTTTCTTGATATTGATAATCATCTTTTCGTAAAAAAGTGCCAAACAATGAATTTAAGAATATATTGTATTGCAAAAACAGGGAGCATTATTTCGAGGATAACTGAATGACATAAACCGTATTGATGATGACGATGTTATAGTGCAAACAAAACTCAGAAATGACTTGATTAAAGTAATGATAATGATGAGATAGACCAGACCAGAAGAATGATCTGGTAACAGCCTTGGTGTAAAGGGTTCCCTTTGGTAAATCACAATACATATGGGGCTATTATGTAACCAGCAACATGTCACAAAGAATCCGATAAACACTCTTACAGATAATAAGTAAAATTGAGACAAACCTGATCTCTAATGTTTCAACCGCTATGCCGCCTAATAATAATTATTGACGATTGATCAAAGGTTGCAACCGGCTGGAAATTTGTTGTTGTTGTTTTTCTTTGAAAGTGTCTAGCGGATACAGACTCTTTAGTCATCTGGCGCTTCACGTGAAAAGGTCTATTTAATAATTTAATTTTAGTTTTGTCTATCACGATTCAGGTGTTTTGATTGGCTGATTTTTTTCTTTTCTTATTTCTGTTAACAAAATTTTGAGCATTCAAAAATTTTGTATGCTTGCACACAAAGTAGATCTATAAAATTTCATTGCAAACTAGCAAAATATTTTCTCTATTCTGCTTGAAGGCATTAGATTATAACAAATGAAGGGAATATATTTTGTTATTGAGGTATGAACATAAAAACTTCATATCGAGGGCTAAGAGCAAAAACATAGTATGGCTCTAAAAATTGTATAGAGCCATACTATGTTTTTACTCTAAGCCCTTGATATATCCATACAGTGTGATTAAGTTCTTGGTTCATGCTTTAATGAAAACAAATAAAGATTCCCTTCATTCCTTAAATAAAATAACACATTCAACAACAAGGATAGGATAGGAAAAGAATTGTTGTATGGTGTAGGCTTGTGTAGAATAAATAACAGTGCATTTTGTGTAGAAGGTTAAATGGGTATTTGGAATATATATACATGTACATGTATTTAGCAAGAACATGTATAAAATTTTAATGTTGGTTTGATCAAGATGAAAAAAAGAAAAAAAAAAGAAATGCAACAACCTTAAACAAGACAGCCAGAGTTATATGCCGCCCTTTTGCATTCAGTCCCCTTTTTTAGCGTGACACAGCCTTAACTGGTAAAAAAATTAACAATATGCAAAAGGTAAGGCTGCTAGAAATATTCTGTGAAAATATCTTTCACATTCGTCCACAAATGTAGATGTGTTAACATGAAATTTTACATTAGTTCCCCTTTTCTGTGAGGCAGCCTAAAATGGCAAACCCCCAGGAATATGTGAAAGGTCACGTGACTAGAAACATTCTGTGAAAATTTCATGTAAATTCCTCAATAAACTTAGGAGTAGATGTGTTAACCCATACACACACAGTGAAGCCTTTTGACGTCCCTAAAGAAAAAAGTGTTGGAAAACATTTTGGAAAATAAAGAAATTGCTTGATACAAGCAATTTCTTCATTTTCCAAAATGTTTTATATCCAGAAAGTTAAGAAAATCTAAAATTTCATAAACTTCAAATTGTCGTCTGCAACTCCTTTGAATTTGGACCAGCCTAGACTTTTGCCATCTGGTATGGGTTAACAAGATATAAATGGCCAGATGTCATGACGGATGGACAGATGGAGAAGAAGATACTAGTATTAGTCACTCTCAGCAGTATAAAAAAACACTATTTTCAACTTAACCCATTCCCACACAATCCATCCTTTTGACGCCTCTCAAGAAAAAGCTTTAGAAAACATTGTGGATAATGAAGAAAGTTTTTGATACCTATGGAAAACATTGTGAAAAATGAAGAAATTGCTTCATTATCTACAATGTTTTTCATCCAAATAGACAAAATAATTCCCAAGTCAATCATCTTGAAATTGTTGTCTGCAATATCTTTCAAAAATTTCTAAAATTTTGTTGTGTGGATTAATTAATATTCGTTTCTTTAGTACAACTAGCAATTCTAAGTCATTTAGACTTTAAATGATCAAATAAGGAATAATGGAAGTATGGTGAATATTATGACATTGTATAAATGTTATGCAAGCAAAATTGGGAAAAAACTTTTCAGTGCATTTAGGTAAAATGCTAGGTAATGGGTTAAGGCCATTAAAGAAAATTTTCCTCACAGAAAAACAGTAAGTTATTATCATATCAAGGTTAATGATTGGGTGGGCGTAAAATAGGTCCGTCAATAAGCTGTCCATGTTTGTGCTCCCCGTATAAACTCTCTAATAGGGAGGTTCCTGTGATTAACTTAGTTGATGCAATGACACATTCACCTAAACCTGTAAAATAGATTCAGAATGGAAGAGTGACAGCCTAACCAACTAGGGGATCCCTGACTACAGCCTCTGACTCTGACAGAAAGTTTAACTTAGATATCAACCCATTACCAGACAGCTGAATTTTAGACTGGCCCAAATTGAAAAAGGTTGAAGACGACAATTTACAAAATTTCGGATTTTTTCAACTTTCTTGGTTGAAAACATTGTGGAAAATGAAGAAATTGCTTGTAATAAGCAATTCTTCGTTTTCCACAGTGATTTTCAAAGCCTTATTCCTTTGGGGCGTCTAGAAGTGTAACTGAGTGGGAATGGGTTAAACAATGTTATTTTGAAAAATTTATGGCCAGAAGCATGCACAGCAAGATGTGATTGTGAAAAACTATGCCCTCGAAACAGGAATTCTTTAGAAACGGGTGATTTTTATTGTTTTTTTCTTTGTTTTAGGGAAAAGGGTTAAAATTTTTATCTTGACCTTGATGAAATGACCTTCCCCAGTTGCGCCTTGTTGAGACCTATCTACATACCAAATATTAGCATTGTAACTTAATCAGGGTTGAAGTTATAAGAAAATGTTTAGTTGGCAGGTTAAGTCTTGTGGACAGACAGACGGACACCTGTAAAACAATATGCCCCCGATCTTATTGATGCGGGGGCATAAAAAAGTAAAATGGTAGGTTGGTGACCTAAATGACATTACTACATCTTGAATAAGCTTTAGCTATAATGTTTAAGTTGACAAACCAACAGAAATGTACAGCATTTTTGGAGTTCAAAGTTCACTTCCAGTCTAATTAGATAATTTGACTTATCAATTTTCTTTATTGACAGTAGCAATGGATTAACTTTGGCATAATACTCTCGAACATTATTGAACACGGAGAACTTGCTTGTCATAAGCAACTTCTTTTTTCTCATGAAGTTTTGTGCACTATAACATAACTATCTTTCAATTATATTTTAAATCTAATCTACCACTTCTTTTTACCCATTACCACTCAATGATGCATTTGATGTGTTGATCAATTAAAGCCATGGAAAATATTGTATTAAAGGAGAAGTTGCTTGCAACACACATTGTGTCCTTTTCTCACAATTTTTGGTACCCAAATTGGTACTTATTTTCAGTCCTGCTTGGTACTTACCATTAGTTCTGTCACTTTTTGTAATGTCTGCAACCAATTTGAATTTGGACCAGTTTAAAAGGTTGTGATTTTGAAATTGGTGGGATTGAACAAGTTGTAAATTTTATACCCTGGTAATATAAAATCAATACAGACTTGATTCTAAAGTTGTTTGTGAAGCATCTAACTTGAATCGTCATAAAGCGGACTAATACCCCCCACCAGTACTTTGTCACTCAAGTAGCACAGTTGACCTTTGACCTACATCACCCGAAAAGATCATTTGTGACCTTGAACTTTGATATAAGTGACCCTAACATAATAGGACACATCCTTGGGTCAAAGGCAACATGTGGATATAGTTTAAGGTCCTAGGACAAATGGCTAATAAGTAAGAGCAAGGAAACTGTTTTCCCCCAAAGTTCAATTCTGACCTTGTCTTTTGACATAGGTGACGCAAAAATGATAGGGCACTTCCTTGCATCATTGGTAACAATTGTATGAAGTTTCAAGGTTGTAGGTCAGTTGGTTCCTGAGTTAGAGCACAGAAAACCTTGTTGGAAAAAAAAAATTGCTTGTAGAAAGCATTTTCTCCTTTTTCGCAATGTTTTCTGCCTTCTTTGAAATCTATTGTCTAATTTTAGCACAATTTCAAATGTAATCTGTAACTTCTTTCAATTAGGACAAGACTAAAACTTTGTTATCTGTTAATGGGTTAACCTTGCATAATCTAAAATATCTACTTCTGAAAACTATGAGATATCATAGAAATTTCTTTTTAAATGTTAATTCTACTTTTCCCCATATGGTTTCTCACTGTTAATTTATCTTAATTTAAATGTTTTTCTTCTTTACTTGACCAGTCTTAATTTGCCTTCCAATAAAGAAAACAAAAAAAACCCAAGCATTCTGAAGTATTGCATGGCAATACCAAGTCCCCTACCGGTTTTATATATATCCCTAGAGCGGTATATTTTTTGGGTGGTAAAGGGATTACTACCCAGCCAAAATATTACAGTTGTATCAGATTTTATGAGCAATTCTTAAACACACACACATACACACAAACATAAAAAATAGGCGTCTCTTTTTGTTTTTAGCTTAATTATACTTCACAAAGTCATCTGTTCCAAGAGAATTAAGAATAAAGACCCTAAAGCCCAAGGAAACTTTGAACAAAAGCTTTCAAAAATCTGTCTAGGATTGTGAATGCTTTTCGGTAATCATACCAAAAATCAGCCCAATATCTTTGAGTGTTTAGAAAAAAAGTCCGGAAAACTTAATTTCCTGGTAATTTTCTAAGTCCAGCATCCGTATCTTCCTCAAAAATCAATGGCCCTGAACCAAACTAAAACTTGTTCCAAAACTAATTGATACGGACTCACCTACCAAAAATCAGCTCAATATCTCTGAGGGTTAAGAAAAAAAGTCCGGAAAACTGAAATTTCCTGGTAATTTTCTATGTCCAGCATCCATATCTTCCTCAAAAATCAATGGACCAGAACAAAACTCAAACTTGTTCTGTAAATCACTAAAGCGGACTCTCATACCAAAAATCAGCTCAATATCTCTGAGGGTTAAGGAAAAAAGTCCGGCAAACTGAAATTTCTTGGTAATTTTCTAAGTCCAGCATCCATATCTTCCACAAAAATCAATGGACTGGAACCAAACTCGAACTTGTTCTGTAACTAATTGATACAGACTCTCATACCAAAAATCAGCTCAATATTTCAAAGGGTTAAGAAAAAAAGTCCGGAAAACTGAAATTTCCTGATAAATTTCTAAGTCCAGCAGATGTATCTTCCTCAAAAATTAATGGACAGCAACCAAACTCAAATTTGTTCTGTAACTCATTAATGTGGACTCACATACCAAAAATCAGCTCAATATCTCTGAGGGTTTAGAAAAAAAGTCTGGAAATCTGAAATTTCATGATAATTTCTAAGTCCAGCATCTGTATCTTCCACAAAAATCAATGGACTGGAATTAAACTCGAACTTGTTCTGTAACTCACTGATGTGGACTCACATACCAAAAATCAGCTCAATATCTCTAAGGGTTAAGAAAAAATGTCCGGAAAACTGAAATTTCCTGGAAATTTTTTAAGTCCAGCATCCCTAACTTCCTCAAAAATCAATGGACCGGAACCAAACTCAAACTTGTTCTGTAACTCATTGATGTGGACTCACATACCTAAAATCAGCTCAATATCTCTGAGGGTTTAGAAAAAAAGTCCGGCAAACTGAAATTTCTTGGTAATTTCCAAGTCCAGCATTCGTATCTTCCACAAAAATCAATGGACCGGAACCAAACTCGAACATGTTCTGTAACTAATTGATACCAACTCACATACCAAAAATCAGCTCAAAATCTCCCAGGGTTAAGAAAAAAATCCGGAAAACTGATTTGTCCGGACTGACAGACGGATGGACGGACGGACAGAGGGACAGACGGACGGAGCGCAAACCTATATCCCCCCGTAGGCTTTCGCCGGTAGGGGACTAAAAAAGTCAAGGACAGTGAAATCATGAAAAAGTATATGTTTTGAAATTATGAGTGAACTGTTCTTCTTTACAAAGTATATACCACAAACTTTACCTATTGCAAGATGTCAAAATTCTAAAATGGTCCACATCAAAACAAATTGTAAACAACATAACAGTGAGATTTTATGAGAAGTCAATTCCAAATAGGGTAACAAAAAAACATTGTGTGAAAAAGTAGAGATTGTTAGTAACAAGTATTTTGACTTTTTCAAAAATTGTTTTCGAAAGGTAGATTACTCTGGTGCATGGAAATGCCAGATTGTGTTGTGATTACTCTCTTATCCCTTAATTACAAACGAGAAAGCCATCCAGGGATAGCATGTGGAGCCCCCAAATACACTGACCCACATACAATGACTTGTCATTGTGAAAACTATGTCTGGCTCACTGCAAATGGGCTTGACAAAAATGAGATCAGATCAGCATAGAATCTTACCGTCATCCTGCTGTGCTAGAAATCTCAGTGAAGCTATTTCGGCATAAGTTACACCTCCCAGGAAGAATACAAGAGTCACTTTTTGGTCTGCTATACTGGAATGTGATGATGTAATGGAACCTCCTAGAAAAATGTTCATATAAAGAAATCATTAACTGTGAACACAGAAACGACATTGGGTTAAAGTTATCAACCTGTGTGAGTCCTTTTCAAATTTCTAATACGACTTTATGGTAAGATACAATTGAGGACAATTTCAAAGTGTGTTGGCCTTGTTGGAAAAATACAAAATATGGTATAAAACGAGAAAACTAGAAATTTTCTGTATCAAGCAATTTCTCCTTTTCCTAAATTGTTTTCTCAAATTATTTCAACAGCTAATTTACATAAAAAAGTAGAATTATTTTGGAATGGATTAATGCAGACTGATCCAAGTCAAGAGATTTCATATTTGAGCCTAAGCTTGAAATTTTCTGTAATTTCACATATTTGCCAATCATGGGTCATTTGCATGACATTACAAATCACAATTTTAACTTAAGGCACTTATAAAACGAACACACAGATAAATTACGACATCAAGAAAAGAAAAATGATTTAGAAATTATAGCGGACAAGAAGAAATTGCTTGTAAAAGGCAACTGCTTCAATGTCAGCAAAGTTTTCTACCCTACAAGGAAAACATTTCTTAAATTTTTCCCACCTTAAAAGTGTCTGATAATTACTAGTTAAACCAATTAACAGAATAGTCTTTTGAAGTAAAAAAGCAGACTTGATAGGCCAGGCTTGTTACTTTAGGAGAGAAAAAAAGAAGAAAAAATAATATTTTAGGTCAGTTTGACACCTTTTCAAAATATTTGCATATCATTAAAATATTAGCAGTAGAAGACATTTCATGCTGGTCTGAATTTAAAGCCACTGTAAATGACTATAAAAAGTTGGTGTACTGGAAAAATAAGTGGCATGTAGGGAAGAAAATATAGTAATAAAAGTAGAAATGGCATCTGACATATAATTTCTACTCCACATACAATCTTTTCCAAATTAGTTTTCTTCTGAAATTATGTCATGATGAGGTACTGTGTCATTAAAGTATCCAGTCTACAACGGTTTGTTTAAACTCACCAAATACTTAATTCAACATCTTTTTTGTTCTATTCTTGTACAAACAGATACTGTAACTCACTTCTTTTTCTTAAGGCTACAGGAATCTGTTGAACCTCATCAAATGTTGGACCAGGTAACAGTGTAAGTACCTCAGTGATCCCTCTCCAACCTGGTCTGGCCAAGTACTGGGCTAGACGAACACTTAATGGGGCATAACCACTATATGCGTAGGATATGTCATTGGGATTCTGAAATTGACATAAATAACATACTATAGTCAATATTGTGTAAGTGACCACCTCTATCTAGCGATTACTTTTGTTAAGTGACCACACAATCAAATTTCAATTCAAAAAGCATAAGCTTTTGAGAGGTTGAAGAATTTGCTTATAAAAAACACTGTAAATACATCCCATTATGAGTTCCATCAACATATGATTGTGTGAGAATTCTGCAATAATTTATGTATGCAAGCAAATTATAATCATGTCACAACAATGACACTTTTTGATGCCCCTCAAGAAAAAGGCTTTAGAAAACATTGTGGAAAAATAAGAAATTGCTTGTAACAAGCAATTTCTTATTTTTCCACAATGTTTTCTTCCCCATAGACAAAAATTATCAAAACTTCATCAACTTGAAATTGTTGTTTGCAACTTTTTTCAATATGGACCAGTGTAAAATTTTGTCATGTGGTTAAGCATCCATTCTCTTCAGTGACCACTTTTTGGCCTTCTTTTAAGTGGTCACTTTATACAAGTTTTACTGTTCTGTAAATATAGGAAATTGCATGAGTGTTCATTATATATAAATTTTGTTTCATCTATTTTTTTTAACAGTTTAATGAGGATAAGTTAAATAACAGTAATAACAAGAGGGCCGTTGGCCCTGGGGCGCTCACCTGAGATAGAGGCTCTTTTTCTTTCAACAGTCTAATTTCATGTTAAGGTTAGGATTATGAAACAAGTGGGCCACAATTACATATAAAGACTATGAACCTGGGGATCCAAAAGTCTAAATTACAAATTCCAAGGCTTAAGTGCTGATTTGAAAGAAGGAAAAAACTTTTTCCATGGGTTATAATTTCAGAAATAAGAAAGAAGTCTGTGAACTGCTATTTCATGCCTATACCACCCACCCACCCCCCTGGGTCCGCCCCTGGAGACCCGAGGATCATGATTTTAGCTATTTTGTAAGAGATCAATATACTGATGCTTCATGCAAAATATCAAGGCTCTACGCCTTCTGGGTCAGGAGGAGAAGATTCTTAAAGATTATTTTGAAATTTCAGTTTTGTTGCCATGGCAACCAGAGTTTTAAACGGATTTCAATTCTTTTAGCTAATTTCAAAGGAGACCACCTAAGGAACATTTCTGCTAAATTTGGTTCAAATCGGCCAAGTGTTTTGGGAGGAGATGTCATTTGAAAAATCGTTCTTTATTTCTATATAAACCCAACCCCCTGGGGCTCCACCCCTTGGGACCCGAGGATCATAATTTTAGCTATTTTGTAGGAGATCAATATACTGATGCTTCATGCAAAATATCAAGGCTCTACGCCTTCTGGGTCAGGAGGAGAAGATTTTTAAAGATTATTTTAAAATTTTACTTTTGTTGCCATAGCAACCAGAGTTTTTAACGGATTTCAATTCTTTTAGCTATTTTTGAAGGGGACCACCTAAAGAACATTTCTGCAAAATTTAGTTCAAATTGGCCCAGTGGTTTGGGAGAAGATGTCATTTAAAGAAATTGTTGGTGGCGCACAACGCACGACGGAAGCCGGACAAAAGCGGATCACAATAGCTCACTTGAGCACAACGTTCATACCTAACTTTTTAAAGCCAGTTGTTAATCTAAAAACACATGAAAGACATTAAGACACTTACAAACAAGGTGCCAAATTGTCACAAGATACGCCCGTCTCACTGCTTAATATTAACTGGGGGTTTGAATAGAACTGGGGTTATTTTGAATGAATATTTTTTGTCAAACAAAGTATGAAAAAACAACAAAGGACAATAACTCAAAATATAGGCTAGGTAGAGTTATGGTTCTTGTACACTGCACTCCCACTTGGTGAGCTCTATCCATCCATGATGTTTCATGATTCTAGCTATTATACTTTTAGAGATATACTCCGGACAAGATTCAAGTATGAAAAACAACAAAGGGCAATAACTCAAAATATAGGCTAGGTAGAGTTATGGTTCTTGTACACTGCACTCCCACTTGGTGAGCTCTATCCATCCATGAAATTTCATGATCCTAGCTATAATTTAGAGATATACTCCGGACAAGATTCAAGTATGAAAAACAACAAAGGGCAATAACTCAAAAAATAGGCCAGGTAGAGTTATGGTTATTGAGTACTGCACTTCGTATCGATGAGAAGAATATAACTGCCAAGTTTAAAGTCAATCAGACTTACAGCAACAGAGTTATGCTCCGGACAAAGAAGTGGACACTGCCCGGACAACAGGACGCCCGGACACCACGGGTGATCCCATAATACGTCCCGTCTTCGACGGGCGTATAAAAAAAGAAATTTTGTAAAAGTGATACAATATATACTGTGATGACAAACACAATGACACTATTTCCAGTGCACTATTTCTCTATCAAAATAACAACTATTATACCAGTCTTGTTGTCTATTCCTGCATGAAGCACTATTGTATACTTTTAACACTTTCCTGTTTGGCAAAATTTTTGACCCGTCCAAATTCAAAGGTTTTATAGACGAAGATATAAAGTGGTTATAATTTGAAAAATAACCATTCAGTAAGGTAGAAAATATTGTGTGAAAAGAAGAAATTGTTTATTACAGGCAATTTCCTCTTTTCCCACAATGTTTTCTCAAGTTTAAAATCACAAAGACGTTCAAAACCAGGTATTGTACAGGAAAAGGAAATATGGAATATCTTCAAGATGTCAATAGGAAAAACAACCTATAAGATAATATTTTGGCTTAAATGGCTTTTATTTCTTAGGTTAAATGCCCTTTGAGATGTTGTATATTACCTCTTTTTTTTCATTTTGTAATGGCGCAAGGGTTCAAATTTTGTGTATATGTCTACTTCTCTGACAATAAATTTCTGAGTTATTCATGAAATGCAATATACTATGAGAAAATGTATTCTTGTCTTGCAACTATTTTGTGTAAATATACATTTAGTATCATAGTTTATCTTTTTTTCTTTTTATGATATATACGTTTTTAATTTTCTTTTTATATTCAATTTTGGGAAATATCTACGACAATTTGTTGAATCTTTAAGAGCAAAATATACTCACTGTTTCATTAACATCTTCGACTGACAATTTTAACGATTTTCTGATGACTTGATAGGTTCTAGTTGTATGTGGTCGGAGCAAACCTACTTTTTCTAGGTTCATCAATGTTACTAAATGTTGAAAACCATATGTCTGAAAGGTTGTAGAAATAAGTTTCAAATAATAGACTTCTAACTGAATTGTTTTTCTTACAGATGAATAGAATAAATTAAACTCATTCCAACACAATCCTGCTTTATTAAGCTCCTCACAAAAAGTTTTTGAAAACATTTTGGAATATAAAGAAATTGTTTAACATAAGCTTTTTTTTAAGCATATTACCCATAATGTTTTTCTACCCCAAAAGACATAATCTATAAAAAATAATTTTATCTGCAACTTCTCAGAATTTGGACAAGGCTAAAATTCTTTTTGTGGTAATGAGTCCTTAGCAAATAATTGAACCTAAATGCTAGAATATACATAATAAAGAAAAGGAACTAGAGTGGAATCCTATCTAAACACCAATTTTGTCAGCATATTTTGTTGCCATTAACAGGAAAATGAAAATAAAAGGAACAAATTGATGCATAACATTACTTGCAATCAAGAAGAGTATTGCCATTATCAAGGTTGAAATCAACAGAATTTTAATGTTTTCTAAAGACAAAACACTAATGAAATAAACTAAAAATTCAAACAGTTTGATTTTATTCTGTTTGTATTGAACACTTTTAACCCTTGTCCTGATGCATAATTATCCTTTCTTAAAAAAAATCCTGATTTTTTGTCAAACTTAGGTCTACTTTGAATTCAAATATTGGCTTAACCAAAAGGAACAAGCAGGTAGTGTAGACTAAGATCAGGCTGCATGTCTGTGCAGGTTGATATTAGTCTAAACACCTGCCATAGCTATCATCAAATCAGGAATATTGCAGTATCAACAAGACAAGGGTTAATTCACTTAAAACAATTACATTCTTAGTCTGATCATACCATATTTCAAAAGGAATGATCCTTATGATGGTTCCATCATCCTGAGAATGTTTGAAGAGAATCCAATGAAACCTGTGGACTCTAGAGTGTTAACGTGGATTTCTTGATAGATTTTTCCATTAAATTTTGATAAGGCCCCTTTTCCCATGTTCCTTGGCGGATCAAACCTGATTCCCAAAGGAACAATCCTTATGAAGTTACAATCATTCTGTGAAAGTTTGAAGAGAATCTCATGAAAACTGTGGACTCTAGAGTGTTAATGAGGATCTTTAAAGTAAATTTTCATAAAGCCCCTATTCCTGGGTTTCTTGACGGATCTGACCAAATTTTGAAATGAACAGTCCTTATGATGGTTAAATCATTCTGAGAAAGTGTAAAGAGAATCCGATGTAAACTGTGGACTCTAGAGTGTTATCAAGATTTTTTGATGGATTGTTTACTTAAAATTTCATAAGGTCCCCTTTTCCGTGTTTCTTGACGAATCATACCTGATTTCGAAAGGAACAATACTTATGATTACCAATCGTTCTGTCAAAGTTTGAAGAGAATCCGATGAAAACTGTGGACTCTTGAGTGTTAACAAGGATCTTTTGATTAAATTTTCATGAGGCCCCTTTTCCTGCGTTTCTTAAAGAAGCATACCTGATTTCAAAATGAACGATCCTTATGATGGTACAATCATTCTGTGAAAGTTTGAAGAGAATCTGATGAGACTGTGGACTCTAGAGAGTTAACAAAGATTTTTTAATTAAATTTCAATTAGGCCCCTTTTCCAGTGTTTCTTGACGGATCTGACCCTTTTTCGAAAGTAACGACCCTTATAGTGGTACAATCATTCTGAGAAAGTTTGAAGGGAATCTGATGAAAACTGTGGACTCTAGAGTGTTATCAAGGAAAAGTTAACGGACGGACTACAGACAGCCGAATGGCCGGCCTGATGCAGGGACAGAAAAAAGTAATATTTCTAGTGGCCTTGGCCAATAGAGCTAAAAATAATTCAAGACAAAGTTTTGTTACCTGTGTAATTTCTCTTTTGTAATAATCTAAAACTTTAGGCTTTAAACCACTGTTACAGAAAGATTGAATACATATCAATCTTAAAACCTGCAATCAAAAGTAAATATGGTTTGAAAAGCAAAGACGGACCATCCATAAGTTAATAAATCCATAATATAATCTCAAACTATTTTCATAGATTATTTTACCCTTTACCAGACATCAAAATTTTAGCCTAGTCCAAATTGAAAGAAGTTGCTTATCACAATTTAAAGTTTGTGAAATTCTAGATTCTTGACTTTCTTGGTAGAAAACATTCATTTTACACATTTTTTTCCCAATTGTTTTTCTTGTGGGGCGTCAAAAGGTGTCTTTCCCATATGATCCCTCTTTTTTACACCCCTCCAGGGAAAACCTTTAGGAAAGATTGTGAAAAATGAAGAAATTGCTTATAACAAGCATCATTTTCAGAATTGTTTTCTAGTTAAACAGACAGAGACATTTAAAATTCTAGGAACTTTTCATATGGAACTTCTATGAATTTGGACCAGTCTAAAATATTGTCAAGTTGGAAAGAGTTTTAAAGCAATTGTAAAGATGAATCTTGTACAAAATCAGGATGAAAATTGTACACAAGATGAATGTTCATAAACCTGCAAATTATAACTCAATTTTAGCTTTATCAATAAATGGATAAACTTGTCAACTTCATTTGTACCTTCAAATTTATATAAACCTTTTTTGAAATCATAATAATTTTTTTCCCCAGTCTGACCAAATTAACAAACTAATTTTCTTTCAAATGAGACCTTAACAGAGGTCCTGTGTGATGGTGCTATCCATCGAGCATGAACCAAGCATGAACCAGGCAGGGCTCTCAGCAGTTTCGTCCCGTTCCTTGCACTTCTTCCCACCCCCTACAACAATTAACCTCCTTCTAGGGGCGTTGCCTATATTGGCATGTGGTACAGTAGTGATGTTTAATAAACCAGGCAGGGCTTTCAGCAGTTTTGTCCTGTTACCTTGCACTTCCCCCGCCCTTTACCACTTTATTTAATAAAGTACCTTGGCGATAGGGTCTTGTTTACCAATACAATCCTCTATATATGGATTGACTTTATCTGTATCTTCACCTTTATATAAATCTTGTTGACATCTTAAAGAGTCCATAAACTCATCGGAATCTGTCACTTCTTTTATCAACTCTGCTATTGATGTATCTATCAAAGAAAGGTTTATTGAGAAATTTATCAATTTCTTTAAATTTGGCGTGAAACATTTTTTGCACCTTTAACTTCCAATTTTTTCAGAGGTAAAATTTTCGTATGTTCATAGGTATGTGTTTGATAGTATACATTCTGCTGTCCAGATGTTAACAAGAGGGCCGTTGGCCCTGGGGCGCTCACCTGAGATAAAGGCTCTTTTTCTTTCAACAGTCTATTTTCATGTTAAGGTTAGGATTATGAAACAAGTGGGCCACAATTACATATAAACACTATGAACTTGGGGATCCAAGTCTAAATTACAAATTCCAAGGCTTTAGTGCTGATTTGAAAGAAGGAAAAAACTTTTTCCATGGGTTATAATTTAAGAAATAAGAAAGAAGTTTGTGAACTGATGCTTCTTGCCTATAACCCCCCCCCCCCAGGGCTCTGCCCCTGGGGACCCGAAGATCCTGATTTTAGCTATTTTGAAAGAGGTCAATATACTGATGCTTCATGCAAAATATCAAGGCTCTACGTCTTCTGGGTCAGGAGGAGAAGATTTTTAAAGATTATCTTAAATTTTACTTTTGTTGCCATGACAACCAGAGTTTTTAATGGATTTCAATTCTTTTAGCTATTTTTGAAGGGGACCACCTAAGGAACATTTCTGCCAAATTTGGTTCAAATTGGCCCAGTGGTTTGGGAGGAGATGTCATTTAAAAAATCGTTCTTTATTTCTATATAAACCCCACCCCCCTGGGGCTCCGCCCCTGGGGACCCGAGGATCATGATTTTAGCTATTTTGAAAGAGGTCAATATACTGATGCTTCATGCAAAATATCAAGGCTCTACGCCTTCTGGGTCAGGAGGAGAAGATTTTTAAAGATTATTTTAAAATTTCACTTTTGTTGCCATGGCAACAAGAGTTTTTAACGGATTTCAATTCTTTTAGCTATTTTTGAAGGGGACCACCTAAGGAACATTTCTGCCAAATTTGGTTCAAATTGGCCCAATGGTTTGGGAGGAGATGTCATTTAAAAAATCGTTCTTTATTTCTATATAAACCCCATCCCCCTGGGGCTCCGCCCCTGGGGACCCGAGGATCATGATTTTAGCTATTTTGAAAGAGGTCAATATACTGATGCTTCATGCAAAATATCAAGGCTCTACGCCTTCTGGGTCAGGAGAAGAAGATTTTTAAAGATTATTTTAAAATTTCACTTTTGTTGCCATGGCAACCAGAGTTTTCAACGGATTTCAATTCTTTTAGCTATTTTTGAAGGGGACCATCTAAGGAACATTTCTGCCAAATTTGGTTCAAATTGGCCCAGTGGTTTGGGAGGAGTTGTCGTTTAAAGAAATTGTTGACGGACGACGGACGACGCACGACGCACGACGCACGACGGACGCCGGACGGACGCCGGACGAAAGGCGATCACAATAGCTCACTTGAGCACTACGTGCTCAGGTGAGCTAAAAACTCTGTCTAATTCAAATGTCAGTGGTTCGTAGTTCGTAGCCCATTTCAATTTATACATATTATTTTAAATTTGAGGGTCATGATAAAGCCGGATCCAGTGGGCATAGGCTGATGAGTTCCATATTCCATGTACACTCATTAAATGTCTTCTATCTACAATGGCAACTCACTACATTACTTACGAGTGGCTAGGGAGGCTCTGACTTGCTGTAAATGGGGAAGTTTGGATACAAAATTCTTCATCTCTCCAACTGTTTTTGCTGCATGTCTTTCCTGTAACAGATAAAGTAGTTACCATAATTTTGCACGCAGGGTATTATTTCACTAGAAGTATAACAGGCTTGTATGAATGAATGAATAGGATTTTATGGCACATCCAAAGCTGAGGTCATAAAGTGTGCTAAAAATGACAAGGGCTATGTCGGACAAAGCCATCCCCCGTGTAAAAGCTTGATGGTAACTGAAGCCAGTTAGATTTAGGCTTCTTGTGCACTGCATTTCTTCTCAATGAGTTGATAATAGCTATTATATTATCAGAGATATGCTCTGGATAAAATCTAAGTCTTAAAAACAACAAAGGGCAATAACTCCAATATTATGCAAGCAAGAGTTGTGGGTCTTGTGCACTGCACTTCTCCTAAACAAGATCTATCCACCTATGAAGTTTCAGGTTAATGGCTATTTAACTTTCAGAGATATGCTCCGGACAAAATCTTAGTCTTTAAAACAACAAAGGGCAATTACTCCAAAATTATGCAAGCAAGAGTTGTGGTTCTTGTGCACTTCAATTCTACTTAATGAGATCTATCCACCTATGAAGTTTCAAGTTGATAGCATTTATACTTTAGGAGACATGCTCCAGGCAAGCTTAGTGACAGAATGGCGGATGGAGACCATTACTATATCCCTTTTGCCAAAACAGTGGGGGATAAAAAAAAATAAGAAATTTTAGCTTATGTTAATCAATAAAACCATATTGGCTAGTATTATCCTGTGAAATATAAAAGGAAACTCTAAAGAGTATAAATTGATGTTTGTATATGGTTGAATCAATAAACCAATGGCATATGAAGTGTGAATAAATTTAAAGGTTTGAAATAATCCAATGTGATCATGGAGATACATTAGCTGCGATATCGCTTTTGTTTGTTTGTTTGAATGGGGTTTTACGCCGCTTTCAACAATCTTTCAGATATATCGCGGCGGCTGGAGCACCTAACAATGGAATCCTGGTATTTCTCACACCAGTACTACCATAACATCCTTTCCTAGCCTCCAGCTGCTATCCCACATAGGTCTACGATTATCGACCCATTGGTGAGAGACAAATAGTTGGAAAGGATGAGAGCCGCCGTCGGGGTTCGAACCCGGGAACTATAGATTGACAGTCCGACGTGCTACCAACTGCGCTATGACGGCGGCTTGCGATATAGCAGCCCTCTTTCTGATAAACTGCTGATGAGGGCTACGACACCCCCTTCTTTTCTCTTTGTTGCAGTGCCTGGAGTGAATCACTCCGGGCACTTTGAGGTCTAATAATGGAAGTTGAGTAAATAGAACAAGCACAAGTTTGATACCAAAATGGACCTTAACCAAATATCTATCCATCTAAATAAATGATAATCTTCAAAAAGTCAGATATTTTGTGCATTAAAGTCACTATGGGCTACACTATCAGAAACTCAAGTTTTTTGGCCATTGTGAATCAAATGTCAGCCATTGTTGCTGACAGCAAGATCTCCTGAGATCTCGGGCTTCCCGTCCAAACAATAGTAAATGAAATTTAGGTCACCATATTTGGAAGACAAAGTATTTTTAAAAACAGGACAGTTCTGATAGAAAATAAGAAAAAAGTTGTATGAAAGTAATTCAAGAGTTAATTGAATTTAAAAGAAATAATAATGATATTGACGAATCAGTATCTTTGAAGCTAAAATTTCATCAATGGTCAGTAAAAATACTAAGATTTATTATGATCACCTGTTTTGACAGCATGACAAAAGTAAACAATGTGACGTAATAATAGATCACATGACCAACCAAATGTCATGGCTGCCAAACGTAGGAAATATTTTATTAACTGACAAGAAACCGGTATTAAATAGTATATACAGTTGATATTCTAATTATTTTTATAGAATTTGTCCATAACAATAACACGTGTAGGGAATTGATACGTAGAGAGTCGTTTATCACCAAAAATACAATACAAGGACTTGCAACAAAGCGCAAAAGAGGTGGGAGTCGTAGCCCTTGCCAGCAGATTATCAGAAAGAGGGCTACGATATCGCAGCTAGGAGATACATCTGCTCTCCCTAGATGAGAAAACATTGTGCAATTTCTTCATTTTCTACAATGTTTTCTATCTAGAAAATTGAAAAGAACTAAAATCACAATAACTTTAAACTGTTGTGTGCAACTCCTTTCAATTTGGACCTGTCTAAATTTTGTTGTTGGGAAAGGGTTAATTCATAACCATCCTGTAGTTGCAGACAAAATGAGATGACAAAAAAGTTCATGAAAAGACCATAACTATGTGAAAATTCAAAGTGCCTTAACAAATATCCACATCTCATCTTGATAGTGAATTCATCTATAAATTAGAATCAAATCCATCCAGTGTTAGATGAGAAAATGATTGGACAACAAATTTTATCAAAGGGCCATATTTCTGTGAAAAGCAGTAGAGTGTAACCAAAATAGAATATACACATCCACACTTGATACTGAGACAACCTGTGATGTTTGAATTAAATGCAAACCTGTCTGTTTACCCATGTCATGCTGAATAAAATTCCCTTAAGAATTGAAAGACGAACAGGTGGTGCATGGCTAATCTTTGTCTATTTCTCATGCCAAAACAAGAATAATGCATACAAAAGTTAATTGGTTAGAAATTGATTATATATTTAATAACATGTTTTATGCCACATTCGACAATATTTCAGTTATGTTGTGGCTGTTACACCTAAAAAAGGGTTCTTGTTGCTCTCACATAAGCACGACTTCAACATTTGAGCCAAGTTGTTGTCTTTTTTTCAGTAAATCATGTATTCCTATGCATGTATAAATTCTACAAAGCTACAACAACACATTGATCCAATTTTGAGATTTTACAGAAACTGATATTTACCTCAAAGCTCAAAATGGTGTCTTAACCCTTTCCTGTTTTTCCAAATTTTCGACCTGTCCAAATTCAAAGGATTTGCAGACGACAATTTAAAATCGATTTTGTTTGGAAAATAACCATTCTATACTTGAGAAAACATTGTGGAAAAAGAAGAAATTGCCTGTTTCAAGCAATTTCTTCTTTTTCCATAATGTTTTCTCAAGTATAAAAACACAAGGACGTAAAAACCTGGGATTGAATGGGAAAGGGTTAAATAAGATATTTGGTATTATTCTGCATGTCCCTTCCTGGAAATTTCTGAAATGTTAAATCCATTTGAAAAATTTGAAAGTACTTTTGAACAAAAATTCTTCAGGCTAGAGACTTACATCAAACTGTGCTGTAATAATTCTAGCTTTCCGACTGACAGACTCTCCTACAGCACTAAAGTTTCGATCTCGTAGGTCTGCAAACAATTCATCTGCAGAATTCAGCACTACTGATTTAAATTCCATGTCTGACGGCCCACCGCTCTGTTCCTTGTTTGTCTGAAACTTTTCTGGTGGTAACTTTGCTGTAGCTGTAATATCAATTTCCATATGAGCCTATGGGTGAAATATACAACTATTCCACATGTTTGTGAAGTGCATACACCTACGGGCCTGGACAGCAACTCAGGACATTTAGAATATTCTCTGATGATCTTATACCTTGCCAATATTCCTGCTTTGGCAGGAGGCACAGACAAAGATAAACCTGCACATACTTGCAGTTTGATCATAATCTACATCACCTGCTTGTCCCTGTTGAGCAGGAGTTGTTCATTGCTTTATAGCATGATAATATGCTTATCATCCACTCAAGCTTTGAAAAATTAAACAAAAGAGGGCCACTGGCCCTAAAGTGCTCACCTGAGTCCATGCTTCAATGGCACAAGTAACCTTATTTTACCCCAACCAAACCTGTTATCAAAGTTTTGTCACAAAAATTAACAAGAGGCCCATGAGGGCATGAGATGCTCTACTGGCCATCAAGTTTTCCATTAAAGTAATCTGATATTTAAGGAAGTTAATTGTTTAAAGATGAATGCATAAAATGAAAATAACAAATTGGACTTTATCTCCTTTATTCTTTTGAGTAACAATCCTTAAGGCCCCTTTTCCCCTGTTTCATGATGGATCAACTCAATTTCCAAAAGGAAGTTTCCTTATAACCCTACAATCATCCTGTGAAATTTTCAACAGAATCCGATAATAAGTGTGGACTTTATCCATAAAGCCCCTTTTCCAGTGTTTTCTAATAGATCCATTTCATTTTCACAAGGAACTTTTCTTGTGACCATACAATATTATAGTCCTGTGAAATTTGAAAGAGAATCTGATATTAATTGTGAGCTTCATCACATAAACAAGAATGTTTTGAATAATCTGTAAAGACACTTTTCCTATGTTTCCATTGCCACAATTTTCCCTTGTATTCTTTGAACAGAATCCGATGAAAAACTGTGGACTGTATTATGTTAAGGAAGATATTTCAAAAAATTCTCATAAAGCCCCTTTTCCCATGATAATTTATTGATGTTACCCATTTCAAAAAGAATCAATCCTTTTGAAAGGAACTATCAAATTACATTAGTATAATCATTCTGTGAGAGTATGAAGACAATTCAATGAAATCTGAGGAATCTATTGCAATTCAATTTTCAAAAGGCCCTTTATCCTGCGATAATTGTAAGATTAGACCCATTTGCTGAACAACCCTTATGATGGTGTAATCATTCTCTGAAACATTGAAGAGAATTTGTTTAAAACTCTGGACTCTAGAGTTAAGAGAGGATTTTCTAATTAATTTTCATATGGCCACTCTTCCTGTAGTACTTGACAGATCGCACCCAATTTCCAAAGGAAAGATCCTTATGATGGGACAATTATTCTGAGAAAGTTTGAAGAGGACCCGATGAAAACTATTGACTCTATAGAGCGTTAACAAAGAAAAGTTAATAGACGTTCGGACGACTTGATGGACAACCAGACAGTAGCTGGACAGACGCACGGATGCTGAACAGGAAATTGCTATCGCTATAGCTCTTCTTGCCTTTGGCCAATAGAGCTATAAATGGGCAGACATCCTTTTCTTGTTTCAAGACATTTATGCCACAAAGGTAGAGTCTACACTGCAAGGAGGGTTATACTAATATCTGACCTAGTGACCTACCTTTTTATCCCATATGACCTCATATCAAACTTGACCGACATATCATAAAGACAATCATTCTGACCAAATATTGCAATCTTTGAGACATAAATGTCTCTTTGAGCTAGATCAAAAAAAGAGTATGTTGTAATCAGGTGAGCTAAAACAACAAAAGTGATGCGTGGATAGTTGCAGATGATTAACAGTGTCCATAAAGGGACATATGACTAACAAAAACTCCAACACTTGATGGTTTGGATTGCTCTTTAAATAATGAACTAACATGCCAAGTTTTGAGTAACGAATTTCAATAATAGCAGAAATAGAACCAAAGTGAAGGTTTGTCACACAAACAAAACAGACAATACCAGTGGGCAAACAACCATGTTGTCTATGACATTTCAAAATGGCTGTGTTTTGAAAATATCCACTATATACTACAGAAAACATTGTTGGAGTAGAAGGAATTTCTACTAACACACTTTTCCCTCTAATCTCACTATGTTTGTTACATATTATATCGAGGGTAGTAGTAACAAGAGGGCCAATGGCCCTAAGGCAGTTACCTGAGCCAGTGGCAACAAATGGCCAAAATAGCAAAAGTGACCTAAAAATTGAACATGTACTAATTATCAAAGAGACTCACATTTATACCAGATATCACAATATTTGAGCCTAAAATGTAACCTTTGGACTGCATAGATTTTTACCCTTTGGGATTCAAAATCAAGCTTGGCTGAGATATCATGGAAGAAAGATAGTCTGACTAAATAACAAGATATTTGAGCGAAAAATGTGACCTCTAGAGTGCACATCAGATTTTCTAGAACTTCACTTAGTAACTAGATCTATGACCTCATAAGACCCAATTTCAAACTTGGCCAAAATATCAAAAAGATAAATATTCTGACCAAATATCAAAACATCTGAGGCAAAAATGTGGCCTCTAGAGTGCAAACATACAAAATATCTAAACTTGACCTACTTTTTTAGTGACCTACTTTTTTACCCTCCATGACCCAATACTAATCTTTACCAAGATATCATTCAGACAAACAATCTGACAATATATTAAGACATTTGAGCCAAAAATGTGCCTTCTAGAGTGCGCAAATGGTGTTGATGGACATGACTGATGGACAATGGATTCCAGACACAGCTAGATCACAAAAATATGACTTTAGTACTTCATGGTCAGTTGAGCTAAAAAGGGTTTGTAGGAATCGGTTAGGGCAGCCAATATAAATATTAGCCAGATCTTACTGTTATTAATTCCAAATATTTCATCTATCAGGCCTTCATATGTTAGCTGTGACAATAGAGGTGTGAGTAGATCGACAGTTCTGTCTATAATCAAGAGATTGTCTATTTGTGGTGTTATCTGTGGTTCATGACCCTCTAGCTCACGTCTCATTCTCATCATCATATCAACTACATGCTGTAATATAAACAAATGTATTATGTATTATGAATTATGAAATATGTATTTCATCTAAGATATGCAGTACTTGTACAAACTTTTGATAAAACACATACCTAAGAAACAAGAAAGTCTGGGAAAAAGGAAAAAGTATTTCATTCTAGTGCCATGCTAGGCTGTTACAAGTTGACTATAAAAAAAGTCCAAGTTGATGGGGCATAAGTCTTACTAAAATACAGGGTTATCCAATAATGTTTGTATAGCTTATCTACTGACAGTGAATAGATACTAAAAGTCCATGTCTTAAGAAATAAGAGCATATATATTACAAAACATAAAAGACCCTGCAAGCAAAAGTTGAACCAGATAAAAATAATTGTGCAGCTCAGGCTATAGAAATAGATCTTCAGAACAAGTGAGCTAGGAATATCAATTCTTCCATCTCTGTTAATGTTTAATCTGTTCCCAAACAACAAGATTTTAGACTGGTTCAAATTGCGAAGCAATTTCTTATTTTCCACAATGTTTTCCAAAAGCATCTCCTTTGGGCGTCAAAAAGCGTTAGTGTGTGGGAATGGGTTTTACATATGGATTTCATAGCTCATTTTTCATGTCTGTATAAATGTATGATTTTGCATAAATTAATATTCCTACCTTTGCACATTCTCCTTTACCATAGATATTTGGGATAATTCCGTACAATGTCTGTAGTGTTACAAGAGACTGGGCAGCATAAAACATACTTGTTGTATCATTCTCCAAGTAACATTCCTACAATATCAAAAACAAAACAGAATTTGGTGTAAGAAGCATTCAATATTGTTTTGGCATTTCCTGCTTATTTGGTAACAATTTATTTTCTACAGATGTCAAATGAGTGAAAAGACTGTTTGTAACATCGATTAAGCCCCTGTATCACTCCACAGGCTTGAATGTACTGATGAAGCAAATGGTGTTTTCAGGAAGTCAACATTAACTAAATCATCTTTGCCATATATGTCACTAGTCACCTCAGATACGAGGTGATGGATTTCAACCAAATTTTAAAATTGATCAATGTGTGACTTTTTATATGATTATTTAAAAGAATTTTGATTGGATTAAAAATATTGCTTAAAATCAGCAGGTCTTATTTCCATATATTGTATATAGTGAAAACTTTAAAAATAATTTTTCTCAGACACTAGTAGATTGATTTCAAATAAATTTCACTGGTATCATCCTTTGGAGACCTGTTATCCGATTTCTTCAAGGAATTTGATTTGATGAAAGACATGGCTTTAAAAGGGGGGGGGCTTATTTCCTTATATAGAATATATTTTGGAATCTTTTTGCTGGATTTGAACCAAATTTAATAACAATGATCTTCAGGTGACCCTTTGTGAGATTCCTTCATTTAATTTTGGTGGATTGAAAAACATGCCTTTTTTTGTTGTGGCTTATGTTCATATATGGTATACAGTGAAAATTTTATAACTACCTTTTCCGTATACTTAGTAATTGAATTTTACATAACTGGACTTGACTTTTGTAAAATAGTGAAAAGTTTGAATTGTTTTTCTAGAACTATTTCCAGATAATTGGAAATATATTATTGCTTGTTTACCCTCTACCAAAATACTCTAAAGAATGGCAATTGTCAAGGCTCTAGGACTTATGATTTCAGAGAAGAAATTCGAAAATTCCCTCCTTTAATCCTTTATAAATCTTAGATCTCACCACATAGGGCTAATTTTCAAATTCCATTTTTATTCAGGGATCTGACAAGAGCTAATTTTCAGAGTACAGTAATTCTTTGAAGTATTTTTGTAGAGGGTTAAAAGATGACAATACATACCAAATATCAAGGTTCTAGGCCTTATCGTTTCGGAGAAGAAGATTTTCAAAGATTTCCTTCTTTATTCCTATGTAAAATTAGGGATTGAACAGGAAAGGGCTAATTTTCAGTGTACAGTAATTCTTTGAAGTATTTTGGTAGAAGGTCATCAGGTGATGATACATAGCAAATATAAAGAACTAGGTCTAATGGTTTATGAAGAGGAGATTTTCAAAGATTTCCTTTTCAAAATCAGGGTTCACACAGAAAAGGGCTAATTTTCAGAGTATAGTAACTCTTTGAAGTATTTTGGTAGAGTGCCATTAGGTGATGACGTATACCAAATATCAAAGCTCTAGGTCTAATGGTTTTGGAGAAGATTTTTAATAACTGTTTACAGACGGACATTTGACATTTACTGATCACAATAGCTCACCTTGAGCATGTTGTACTCAGGTGAGCTAAAAAATAAATGTGTTATTTGTGAAATTTGAATTTTTACATTAAGAACATTTAAGATAAGTGTTTTTATTTTGTTTGATGACTTAAACATCATTCCTATTAACAATGCCTTATTCGGCAATGACTCTTATTCAATCTTTTAAACCCTTACCTTAAATGAGTTGTCCATTTCCATTGACAATACATCAGAGTCAAATGGTATCAAAGCCAGACCAAACTCATCAATATTGGTTAGAGATCCATGGACACCTGCTTCCTGAAAAAAGATAAATAATTTCTGTACAGTGGAGCTTACAGATCTTTTGGGTTTTTTTCAACTATTTTTAGGTATATCCAGTTTTAATTCATCTTCTTAAACCTTTTCTTATGATATCAACCAATTACCACATCGCAAAATTTTAGACTGGTCCCAATTAAATGGATTTGCAGATGACAATGAAAAGTTGATGAAATTTAAGATTTTTTCCAACTTTCTGGGTAGAAAACATTGAGGAAAATGAAGAAATTGCTTGGTTCAAGCAATCTTTACATTTTTCACAATGTTTTGCTAATTGTTTTTATTGAGAGGCATCAAAAAAGCGTCACTGTGTGGGTATGGGATATTCATGCCTCAGTAATTTTAGGGCAATGGACCAAGTCTTTAATACAAGCCAAACATTTAACAGAGCCAAAAGAGTGTAGGCAAATCGCAGTGTTGTGCCTAGACCGCGGGATCGCGGGAATCCCGCATATTTTTCACCAATGTCCCCCAAAAATCAAGTCAGTGCGGGATCTCGGGCGCGCTCACAAAAAATCGCAATTTTTCTAAACTGACGTCGATTTCGGTAGCTAGATTACATAGCGTTTTATTCTAACGTGCACCTGCAAATTATAGACTGTAACCCGCGGAATTATCGAGTTTTAGTTTGCCTTTAAATTCTGATATTAAACCAGTCTTTGTGAAATTGTAAACATGGCGAAACGTCAGATTCGCTTGACCGACTTTATATTAGGAAGCCCTAAAAATAAAAAACTAGCAGACGAGGACAAATCGTCAGGAACACGAGAAAATGCTGATTTGATCCCGTCATCGGATCCCAAGCCCTCCATGTCTTCCGAAGGCGTTGATACTGAGGCGGCCTCTCCCTCGGTCCCCGGGACAAGTAAGAAAAAAAAAAAAAAAATAAAAAAAATTAGAACTTTCGAAAAAAATCTTGGCTTGTTAAATTCCCATGGTTACTTGAGTCTGATGGAAATTTGAAATGTAAAACGTGTATTGACTCTAGATTAAAATTATTCAACCCATTTATTGCAGAGTCTGGCTGTCGTAACATGCGTACGAGTACTCTTACTCGACCCGAAAATTCGGCAGACCTTAAGGGGGCCCTAGTTGCCTTACGTTTGGGAAATGAAAACAAAAATGTTGTTATTGTGTCCCCTAGAATTTTTAAGTGTCCCCCTGAAATAACGGTAGGGGGACACCTGTGTCCCCTAAAAATTTTGGTCTGGGCACATCACTGCAAATCGGTATTTTTGACTGTTTCAGAGAATTTCAAGTTTCTTTTTAATGTTTTGAGCAATTTATCACCTCACATAACAAAAAACACCTTTCAACAGCTACACATTATGCTTGATAAGTAGCAATCAACAGAAACTTAAATTGACACATTAACAGATGGCAAAGTTTTGGACTGATCTAAATTAACAGGAGTTGCAGAGAACAATTAAAATATGATGTAGTTTTAGATTTTTTCAGTTTCTGGGTTGAAAACATTGACGAAAATGAAGAAACTGCCTGTTGAAAGCAATTTCTTCATTTTCCACAGTGTTTTCTCAATTGTTTTTCCACAGGGGCGTCAAAAGATGTGTGGGAATGGGTTAAAGTAACTTGTGATTCATAATTCTTCATGCAAATTGTACAGGTCAAAAAAGCTTTCTGGGTATGAGATAAGTATAAATCGATTGTCACCATATATCATTTCAAAAATTACCTTACAGCTTGATTCACTATCACACAGGAAAATTTTAGACTAGTCAAATTGAAAGGAGATGCAGATCTCTAGATTTATGCAACTTTCTGGATAGAAAACATTGTGGAAAATGAAGAAATTTTTTGTTACAAGAAATTTCTTCATTTTTCACAATGATTTCCCAATTGTTTTTCTTGGGGGGCGTCCAAAGGCGTCAATGTGTGGGAATGGGTTAAGAGGGAATATGTGTGATACAAACTCAAAACAACCTTACATTCAATTTATTTCCTACAGCTTGATAGGCAATGTACATATATAACAAACATTTACCTTTAATTTCTTTTCACATAGCAGACTTTTACGAGGTACAAATATAATATGGTATTCCTTTCTAAATCCTCCTCTTTGGTCCTCTCTGAAAGAAAAATGTTATTTATCTTTTTTTTTAAACTGCTAAAAAGTATTTCAATATATCTCAAAGATATCTACTATAATCTGCTAATCAATTTAATATTGCAATATAACTGCTTTCACTTTCTGACAAGAGACAAACTGAAAGTTTTTTTTTTCCAGAAATATAAATCATTGGATTTAAATGTGTGTATACTTTTCATTCAATTTATCATGAGTTTGCCATTTGAACATGCAAGTTTGTAAGCCTAAATCTTTGTTATCATGTAAACATGACAATAACTCAGAAAATAGACAAAGACACTGCACTTCCCCTTGATGATAATAGCTATTACACTTTCAGAGATATCTAGACAAAATCCAAGTATGAAAAACAACAAAGGGGAATAACTCAATGCACTCTGTAATCATGAGAGGAATATAACTGCAAAGTTTCAAGTCAATCAGACTAAAGGTGATAGAGTTATGCTCCGGATAATGAAGTGATCCAATAATATGTTCCGTCTTCGACGGCGTATTAAAAGAAGACATTTCTTATCACAAGCAATTTATTCTTTTTCTACAATATTCTCTACTATACTGAATGGTTATTTTTGCAAATTAAATCAACTTCTGTGAAAAGTTTGAAGAGAATCCAATGGAAATGTGTTGACTTTGGAGTATCAACTAGGCTTTTTTAAATTTAATTTTCCAAAGGCCCCTTTTCCCGTGTTTCTTGATGGATGTGACCAAATTTCGAAAGGAACAATCCTTGTGGATGCTACAATAGTTCTATGAAAGTTTGTCAAGATTTGTCTAAAACTGTGGACTCTAGAGTGTCAACCAGGATTTTTAATAGATTTTTAAATTAAATTTTCATAATGCCCCTTTTCTTGTGTTTCTTGAAGGATCAGACCCAATTTCTAAAGCAGTGATCCTTATAATGGTTCAATCATTCCGTGAAAGTTTGAAGAGAATCTGAGAATGCAAACTGTGGACTCAAGAGTGTTAATGAGGCTTCTTTAATAGATTTTTTTATTAAATTCAAAATGCACCTTTTCCCATGATACTTGATGGATCAGTGATACTTGACGGATCAGACCAACTTTCAAAAGGATAAATCCCTATAATGGTACAAATATTCTGTGAAAGTTTGAAGGAAATCTGATAAAAACTGGTGACTCTAGAGTGTAAATGAGGATTCTTTAATTAAATTTAAAATAGACCCATTTAGTTTATACTAATTTATTTTAGTTTGATTGCGACGAAAGCTTTAAGCTTATAATGTCGCTCTCGAACACACAAACCAGATGTTTTCATGTCCCTGAAAGAGGGGCTGTGGCTTAACCCCACTGCTACCCACTTTTACAGCTTGCCCATGAACACACCTTGGTAACGGTGGGACTCAAACCCATGACCTTCAGATCACAAGTCAAGCACCACTCGGCCATCGAGGCAGCCCTTTACCCTTGCCTCTTGACAGTCTGGACCAAATTTAGAAAGGAACAATTTCTTATGATGGTAGAATCATTCTGAGAAAGTTTGAAGAGAATCCAATGAAAACTGTGGACTCTACCAGAGCTAAGAATTTCTCCTTTCCCATCAATGTTTTCAAAACTTTTTCATTTCAGCATTTCATAACAAGGTATTGTTAAATAGGTACACTTACGTATGTAAACTCTGTGCAATGAGATCCATTAGTTCCAGTTTGGGTCTTGTCACAAAAATGATATTTTGAGCTTTAGTTGAGTTGGGTGGAAGCCCCTGGCCTGGCTTTGGGAGCAACATCATCTTCTCTACATCTCTCTCCTAAAAAAAAATCAAAGGACTGAAGGTCCTGAATGTCGCCATGTTTCAGATGGGATTATGATTTCATTATTCATATATACATGGAAAAAATATCCCTAAGTTACATTTTCCATTTTAGGTGAATATAACTGTATCATGTTAATCTAGCCTGTTTTGAAGTTTATCAAAAGTATCACAGATCTTTTATACCACAATTACAGTTGACACACATTATCCTGAAATTGGAATGCTTGAAATCGAATATGTGGAAGTCAAAGTCCCAACTTCATATCTTCTTAACCCTTGTCATGCTGTATAAATTACCTTACTGAAATGCTGTCAAATCAAAGGGCTGAGAGCACTGATAGATCTTGTTGTTCAAAAATCAATATTTCATTTAGAAATCAACCTCATCAACAACTCTGGAAGGAAAAGTATGAGCAGGAGGTATAGACTATGAGATCAGACTGCACAAATGTGCAGGCTGATCTTAGTCTACACCTCCTGCCAAAACCGGAATATTCCGGGTTCAGCATGACAAGGGTTAATTCCATATAAAACTGAATGTTTATCTCAAACCAGAAATATCAGACGTTCCTATCATGTTAGGTTTTTGGGTTTTTTATCGGGCAACATAAAATTTCAGATCAAAATTTACCTGCTAAACAGATAATGTATTACTGTCAAACTATCAGTTTTCTAGGGAAATAACACAAACAATGAAAAATACACGCCATGACAGCAACGGTATTTGCATGAGACACTATTTACTAAAATAATACCAAACAACTCTCCCATGAATAATCAAATATGCATTTTGTTTTTCCAGCGACAAAGATAACTAACAAACTACATGTAATTCAAACCTCTAGTCCAATAGAGTGTCAAAGCCAACGTATTCAGTCTAAACTTAGCATCTTACCCAAACTCTAACTTCTGATGAAAATTTTCCTTATCTTGAATTTCGGTTATCTTGAGCATTTTACCACAGCCCGCAAAAGTCGAGATAATGAGTGTCGACTGTTTTAATCTAATCATATCCTGTTTTGCAAAACACCTTGAGGAAGATTCACAAAAGTGACAATTGATCACATGTACTTTTACTTAAGGCATTGTAAATTGTATTTGAGGGAATCTGTCTATTTCAACTAAACAAATAAAAAGACTGGTTTGAATCAAAAGAAGTTGCAGTTGACTAAAGCGTATCTAAATTAAGACAAGAGGACCATGATGGTCCTAAATCGCTCACCTGAGGCATCTGCAAATTACAGTACTTTTTTGTATAAAAAAGAAACAACTTGAGCAAAATAAATAAAACAAATATAAGATTTTGGCTTTGTACAAAACAATCCAGTAATGCTTTAAAATGAAAATGAATGCCTTTGGCTTCATATTTTAATCGATTACCAAACTATTCCAGAATTTGTCACCCTCAGGAAAAAGGTTTAAAAAAGCATTGTGAGAAAGCAAGCACTTTCTCCATTTCTATTTAAGAAGAATCCTTTCAATGAGATTATGCAATTTTCAATCCAAGGAGCAGAGACATTTTTTATCCTAAGAGCATATTTCCTGTAACATAGTACAAAATTATTTAGTCATGCTACATACCAAATATGAATGCCCTTCATCTTATATTTCAGAAGGAGAAGACTTTGAAGTTGCTCTAATTGGGTGTTTTCCAAAATTTTTGACCTCTGGGGAAGTGCCATATTTTATCCCAGGGCTAAGATTTTAGCTAACATAGTAGAGAACCATCTGGTTATGCTATAAATCAAATATGAATGCCTTAGACTTTGTAGATTGTGAGGAGAAGACTGTTGAACATGGACAAATTGAGCATTTTTACGAACTTTGGACACCCAGGGAAGGGGTATTTTTTAACCTACAGGCATAATTTAATCAAAATTGATAGATAACAGCCAGGCTATGCTACACTCAAAATATAAATGCCCTCCGCCTTAAAATGAAGAATTTTTTTCAACATACTCAAATTTTGTGTTTTTCCAAATTTTTGGACCCCTAGTCAGGGCCGTTTTTGACCCTTGGATGAAAACTTTTTGTGATATAGTACAAAACCATCTAGTTATGCTACATACCAAATATGAATATCCTAGACCTTATAGTTTAAGAGGAGAAGCCTTTTGAAATTGCTCTTATTAAGAATTTTTCCAAACTTCGGATCTCAGGGGCGGGGCCATTTTTGACCCCAGAGATAAAATATTTAAAAACTTGGTAGAGAACCATATGATTAAGCTCTTTACAAAATATAAAGGCCTTTGGCCTTGTAGTCTATGAAAAAAAACAACATCAAAGATTTACTAAAATTCCCAATTTTCATATGCCGCGGTTACAAGAGTTTTTGACGGAATTAAATTCTTTTAACAACTATTGAAGAGCTTCACCCAATGAACATCCCTGCAAAGTTTCAGTTTGATTGGCCTACTTGTTTAGGGGGAGAAGATTTTTAAAGATATTAAAAGAATTACTAAAGATTCCCATTTTCAAATGCTGCGGCAACCAAAGTTTTTGACAGAATTAAATTCTTTTAACACCTTTTGAAGATCTTCACCCAATGAACATCCCTGCAAAGTTTCAGCTTGATTTGCCTACTGATTTAGGAGAAGAAGAATTTTAAAGATATTTAAAGAATTACTAAAGATTCCCATTTTCATATGCCGCGGTTACAAGAGTTTTTGACGGAATTAAATTCTTTTAACAACTTTTGAAGATATTCACCCAATGAACATCCCTGCAAAGTTTCAACTTGATTGGCCTACTGGTTTGGGAGAAGAAGATTTTTAAAGATATTTAAAGAATTACTAAAGATTCCCATTTTCATATGCCGCGGTTACAAGAGTTTTTGACGGAATTAAATTCTTTTAACAACTTTTGAAGATATTCACCCAATGAACATCCCTGCAAAGTTTCAGCTTGATTGGCCTACTGGTTTAGGAGAAGAAGATTTTTAAAGATATTTAAAGAATTACTAAAGATTCCCATTTTCATATGCCGCGGCAACCAGAGTTTTTGACGAAATAAAATTCTTTTAACAACTTTTGAAGAGCTTCATCCAATGAACATCCCTGCAAAGTTTCAGCTTGATTGGCTTACTGGTTTAGGAGGAGAAGTTTTTTAAAGATATTTCAAGAATTACTAAAGATTCCCATTTTCTAATGCCGCGGCAACCAGAGTTTTTGACGGAATTAAATTCTTTTAACAACTTTTGAAGAACTTCACCCAAGGAACATCCCTGCAAAGTTTCAGTTTGATTGGCCTACTGGTTTAGGAGGAGAAGTTTTTTAAAGATATTTCAAGAATTACTAAAGACACCCATTTTCTAATGCCGCGGCAACCAGAGTTTTTGACGGAATTAAATTCTTTTAACAACTTTTGAAGAACTTCACCCAAGGAACATCCCTGCAAAGTTTCAGCTTGATTGGCCTACTGGTTTAGGAGGAGAAGATTTTTAAAGAAATTGTGGACGGACGGACAGACGGACAGACGGACAGACGGACGGACGGACGACGGACAACGACCGATCACAATAGCTCACCTCGCACTTTGTGCTCAGGTGAGCTAAAAAAAGAAGAGGTTCAGTGGCCCTGGCGCTCACCTGAGATAAGGCTCTTATTATCTTCAAGGCCTAACACAAACTGGGTTGGGAAAAGACCTCCTTTAACCCTTTCCCGTTCAAATACGGGATTTTACGTTCCTGTGATTTTATACTGGAGAAAACTTTGTGGAAAACAGGAAATTGCTTGTAACAAACAATTTCTCCTTTTTCCACAATATTTTCTACCACATAGGATGGTTTCAATTCAAATAGCATCCAGTTTTCATTGTCGTCTGCAACCTCTTTCAATTTGGACTAGTCTAAAATTTCCAAAAACGGGAAAGGGTTAACATTTAACTAAAATCAACTTATGTTACCATGCCAACCAATGCTTTCAACAGATTTCAAATATTTTAGTAATTATTAAAAGGGGGCAAACTAACACATTTCTACCCAATTTGGTTTAAATTGACCAAACAGTTTTGAAAGGGTTGCCTTCTTTATTTCTATTTTAGCATAATCACCCTTTGGCTCTGAAATTTTATCAATTTTGAAAGAGGTCAATGTACTGATGCTTCATGCAAACTTCAAGATTCTTAAACTTGTGAGACAGGAGGAGATGGGTTTTTTTTTTCATTTTTTTTTTTTTTCAATTTTATTCTTGTTGTCATAGCAACTGATTAATTTCGAAGTGGTTAAAATTCTTTGGTTGAAATATGCCCAGTGGTTTGGGAGGAGATATTGTTTTAAAATTCCTTCTTTATTTCTATATAAGAACTGGGGGCCCGAGGGTGATGATTTTAGCAATTCTTAAAGAGGTCAATGTACTGATGCTTCATGCAAAATATCAAGACTCTAGCCCTCTTGGATAGGAGGAGATAATTTTTAAGGGTTTTTATTTAAATTCCAGTTTTGTTACCATGGCAATCAGAGTTTTTAACAAATTTCAAATTTCAAATCTTTTAGCAATTTCTAAAGGGCACAACCTAAAGGGCACTACCTAAGGAATATTTCTGCAAAAATTGGTTGAAATCAACCCAACGGTTTGGGAGGAGACGGCGTTTAAATAAATCTGTTATTTCAATATAACCCTCCCCCCTCTGGGGCTTTGCCCCATTGGGACCTGAGGGTGTTGATTTTAGCAATTCTGAAAGAGGTCAGTGTACTGATGCTTCATGCCAAATATCAAGACTCTATGCCTTCTAGGTCAGGAGGAGATAATTCTTAAAAAAAATTATTAAAATTTCAGAGTTTTTAACGGATTTCAATACTCTTAGCAATTTTATTTGGTTAAAATTCTCCCAGTGGTTTGGGAGGATATGTCATTATAAGATAGTTGACACACGACGGACGCCGTACAGAGGACAATCAAAATACCTCACAATAAGCACTTCGTGCTCAGATGAGCTAAAAACACAAACTTTTATTTCAGGTTAAAATATTGTTGAAAAATGAGGAATTAAGTCTAGTCCTACAATGGCTTCCAAAGTTATACTTTTTCAGTACTTACAAATGATGGCAAGAGTTCAATAGGGTTTCTTGAATTGACCAGTTTGCTTTTTTGGACAAAAAATCTAGTTAAAAAACACAATTGGCCCTTGATGACCAGTCCAAATTGAAAGGAGTTGCAATAAAAAATAGAAAGCTTGTAACAAGCAATTTCTTTATTTTACACAATGTTTTACTTTTTTTTTTCTTTGGGGCGTCTAAGAGCGTTATTGAGTGGGAATGGATTAAAGTAGATTTGATATGAAAAATAACAATTCAGGTTGAATGTCACAAGGAATTTGTTCTTTTTCCACAATGTTTTCTCAAGATTCATAAAAACAGAATTTTAAAAGAAAGGAATTAAGTAGGTTATCATTTAGAATTGCTGACTCAAATTAGACAGGAAGTTTTTTTTTTATTTTCTCCCATTGACAATAGAATGTAGGGGGAAATGGTTGCAAAACAAAACTAGAGGCGATTGAGTGCCTGATTCGCTCCGCCGGCCTGAATTTTCTTAGCATTCCTGAGAAATTTGGTTGAAAACCATCCTGCACAGTGTAGGTTTTCACTGTTTACCATATATGGAAATAAGCCCAATCTATCTATTAAAGCTATGTCTACAGCCAATCAATTCATTTTTTAGCAATCTAATAAGGGGTCACCAAAGGATCATTCCAGTGAAATTTGGTTGCAATCAATCCAATTGTTTCTGATAAGAAGATTCAAAGCATTCACCATATATGGAAATAACCTGCCCATTTTGCCACACTAAACCAAACAGGTATAAAATGAAAGGTTTTGAAAATAAGAGGACTACATGTATTTGTTAGTATATAGCTGAGTCATTTGGACCAGAACAAATTCCAAAGCCAAGTAGTTCCTGCTCCAGATAAAAAGAGTGATTTCTATTTGAAATGTGAATTTTATATTTTATTCATTACACCCTATGTTGTTGGTACACCTCAGAATAGGGCTCATCAAGACAATATCTACAAGAAGAGGAATAGCAGAATAAGATTGGTATCACACTTAGTTATCTTGCTGTCAAGAGTCAGGCAAACCAACTACTAACACCTTTAACACGTCACCCTTAACCCTCATGACAGCTAAATGTCGGCCAAACTGAAGTTTGGCAACATAAAACAAAAACAAAAGGGACAGTGGCCCAGGCACTCCCTTGATATATGGCTCTTTTTTTTCAAGGCCTAACACTAACTGGGTTTGAAAAAGACCTCCTTTAAAATTGAACTAAAATCAATGCATTAATATTACTATGGCCACCAGTGCTTTCAACAGTTTTCAAAACTTTTGGTGATTTTTTAAAGGAGGCAAGCTAAGGAACATTTCTGCTAAAATTGGTCGAAATTGACAAGAGTTGCCTTCTTTATTTCTGTATAGGCCCCATCACCCTGGAGTTCTGGAATTTTAACAATTTCGAAAGAGGTCATTGTGCTAATGCTTCATGCAAAATATCAAGATTCTGGGCCAGGAGGGGAAAATTTTTAAAGATTATTTTTAAAAATTCACTTTTGTTGCCATGGCAACCAGAGTTTTCAACAATTTCAATTCTTTCAGCAATTTTTGAAGGGAACCATCCTAGGAGTATTTCTGCCAAACTTTTTGGAAGGTGTTGTTTCAAAATCCTTCCTTGTTCCTTTATAGAACTACCCCCTGATATGGCTACGCCCCTGGAGACCCCAGGATAATAACCCCTCAGCTATTTTGAAAGAGGTCATAATGATTCAGTAACTTTGAAAGAGGTCAATATTCTGATGTTTCATGCAAAGTTTCAAGGCTCAAGGCCTTCATAGTCAGGAGAAGAAGATTTTTTAAAGATTTTTTTCAAAATTTCACTTTTGTTGCCATGGCAACTGGAGTTTTCAATGGATTTCAATTCTTTTAACGATCTTTCTTTAGAGGGAAACACATAAAGACAATTTCTGACACATTTGGTTCAAATGGCTGAATGGTTTGTTTGTTTGAATGGGGTTTTACGCCGCTTTCAACAATATCTCAGTTATATCGCGGCGGCTGGAGCACCTAACAATGGAATCCTGGTATTTCTCACACCAGTACTACCATTACATCCTTTCCTAGCCTCCAGCTGCTATCCCACATAGGTCTACGATTATCGACCCATTGGTGGGAGACAAATAGTCGGAAAGGATGAGTGCCACCGTCGGGAATCGAACCCGGGACCTCTAGATTGAAAGACTGACGCGCTACCAACTGCGCTATGACGGCGGCCTGAATGGTTTGAGAGAAGATGTTGTTTAAATAAATTGTTTAGGGACACCAGGTACCAGATGACGGACAGACGCCAGATAAAGGGTGATCACAGCAGCTCACATGAGCACTTTGGCATAAGAACATCAGACACTTCTAATTTGAGATATGTTGTATACTGTTGCAGTTTTAAACCTTAAAAAGACAAGACAATTTTAGACTTCTCAAAATTGAAAGAAGATGCAGACAACAATTCAAAGAGTGTTAAAATTGAAAATAAAATGCCATTTAGCAAAGAAAATACTGTTAACATAAGGGCCTTTGGCCCTAGAGCAATCACCTGAGATAAAGGCTTTTTTTCTTTCAATGGTAATTTAATATTAAAATTAGGATTATGATACAAAAGGACCTGACCATACTTTATATATATAAATAGGCTCTGTACCTGGGGATCCCAAAGTCTAAATGACAAATTCAAAGGCTTTAGGACTAATATGAAAGGAGGAGAACACCCCCCCCCCTACTTGGACCCTTAACCCTTTCCTGTTTAAACCCAGGATTTTACGTTGCCATGATTTTATACTTGAGAAAACATTGTGGAAAAAGAAGAAATTGCTTGTGACAAGCAATTTCTCCTTTTTTCACAATATTTTCTACCACATAGGTACGTTTCATTTAAAATTTCATCCAACTTTCATTGTTGTCTGCAACCTCTTTCAATTTGGGCTGGTCTAAAATTTCAAAAACGGGAAAGGGTTAAGTAATATCAAGGCTGAACCCCAACTGGGTCAAGAGTGGGGAAGATTTTTAAAGATTTTACTTTCATTACCATGGCAACCACAGTTCATCCACTATATTTCTATCATTTTATCTGTTGTGAAAGAGGATCACCAAAGGAATGTTTCTGCCAAATTTGGTTGAAATTGGTCCTTTAGTTTGAGAGGAGATGTCATTTAAAAATTGTTCTTCATTAAGATATAGGACCAGTCCCCCTGGAGCTCTACCCCTGGGGACCCTAGGGTAATGATTTTAGCAATTTTGAAAGAGGCTCATATACTGATGTTTCATGCAAATCACCAAGCATCTACGCCTTTTGGGTCAGAAGAAGAAAATTATTTTAAATTTTCACTTTTGTAGCCATGGCAACCACAGTTTTCAACAGACTTAAATTCTTAACCAAATTTTATACTGGACCACATAAGGAATATTTCTGTCAAATTTGGTTCAAATTGACCAAAAATGTGAGATATCATTATTTCTACATAAACCCTACTCCCCCCCCCCTTCTCCCCCCCACCCCCTCCCCCCACTCCCTGGAGCTCTGCCCCATAGAACCTGAGGATAATGCTTTAAGAAATTTTAAAAGAGATCAATTACCTGTTGTTTCATGCAAAATATCATGACTGGGTCTGGGTCAAGAGGAGAAGATTTTTGAAGATTAACTTAAAATTTCACTTTCGTTGCCATGGCAACCAGAGTTTTCAACAGATTTAAATTCTTTTAGTTTATTCTATACAGAGTGAGACCCACTTCGCGTATTCATAGTGTGATTAGGTTTTTCGGTTCATACCTCCATGAAAACAAAAAATATTCTCTTCATCTCTTAAACAATACTGACCCAGATGTGGATGCAGAAGATGACCTGGCTGTAGCAATTGCTTGGATTTTCTCCGCAAACAGCTGAGCTAAAAATGATGTTTTCTAGACTTGCCTTTTCTCACTAAAGACCATCCAACCAATAGATATTTTATCATGTTCTTCCATTTGTAGAATGTAACTTTATATTTTGGGTTTTACATCACAGTTTACAGCTGTGGTGATGAAGATGGGTCTACCTGTAGAAGACTTAAATTAACCAGAGAGTATTTAGATATCAAAATAAATGACTCTCAATACATCATCCCGAGATAAAGAATTTAAAGCACTGAAAGTACTCTACCTACCTTTAGTAGAGAATATTCAGCTATCAAGCCAAATGGCCCAGTCAGTGCCTCATCCCATACAAGAGCCTGAAGCAAACAAGAAATATTAAACATTTGTGGTAGATATCATTGTGAATATTTACTGGCACAAATTGACTAATGTCAATCAAGAAAACAATAGACCAATGAAATTGTTCATTTAGACTGGAAGTGATCTTTGAGCTCTGCCATTAATGTTGAGCATATGTCTTGGTAAGCAACCTAAACATTATTGTAATTAAAGCTTATCCAATATTACTTTTTTAGGTAAGATATATTTTACTAACCCGAATTTTGAAAAATAATGATACATATCAGAAGACCTTCCTGCTGGAGGAACAGGTAAGTGGGCGAGGCAAGTGATGCTTTATTTGTTGGTGGGCAACCAAAATTCTGTAATACAGCTTTAATAAAGCTGTTGTTACAAAACTTTGGTTGTCAAACAAAGAAATACAGTATGTCATTTTCCTGTTTATGAAATTGGAGCCCTGTTTCATTCAAATTTTTACATCAAATACGAGGCTCATGAGTGAATCCGATGAAATCTGTGGACAACATTGTGTTAACTAGAATATATATGTATCTAAATCATTTTTAATCAGGCCCTTTTTCATGTGATACTTGACGGATCAGATCCACTGTCAAAATCAACAAATACAGTGATGGTACAATCATTCTGTGAACTTTATTGTGTAGACCCATTCTGACACAATCCCTCCTTTTTCCGCCCCTCAAGAAAAAAGCTTTTGAAGACATTGTGGAAAATGAAGAAATTGCTTGTCTCAAGCAATTTCTTTATTATCAACAATTTTTTCCATCATAAAAAGGCAAAAAAAAAAAAAATAAAATTCCATCAACATGAAATTGTCATCTGCAGCTTTCAATTTGGACCAGTCTAAAATTTTGTTGAGTGGGTTAAGGTTAACGAAGTTTTTTTACTGAAGTTTTTATACAACCCCTTTTTCCATGCCTCTTGACAGTTCAGACCTAAATCTGGAAGGAATGATCCTTATGACCTTAAAATCAATCCATGAAAGTTTCAACAAAATCCGATCAAAGCTATGGGCTTTATTGCATTAACGATTTTTTTAACATTTCAAAAGGCCCCTTTTTCCATGTTTTTTTCGATTGATCAGATCCACTTTCAAAAATGATTCTTATGATAGTGCAATAATTCTGTGAGAGTTTGAAGAGAATCCAATGAAACCCAAGTAAGGACATTTTGGTGTTAACAGGGATTTTTTTAATTAAATTTTCATGAGGCCATTTTTCCACTGAAACTTATGGATCAGACCCAATTTCAAAAGAAACAATCTTTTGGCTTACAATGGTACAATAATTCTGTGAAAGCATGAAAAGAATAAGATGAAAACAGTGGACTCTAGCGTGTAAACGAGTAATTTTTAATCAAATTTTAATAAGGCCCCTTTTCCCTTCATATTTGACAGATTGTACCCAATTTCAAAAGGACTCATCCTTTTGACGGCACAATCATCCTGTGAAAGTTTGAAATAAATCCAAAGAAATCTTAGGACATCATTGTGTTCAAATTTTAATAAGGCCTCTTTTCATGTGATACTTGACAGATCAGATCCACAGTCAAAATCAACAATCCAAAAAGAAGTACAATCATTTTGTGAAATCTGTGAACTTTGTTGTGTTAATTTAATTAATCTTTTATATAGCCCCCTATCTCATGTGTCTTGACAGTTCAGAGAGAAATGATCCTTATGACCTTACAATCATTCTGTGAACGTTTCAGCAAAATCCGATCAAAGCTGTGGGCTTTAGCTTTATTGCATGAATGATTATTTCTAAATTTTCATAGGGTCTCTTTTCCCATGGTACATAATGGAGGAGACCTACTTTGGAAAGGAATAATCCTTAAGATGGTACAACTACTATATGGAAGTTTGAAAGGAATCTGATAAAAATCTGTGGACACAAGAGTGTTAACGAGGATTTTTTTAATCCAATTTTCAAAAGGCACCTTTTCCTGGATTTCTTGATTGATTGGACCCAATTTTGGAAGGAACAATCCTTATGATGGTGAAACTTTTCTGTGATAGTTTGAAGAGCATCTGATGAAAACTTTGGATTCTAGGGTTATCAAGGAAAAGTTCCAGGGTTCAATTTAGGAATGAAAACAATAGGGCCACATGGCCCCCTCAGTGGGAAAAAGAGGGGCCATGTATTCTTTAGGTAATTAATAAGCCAAAATCTGGCAACTAAGCTATAAACACTGCAGAAAGCTGAAAAAAATGTCACTTTTGGAGACAACTATTTTCATAAGTGAGACGAATTCAAGCTGAGTATTTTCTGCTTAAACGGAATTTTTGTGATCATTACTACCCAACTATTGAGTTACGGTACTCATTTGGAAACTATTCGTTCCTTTAGTAAGGGAATTATGCACATGGTAAAATGCATTTTGTTCGTGGAGTTTGTGGCCTGCCATGAAAAATTTGTTAACCAGTCCACGGACACTGAAATGACCAAGGTTCTTTCAGACAGAGTAAAGATTCTGATTTGTCTTCAACTTTAGTAGTTTTGCTGCTAGTTGACGGAACTTGGTCGGCTAAATTGTTTCACAATGGAATTCCAGTAATATCTTTATCCTTGTACTTCTTTATACTCTCAGATTGTCTAAAATCGTCTGCTTTTGGTTTAACAGACACTTTAGCAATGGTAAAGCTGGTAAAGAATAATAGACCAATCTGCAACCGATAAGTGTATGGATTCAAAAGGAGTGTATTTTTTGTTACAATTATTTTTACAAAACTGTTTTTCATGCGTACAGCGATATTCTAATTGAATTCATGTTACTTTCAGTTTAGTTCATGAAATCTATTAATCATTTTGTTAGTGTGCATGTGCAAATTAATAGCTTAAGGTGATCGAATATGGGAGACTACAGGCTATATTCTGGAGTTTCCCGTATTCGAGCAGTCGCCCATATTCGATCATTTACATTTCTGCACACTTGCAGTTAATTTGTGTATTCCAAACAATATGCAAATTGTAAGAAATCAACATTTATCAATGACAATGTACAAAATTTATCAGAGAAATACAAATTATTCCTTAAAACTCTTGCATTACCCGGTTTATACTATTTTTTGTCATTCATTACAAATATTTTGGGGTTCATGTTTTTTTCTTCTTGCAAATGCTGTATTTCATGTAGATGCTGTTTGAAGTTTAGGTAGATAGATGGCAAATAAACTCAAAATACATTTTCAAGTCCGTTTCACCAATGCTGCAAGTGTGACATTGATCCTTGGATGTATATTACTAAGGTGCTCGATTATGGGAGACTGAATTTGGATCTCCATCATCAGTGTATGGATACAAAATGAGAGTATTTTTTGTTACAATTTTTTTTTATAAATCTGTTTTTCATTCGTACCGAGCTATCATCATAGCGCTGTTGGTAGCCCACCGGGTTCGATCCTCGACGGCGGCACTCATCCTTTCCGACTATTTGTCTCTCACCAATGGGTCGATAATCGTATACCTATGTGGGATAGCAGCTGAAGGCTAGGAAGGGATGTAATGGTAGTACTGGTGTCAGAAATACCAGGATTCCATTGTTATGTGCTCCAGCCGCCGCGATATAACTTAAAGATTGTTGAAAGCGGCGTAAAACCCCATTCAAACAAACAAAACAAAACATTCGTACTGCAATATTCTAATTGAATTTATGTTACTTTCAGTTCAGTTCATGAAGCCTTATTATCATTTTGTAAGTGCACATGCACAAATTTATAGCTTAAGGTGATCGAATATGGGAGACTACAGGCTATACCCCACCTACCAAAATAGCACATGAAACTTCATTGGTAAAATTTTGATAAACCAAATATTTACGTTTGTTGTATTCGACAGTTTAGTTTGCATAAATTCATTCAAATACCTTTGTTCCACTACATTTTTCGAGACATTCCAGTAATTCTCGACGGTAATAATCGCGAAGAATACCCAAATTCAGTTTTCCGTTTCCTAAATGACTAGCACCGGAAGCGGCCATTTTTGAGGCAGTGTCAAACTTAAGGGGTAGTCTCAAAACCAACCAGACCTGTCATATGAAGAGATTTCATATAAAATCATCTTCATTTGGCTAAATACGGGAAACTTTAACATTTTTTACCCATATGTATCAGAATAATGTGGTAAATTTAAATCAATGAGGACTAAAATCTCTGCCTGGAATTCCTCTCTGCTTACGGTTGAGATAATCCCCAAGACGGTACTACTTATCAATTTACTTTCATTTTCTAACGAGTTTCATCTTTACATTTCTATGCTTTATCTGATAATCTTTTTAATTGAGAAGTTACACAGTTTTTATTTTTGTACATATTTATCGTTTCTCCCTTTTAAGTTGTTAATGCAGTCACTGTTTTCTACTTTTCACGCGTAATGTTTTCATATAGCATTTTTGTGTGTACTTCGTCCCATGTTGCAGATGGAGATGGGGATTAAAACGGACGGTTGAATCAGTGTTTGAATTTTAGTTAAAGTTGCATGATGACGACAGGACTGTTGTCCAAGCGGTCTATGTCCATTCCGGACTCAGATACCAGACAGACACTCCTCAAGGCTGTCAAAAAAGAGGTGAGATTGTTGGGTTATTATGCTAGCAGCTGTATTCTATTGATTTCTACATGAACATAAATAATTCACAATTACCTTTTAAATGAGAGGGCCATGTCTTCTGCATTTTCTTTAAGATTTTTTGTTTATAATGATTTGTCATCCCATATTTCATATGTAAGATTAATAAAGGAGATTTGTTAATGGATCTCCATTAAAAAAAATAATGATGATCGATAATAACAACCTAATGAAATCATTAAATTAGGAATTCTTATTCAAGTTTTATCATTTCATAAATGAGTGATCTTAAATGGGCATACACTTTCTCTCTACCTTCGTTCTTTTTTTACACATACGCATGTGCTGCCCTAAAAATTGTATGTGAACAGATGTTTTTGTATGTGATTAACATACAGCTGTTTGTAAATGGGCACCATGTTTAACTCATGAAATTAAATGCCTCTAACTTTAATGATCTGTTCAAAATCACCAGAAAACAAAAAATCCAGAGAAGATCTATGCTATTAACCACAATATCCTGGCTGGAGTAGAGCATTATTCTTACCTCGGTGTTGAAGTTACCAAAAAACTTCCTTGTAAAGAAACACATTCAACTTTGAAATTTGCAAACAAACCCTAAAACTCCTGAGAAGAAATTTCTAAAACTGTAGTGAAGATGTGAAAAAGAAAGCCTTCATTAACTTAGTGTGACCACACCTGGAATATCCATCTTCAGTTTGGGACCCGTATTCAGGGTTAGCTCTGGCTTGAAAAAAGTTGTCGCCATCACTTTCGCCAAATTAAAAAAGTTGGGGCCAAATTGAGAAGGGGTTGGTGCCAAACTGGAACATTTCTTAACTGCACTGTTATTTTCTTCTTATATGTTGTTAGATAGATAACATGCATATTAAACAGGTTTTTAACATGGCCATTCATTTTTTATTTTGTCTTGAATGAATGTAGCCAAGTCATACACCTACATTGATTTTTACTCATCTTTAATCAGTGCTTCCAGTACTTTGATTAGAAAATCGAGACTTTGAATAGAAAAAAAGAGAGAAGGAAAGAGTATTAAACCTTGTAAAATATGCTTTATTTAATAATAAAATAATGCAGACTTCTGTAATTTAAAAAAAAAATCAGTTTAAGGTTGAACATTCTGTGGTACGAATGAACAAAAAAAGAAATGGTTCGTCTGCTTTTGGGACAGTAGAACTTTTGGAATTTCTGTCATATTTGACAAACTACCACTGTTTCTATCAACAGTTCATCAGAATATCCTTCTTATTACCCATATTGCTGATTCAATGTTTTAGCAAGGAATAGCCGTAGCAGTGCCGAGATTAGAAACTGACTGAAACTGTCAGCAGAAATATACGATAATATGCCCAAATTCGGCAATTGTTCTCATCAGGTAAAGGCAAATGGCGGTCATTTTAATTACACTTTTCTTATAGAAGACCTATTTATGCGTGATATTTGAGGTCTACTTATCTATTATGTGATTGCTGTCATCGGCTCATCCATAATACTAAGTCACGCCAACAACACAAAATTAATACGACTCGCCAACCAATTGGCGCATTTTATTCATCTGATTGGCTGTCAATCAAAACTGTAAATAAATTTGGTAAGGTGATAGTCTTGTGTCAGACTAGATGACATAATTGACCCGGGTCCCCAGGGGCGGAGCCCTAGGGGGATGGGGTTTATATAGAAATAAAAAACGATTGCTTAAATGACATCTCCTCTCAAACCACTGGGCTGATTTGAACCAAATTTTGCAGAAATGTTGCTTAGGTGGTCCCCTTCAAAAATAGCTAAAAGAATTGAAATCCGTTAAAAACTCTGGTTGCCATGGCAACAAAAGTGAAATTTTAAAATATTCTTTAAAAATCTTCTCCTCCTGACCCAGAAGGCATAGGGCCTTGATATTTTGCATGAAGCATCAGTATATTGACCTCTTTCAAAATAGCTTAAATCATGATCCTTGGGTCCCCAGGGGCGGAGCCCCGGGGGGGGGGGTATATAGATAAAAAGAACGATTTTTTAAATGACATCTCCTCCCAATTCACAGGGCCAATTTGAACCAGATTTTGCAGAAATGTTCCTTTGGTTGTCCCCCTAGAATTAGCTAAAAGAATTGATATCCGTTAAAAACTCTGGTTGCCATGGCAACAAAAGTGAAATTTCAAAATAATCTTTAAGAATCTTCTCCTTCTAACCCAGAAGGCGTAGAGCCTTGATATTTTGCATGAAGCATCAGTATATTGACCTCTTACAAAACAGCTAAAATCATGATCCTAGGGTTTCCAGGGGCAGACCCAGAGGGGGGGGTATAGGCATGAAGCATCAGTTCACAGACTTCTTTCTTATTTCTGAAATTATAACCATGGAAAAAGTTTTTACTTCTTTCAAATCAGCACTAAAGCCTTGGAATTTGTAATTTAGACTTTTGGATCCCCAGGTTCATAGTCTTCATATGTAATTGTGGCCGACTTGTTTCATAATCCTAACCTTTACATGAAATTAGACTGTTGAAAGAAAAAGAGCCTTTATCTCAGGTGAGCGCCCCAGGGCCAACGTCCCTCTCGTTTTAAAAAACAGATGTCTACGTTATTCTATTATCAAATCAGTCATATTACATAAGACTTATTACTATTTCCTTCTCTCTAATTTTCTCATCAAAGTCTCGATTTTCTAATCAAAGTACTGAAAGCACTGATTGAAGATGAATAAACTCATTGTTGGTGTATGACTTAGCTTCATTCATTCAAGACTAAATTAAGAATGAATTAACATGTTTACAACTTCTTTAATATGTATATTGTTTATTTTACAACATATAAGTTAAGAAAATGAATGTGCAGGTAAGAAATGTTCGACTTTGGCATTAACTCCTTCTCAATTTGGCCCCAACTTTTTCTATTTGGCCCTAACTTTTTTAATTTGGCGAAAGTGATGGCGACAACTTTTTTCTTGCCAAAGCTAACCATGCTATGGTCAAGAAAACAGATTCGCAATCCTTACAATACCCCAAAAGGTTTTTACTAGTACCCAAAAGTAGAGTCAATGACCCTTGGGACAAAATTTTATAGAGTCAAAATGCGATATTTATGATATTTATTTTAAATGTTTATAATTTTTATTGCAGTCAGGATACTGACTGTAATCTAGGAATTGCCTGAGTTAGCTCTTTGCTTCTAGGAACCTGACAACGACCTAAAATTTTTTTCCTTGCTCATGAATTGATTCATAATTTGTTGTAGTATACTATCTGAAAATTTAAGCCCTTTCATAAAGAATGACCGTGAAAAGCCAAATCACTGAATGTGGGCAATGATTAAGGTCACGACCTCTACAGGTACTTCTATTTATACCATCTTAAACAGTGTTGCATCCAGGCCACTCGATAGATGGAATCCTCCGGATTTGGTGTTATGTCAAAAGTTAACATCATCAGAGACATAGAATATCTAATGTATATTTATGTCTCTGACATCATTTAATCGACTGCCTGAACTTACCATCATTACGGATTTCATTTAACCCTTTCCCGTTCAAATATGGGATTTTACGTTCCTGTGATTTTATACTTGAGAAAACATTGTGGAAAAAGAAGAAATTGCTTGTAACAAGCAATTTCTCCTTTTTTCACAATATTTTCTACCACATAGGATGGGTTCATTTCAAATAGCATCCAGTTTTCATTGTTGTCTGCAACCTCTTTCAATTTGGACTAGTCTAAAATTTCCAAAAACAGGAAAGGGTTAACAAAAAATGGGTATGGTAGGCCTGAGTGTTAAACGATTCATCAATCTTAGACGTAGTGACAAAAATTTGAGTCGAAAATGAAACTAGACATTTGGCCGTCTCAGATTTTTGTTTGATTATTATAACCTTCATTCTTACAATTTTCAAAGTTATCAGCTACAAAGTTTAATCCAGTTTTGTACACATGCATCTGTTTGGTGTAAATTCCTGAATCGTAAAATAGAGTTCTTTGTTGATTTATTGTTACTGTATTTTTATTTTAACTATTTACCATTTTCAATAATGACCCTTGGCGCATGGCTGCAAATTTTCAAGAGTCAGTATGAAGCACAGTGACAAATTTTGAGTGTCAAAATTGCTTCTTTATGAATTTCCATGAGTCAATACTAAAATAGGCACAAGATCTCAAAAGCATTTCATCAAACTACAGTGTAACAACAATCGATGCAAATATGATACAGGTATACAGCTTCCTCAGAACATTCAGAGATTTGAACTCTCTACACCTAGACATGGGGATTGCAACATCCGTAGATATGTTCAACCACCCTCAGCAGCAGTACATGGCAGAAGACAAAAAGCATGTTTTATTGTTTTTCCATATATATGCCTTAAGGCTTTTAACCTGGCTTGGATGGCGCACTTGCCCTTTATTGCTTAGGCCCTGGGCAGTATCAACATAGATGTAGTGATGTATCAAAAAACTGAATGTACATCTGGTTTTCAAGAATGAATTACTAGTCAAGAAAATGCATGTTTCACCTCGAATGGTCTTGTCACAGATCCAATATTCTTGTAACGCCATTACTCTAAATGCAATTTTTAAGAACTATGCCCATTTTGTACTTAAAGATTTTTTGTCCATTGTCCAACACCAAACAGCCAAATGACAGGTATGGGTAGGGACCTAGGCTTTATTCCTGTTGTATATTTCATGTTGTGTTCTTAGTATCTCTTGTCAGCCCGATTAGCTCAAACCTCAAGAACGCCGCCGTCATAGCGCAGTTGGTAGCGCGTGGGACTGTCAATCTAGAGGTCCCGGGTTCGATCCCCGACGGCGGCACTCATCCTTTCCGACTATTTGTCTCTCACCAATGGGTCGATAATCGTAGACCTATGTGGGATAGCAGCTGGAGGCTAGGAAAAGATGTTATGGTAGTACTGGTGTGAGAAATACCAGGATTCCATTGTTAGGTGCTTCGGCCGCCGCGATATAACTGAAAGATTGTTGAAAGCGGCGTAAAACCCCATTCAAACAAACAAACATCAAACCTCAAGATCACGGGTTCAAGCCCAAGCTGACCTTATCAACTATTTTTCTTTTGGATGAGACATAAAACCGAGGCCCTGTGTGACATTGCTATCAACTGAGCATGTTAAAGAACCAGGCCGAGCTCTCACCAGTTTTGTCCTGTATCCTTGCACTATCCCCCGTAACAACTAACCTTCTTCTTGAGGCATTGCTTATAAATTATGGGCATGTGCTATGGTAGCAACATTAAATAAACGGATATACACACACTATTTCTTTTACAAAATATTGAATTTATGTGATGAGAATTTCAAAGCTCTCATGACATCTGGAATGAATGTTCAAGAGCAACAATCCTAGGCTAAGATGAAGGTGACATCAAGATGAAATAAATAGGTTTGAGATTATATTATTTCACATGAATGTCTGTGGATTATCTTTTTTTCTTATTTTGAAAGTGATAAAAGGGAGGTTTTACCCGCTGTGTCATTTCGTTTAGAATGACAATTTATAGATAAAAGTTTCTGAAATGAATGTGATTTCTTATTTATTTCATAATCTTTCACCTATTACCACATGAAAAAATTTAAGTAACAATTCACACAAAGATTGGAAAATAAGTGCCAAGTAGGGTAGAAATACTTATTTTAGTACAATTTTAACCTCTTGAATTTGGACCAGTATAAATTTTGTCATCTAAAAATGGGTTGACTATTTGTTATTTGTATATGACTGTTTTATCTAAGACAATTATGCTCTTTTTAACACATTCCCTGAGAACCCAATTTTGACAGGTCAAAATTGAAAGAAGTTGCAAATGACATTTTAAATATGACGAAATTCCTTAAACTGTTTGTCAGATAGGGAAGAAAATAATGTTGGAAAAGAAGGAACCACTGCATAGCTTTTTCCACAATATCTCCATGCTTTATTTTGTTCAGAGAGCTTAAACGTGGATTGAGTAGCAAGGGGATGACTTAATTTTATTTTTTTATAAGTAATACAATCCTCAGAAAGAGGGACATACATATAAATGTACTATAAAATATCTTTTAAACTGATTTAGTGAAAATGTAGGTAATGGGATTGTAAGTTATTGATTTTATGATTGGATTTTGTCCATATTTTACTCACAATGTATATTCAGTAAATGAGAAATATCTGTTGACAGTTTGATGCTTGATATTATTGTAAATATTGTTAAGTTGTTTTCACATGTTCAGTATGATCTAGACATCTCTATTATACCTTATATATCTAATGTATATCAAAAATCTATCAATGGATTTTGATGATTAGTCAACAAAAGTATTTGATAAGACAACAATAGAATTCCTCAAAATTGACATAATTTAGAAATGCATATTTTTCAACAGTTTGATGTACATTGTTTACCTCAAACCTTTCAATACTCTAGACATAAAGCATTTTAAGAATATTGTGTTGTTTAAGCCATTCCCACGCTATGACGCATTTTGAAGCCCCTCAAGAAAGAAAGTTGAGAAAACACTGTGCATAATAAAGAAATTGTTTGAAACAAGAAATTCCTTCATTTAAAATCCAAAATTTCATAAATTTTAAATTGTCATCTACAGCTCTTTTCTGAATGTTGACAAGTTTGAGATGATATTGTTTAGTAATTGGTTAAGCATTAATGTTACAACTTACAATGTTTGTCAGCTTTATTGAGTCTTCAAATGAGCTACTTGTATTGTAATGGTGCAGAAAGGTGCAATTGTCCTTAACCCATTACAAGAAGGCAAAATTTTAGACTAGTCCAAATTGAAAGGAGTTGCAGACAACAATTTAAAGTTTATGATATTTTAGACTTTTTCAATTTTCTGGATTGAAAACGTAGTGGAAAATGAAGAAATTGTTTGTTACAAGTATTTTTTTCATTTTCCTTAACATTTTCCCAAGCTTTATTCTTAAGGGGCGTAAGAAAGCATCATTGTATGGGTTAACCCTTGTGCTGAATAAGATCATTATGCATTTTAGAATTACATTTAAATCAGGGTCAGAAGGCCTGATTGTGGGTCTGACAATATTTCTTTTAAAAGTCAGTGTTAAAGGCAACTCTACATTAACAAGCCAATTTGTTGAATTGATATCCCCACCAAAAATATTTTGTTTGTCAATGGAGTATATCGCTCTTAGGATATCACTATGGCTTCACTAATCAGAGGCAGTAACTCTAAATTTAATAGTCTAGCCAGATAACCCTGATGATATGCACATCTCCTCTTTGTACTGAAGCTTTCCACAAAGTTTCATTAAAATCCTGTCAATAGTTTCCAAGAAATAGTGCGAAAAACGAATATTACTATGTATCTATATAACTTAACCAAACAGGGGCTGAAACTCTGAATTTAATAGTCAAACCTGGTAAACTCGTCGATATGTGCATCTCCTCTTTGTTGTGAAGCTTTCCACAAAGTTTCCTTGAAATAAGTCAATGGTTTCCAAGAAATGGCATGGAAACAATTATTACTCTTTATGTATATAGCATATCCAATCGGGGCAGTAACTTTGAATTTAATAGTGGAACCAGGTAACCTGTACAATATGCTCATCTCCTCTTTGTAGTGAAGCTTTCAACAAAAAATCATTGAAATCCAGTCAATGGTTTCCAAGAAATAGTGCAGACATGAATATTACTCTGTATGTATATGGCTTCACCAATCAGGGGCAGTAACTCTAAATTTAATAGAGGAACCGGGTAACCCGGACGATATGTGTATTGCCTCTTTGTAGAGAAGCTTTTGAGAAAGTTTCATTGAAATCCAGTCAATGGTTTCCAATTATAGCGCAGAAACGAATATTACTCTGTGTGTATATGGCTTCACCAATCGGGGCGGTAACTCTGAATTTAATAGTGGAACTGGATTACCCTGACGATATGCGCATCACCTCTTTGTAGTGAAGCTTTCCACAAAGTTTCATTGAAATCCAGTCAGTGGTTTCCAAGAAATAGTGCAAAAACGAAACTCTGAAGGACGGACAGATGGACGGAAGAGGCAAAAAACAATATCCCTGATGATTTCATCAGCGGGGGATAAAAAAGACAAACTGAAGTCTAGACTAAGATCAGCCTGCATATAATATGTGCAAGCTGATCTTTGTCTGCACCACTTTTCAAAAAAGGAGTGTGCCAGATTCAGAATGACAATGAAGGGTTAACTTGTAACTGAGTTACAACATTTTAGATGGGTTCAAAATGACAGAAGATGTAGATAACATTTAAAGGAATTTGTTTGTTGAAAGTCAGATAGATCATAATGTAGAGAACCTTTTAAGAAAAGGAAAGATAACAAGCAACTTCTCCTTTTCTAACAATTTTCTCAATTATAATGCAACAACCCTCCTTTTTATACTCCCTGATATGCAAGCATATAGCTGCCACTTCATCTGTCCTTCCGTTTTCTGTCTGTCTATCTGTCCGCCTGTCTATCCCGATATCTCCACCAAGCTTGGGCCAAATCGGATGAAACTTCACATGTGAAATACTTTATGTTTTTGCGTCAAAGAGTTTTTCCAGGTTTTTGGATAGCTCCATAGTCAAGATCACTGTTCAAGGTCAAAGGTCTCAATCGAAATTCATAACATTATTTTATTGATACTCATAATATTATTATTGATATTTGTAACATTTTTTTGTTTATGTTTTAAAAAAAAAAATGTTTTATCGACATTTGCAACATTATTTTCCTTGATAAAAATTTGTAACGTTTATAGCTTGATGAATGATAGGGAGAGCTATTCTACTCATTTAATTCTTTGCGTTAGCAGGGTTTTAGTCAGTAATTCACGAAGTGGAGTCAAGGGGTAACACAAGGGTCCTTGCTTAACCCATTACTAGGTGACAAAATTTTACAGAGACCAGAATGAAAAAAACATTCAAAAATCAAAAGTACATTATACTTGGAAAAAAAATGCCAAATCATGTAGAAAAAAATGTGAGAAAAAGTGAAGTTCCCTTTTCCCTCAAAGTTTCCCATAGATAAATTTCATACGAATGAATTGGGTTCAACACCGCTTTAAACAGTATTTCATATCCGGTGGCTGGAGCACCTAACAATGGATTCGTGGTAATTTTCTCACACCAGTACTACCACTACATCTTAACCTAGCCTCCAGCTGCTATCCCACTTAGGTTTAAGATTATCCACCATTTGGTGAGAGACAAATGTCGGAAAGAATATGTGCTGCGGCCGGGGATCGAACCCATGACATCCCATGATTGAAGACTAGGAGTCTGGCAAGCTACCGACTGCTCTATGACAGCGGCAGATAAATTTCAAAAAGTGGAAGTATGTGGTAATGGGTTATGGTTTAGGTGTTCCTGATTTAAACATAAATTATATTTTGCTCAAATATTTGATGAAAAAGGGAGGAGGGGGGGGGACTATTCAAGTCACCCATACATCAGTGACAGCCCATTGCTTTGTGTTTTACATGGAAGCTTTAAGTTGAAGTCTAGTATCTCTGTTTCTACTTATGCTATTACTCTGAAACTTTTCACATGCCTATATAACAATCATATCATACCCAAGGAAAATATTCATTATTCTGACATTTATTTTAGTGCAATTATGACCCCGTACATGGTTAAAGTTTACATGCTACTTTAACATCTCCATACATATCTGTTCCTACTAGTGCTATTGCTCTTAAACTTAGCGTATCTTATTTTACCATAATGTCATGCTGTATAAATTACCTTACTGAATTGCTGTAAAATCAAAGAGCTGAAAGCACAGACAGAACTTGTTCAAAAATCAATATTTCCTTTTAAAATCAACCTCTGACAGGAAAAGTAAAAGCAGGAAGTGTAGACCAAGATTAGACTGCACTTATGTGCAGGCTGATCTTGGTCTACACCTCCTGCAAAAAGTAGAATTTTCAGGGTTCAGCATGACAAGGGTTAATTACTCGGGCATTTGATTTAGTGGATTTTTAGCACTTTTTACTTAAAAATTCTTAGTTTTATGTGCAACTGCAAAACTCTGTTAAATCTCTGTTCCTACATATGCCGTTGCTCTATAACTTTTCATAAATCGTCTCCTAGGAAAATATTTTTTACTTTGACATTCATTTTAGGGGAATTTTAACCCTTTTTTTACTTATAATTCTTGGTTAAAGTTTTATGTCCAACTACCATTACTCTGCCTCCCGGAGAGGAATATCTAAGTCAAAAAGCAAGGTATTTTCCGATTTTTGAGGGTCAAATCCCAGTTTACTAGTCAAACAATAGCCCTGGGCTAATCTAGGCATAGCCCCATAACTCTGACATGGTTACTACTTACAGATCTTAATGTAGAATGTCGTCCTTGTGAAGAACAGATCCCAAAATATGAAAATCATCAATGAAAACCATTTTTAATTTGGAGTCCCTAGAAAATATTTGGTGTCCTAAAATTCCTTGGGGTAACTGTTAGTTTCAAATCTAAAAAAGCTGCGGGAGAGATTGATCGGCAATTGCCTTTTTGATGTAAAAAATAGAAATAATTAACTGGGTAGATCATGTCTGCTATTTAGGATTAACAAGTGTGTAAACTGTAATACCAACCAAACAAACAGGAATTGAATGACTTTGAGGACAATGACATTAATTCCTTTCCTGGTATAAGTAGACAGCCACATTCATTGACCAGACCTCTGACTTTCAAGATGAAATAAGTTTAAAAAGACAACATTGTTTTGTAAAATATTTGCTCAGGGACAAAGAATAAAAGGCAAATTTTTGGTTTCAAAACTTTGCCACCTAAACATCATAACTACAGTCTGAATATAAGGTTTCACTTGCTAAAATCAGAACATTTTTAATATGAAATGTAGATGTTGGAGTTCAAAGTTCACTAGTAAAAAATTGACTTGATTAGTCAATAGATTTTGTGATTGATAGCAGCAATTTATCAACTATTTTATTACTGAGGTGATGAAATTATGATTTGATAAACCCTGAGCCCTACACTGCATGTGATTAGCTTTTTGTTATTAGCTCACCTGAGCACGTAGTGCTCAGGTGAGCTATTGTGATCGTCTTTTGTCCGGCGTCCGTCCATCGTGCGACGTCCGTCAACAATTTCTTTAAACGACATCTCCTCCTAAACCACTGGGCCAATTTGAACCAAATTTGGCAGAAATGTTCCTTAGGTTGTCCCCTTCAAAAATAGCTAAAAGAATTGAAATCCGATAAAAACTCTGGTTGCCATGGCAACAAAAGTGAAATTTTAAAATAACCTTTAAAAATCTTCTCCTCCTGACCCAGAAGGCATAGAGCCTTGATATTTTGCATGAAGCATCAGTATATTGACCTCTTTCAAAATAGCTAAAATCATGATCCTCGGGTCCCCAGGGGCGGAGCCCCAGGGGGGGAGGGGTATATAGAAATAAAGAATGATTTTTTAAATGACATCTCCTCTCAAACCACTGGGCCGATTTGAACCAAATTTGGCAGAGATGTTGCTTAGGTGGTCCCCTTCAAAAATAGCTAAAAGAATTGAAATCCGTTAAAAACTCTGGTTGCCATGGCAACGAAAGTGAATTTTTAGAATAATCTTTAAAAATCTTCTCCTCCTGACCCAGAAGGCATAGAGCCTTGATATTTTGCATGAAGCATCAGTATATTGACCTCTTTCAAAATAGCTAAAATTATGATCCTCGGGTCCCCAGGGGCGGAGCCCCGGGGGGTGGGGGTTATATAGATATAAAGAATGATTTTTTAAATGACATCTCCTCTCAAACCACTGGGCCAATTTGAACCAAATTTGGCAGAAATGTTGCTTAGGTGGTCCCCTTCAAAAATGGCTAAAAGAATTGAAATCCGTTAAAACTCTGGTTGCCATGGCAACGAAAGTGAATTTTTAGAATAATCTTTAAAAATCTTCTCCTCCTGACCCAGAAGGCATAGAGCCTTGATATTTTGCATGAAGCATCAGTATATTGACCTCTTTCAAAATAGCTAAAATCATGATCCTCGGGTCCCCAGGGGCGGAGCCCTGGGGGGGGTTTATATAGAAATAAAGAATGGTTTTTAGCTCACCTGAGAACAAAGTGCGAGGTGAGCTATTGTGATCGGTCGTTGTCCGTCGTCCGTCCGTCCGTCTGTCCGTCTGTCCGTCCGTCCACAATTTCTTTAAAAATCTTCTCCTCCTAAACCAGTAGGCCAATCATGCTAAAACTTTGCAGGGAAGTTCCTTGAGTGAAGTTCTACAAAAGTTGTTAAAAGAATTTAATTCCGTCAAAAACTCTGGTTGCCGCGGCATGTGAAAATGGGAATCTTGAATAAATCTGTAAAAATCTTTAAAAATCTTCCCCTCCTAAACCAGTAGGCCAATCAAGCTGAAACTTTGCAGAGATGTTCTTTGGATGAAGTTCTACAAAAGTTGTTAAAAGAATTTAATTCAGTCAAAAACTTTGGTTGCCGCGGCATGTGAAAATGGGAATCTTGAATAAATCTGTAAAAATCTTTAAAAATCTTCTCCTCCTAAACCAGTTGGCCAATCAAGCTGCAACTTTGCAGGGATGTTCCTTGGGTGAAGTTCTACAAAAGTTGTTAAAAGAATTTAATTCCGTCAAAAACTCTGGTTGCCGCGGCATGTGAAAATGGGAATCTTTAGTAAATCTGTAAAAATCTTTAAAAATCTTCTCCTCCTAAACCAGTAGGCCAATCAAGCTGAACTTTTGCAGAGATGTTCCTTGGGTGAAGTTCTACAAAAGTTGTTAAAAGAATTTAATTCCGTCAAAAACTTTGGTTGCCGCGGCATGTGAAAATGGGAATCTTAAGTAATTCTGTAAAAATCTTTAAAAATTTTCTCCTCCTAAACAAGTAGGCCAATCAAGCTGAAACTTAGCAGGGATGTTCCTCGGGTGAAGTTCTACAAAAGTTGTTAAAAGAATTTAATTCCGTCAAAAACTCTTGTTGCCGTGGCATGTGAAAATGGGAATCTTTAGTAAATCTGTAAAAATCTTTAAAAAATTTCTCCTCCTAAACCATTGGGCCAATCAATCTAAAACTTTGCAGGGATGTTTTTTAGGTGAAGCTCTTCAAAAGTTGTTAAAAGAATTTAATTATGTGAACTCTTGTAACTGCGGCATATGAAAATGGAAATTTTAGAAAATCTTTGTTGTCTTTTTTTTAAACAGACTACAAGGCCAAAGGCATTTATATTTTATATAGAGCTCAATCATATTGTTCTCATCCAAGTTTTTTTAAATATTTAAACATGTCCCTTCCCAAGGCATCCAAAGATATGAAAAACGCCCAATAAGAGCATGTTCAAATATTTTCCACTCCTCATGTATAAGTTGTAATGCATTCATATTTTGATTTATAGTACATCCAGATTGTTCTCTACCAAGGTTGCTAAAATTACACCCATTGAAGTTGCAGACAGTAATAAGAGTTTGATTGAAATCTAAATACAAAGAATTTCAGGTAGAAAACACTGTGAGAAATGGATAAATTGCTTGTCACTCCCTTTCTCACTATGTATTTTTCAAACCCGTTTTCCCTGAAGGTGACAAATTCTGGGATAGTTTGGTAATGGATTAAACTATAAAGCCAAAGGCATTCATTATTATTGTAAAGCATTACTGGGTTGTTTTGTACAAAGCCCAAAATCTTATATATCTTTTATTAATTTTGCTCAAGTTGTGTCTTTTTTATACTAAAAAGTACTGTAATTTGGAGATGCCTCAGGTGAGCGATTTAGGACCATCATGGTCCTCTTGTTTAAATGACATCTCCTCTCAAACCACTGGCCTGATTTGAACCAAATTTGGCAGAAATGTTCCTTAGGTTGTCCCCTTCAAAAATAGCTAAAAGAATTGAAATCTGTTAAAAACTCTGGTTGCCATGGCAACAAAAGTGAAATTTTAAAATTATCTTTAAAAATCTTCTCCTTCTGACCCAGAAGGCGTAGAGCCTTGATATTTTGCATGAAGCATCAGTATATTGACCTCTTTCAAAATAGCTAAAATCATGATCCTAGGGTCCCCAGGGGCGGAGCCCCAGGGGGGTGGGTGGGGTTAACATAGAAATAAAGAACAATTTTTTAAATGACATCTCCTCCCAATTCACAGGGCCAATTTGAACTAAATTTGGCAGAAATGTTCCTTAGGTGGTCCCCCTTAAAATTAGTGAAAAGAATTGAAATCAGTTAAAATCTCTGGTTGCCATGGCAACAAAAGTAAAATTTCAAAATAATCTTTAAGAATCTTCTCCTGCTGACCCAGAAGGAGTACAGCCTTGATATTTTGCATGAAGCATCAGTTTATTGACCTCTTACAAAATAGCTAAAATCATGATCCTCGGGTCTCCAGGGGAAGACATATATAGGCATGAAGCATAAGTTCACAGACTTCTTTCTTATTTCTGAAATTATAACCCATGGAAAAAGTTTTTTCCTTCTTTCAAATCAGCACTCAAGCCTTGGAATTTGTAATTTGGACTTTTGGATTCCCAGGTTCATAGTCTTTATACGTAATTGTGGCCCACTTGTTTCATAATCCTAACCTTTACATGAAATTAGACTGTTGAAAGAAAAAGAGCCTTTATCTCAGGTGAGCACCCCAGGGCCAACGGCCCTCTTGTACTTGAATGTGTTTGCATTCATTTGCAAACTATACTCTACAGGCCAAAATTTTGGCTCAAAAACTTTTTTGAAACTTTATTGCTTTTATTAGACAATTTTGCTTGTATTGTATATGAACTTGTTTTGTTACAAAATTAACCCATTACTAGAAGACAAAACTTTAAACTGGTCCAATTTGAAAGAATTTGCAGATGACATTTTTTATATGACGGAATGTATAAAAATCTTTGTGGCAAATGATTTCATCATTTTTTCACGATGTTTTCCAAAGTTTTTTTTCGTAAGGGGTGTCCAAAAGTGTCTTTGTGTGGAAACGGGTTAATAGAATTAAATTGAAAATTACCAATTAGTGAATGATTATTTATTCTAGAAGTCTAATCTGTTTGATCTGATTTTAAAAATGGTAATTGTTGGTGATTTTTTTTTTTTGCCAGAAAATAAAATTTTGGTTTGTAAGGAAAGATGAAGCAATTAGTGAAAATATTCATGGGTCACTTACACACTGTCATAATTCAGGATATCAATCAGGTCACATAATGATTATAGGATTTTGATACAATTTGTCCGTAAAGCCGGCTGAAGCCAAGGTCTGTAGGAAAATTTCCCCGATATTGGGAGACCTGTTGTAGAGTGCCCAACCCACGCATTGACGTAAAACCAATACCGACTTGTAATTATTGGCCACACGCTAATGCAGAATATTATGGCTTCTGGTTTTTCTAGAAAATTGTAGGATTTCTGTATCAAAATGTCACTGCCTATAGGATCTGATGCCTGCACTTTTTGCAGATCTAATATCACTGTATGGAACAGAAACTGTATTCTAGAGGTTAGGTTCCTGATTTGCTGGTCTATTGTTGAGACCAAGCTGAGAACCCATTATCACTCAATAATATTCTAATTTTATGTTTATAAGGATTAACCTTTCCCCAAACAATCCCACTTTTTTATGCCCCTTAAGAATAAAGCTTAGAAAAACCCATTGTGAACAAAGAAGAAATTGCTTGTTAACAAGCAATTTCTTCATTGTCTACCATATTTTTTGCCCTAAAGGACAAAGTTTTTTAGATGCTATTGTGATAGGTAATTTTCTGGCGTCTGTCTGTCTGTCCGTCTGTAAACATGTACTAAAAAATCTTCTCCTTCTAAACCATAAGGCCTAGAGCTTTGATATTTGGTACATAACATCACCTATTGACCCTCTACCAAAATACTTCAAAGAATTGCGGTATTCTGAAAATTGGCCCTTTTCTGTGCAATCCCTAATTGTTCAAAGGAATAAAGAAATCTCTGAAAATCTACTACTCCCAAACGATAAGGCCTAAAGCTTAGATATTTAGTAAAATATCATCAGCAATTGACCCTGTAGCAAAATTCTTCTAAGAATTACCATATTCTGAAAAGTAGCTCTTTTCTGTGTGATCTATGATTCTACAAAGGAATAAAGAAGGAAATCTTTTAAAGTCTTCTTCTCCAAAACAATAATGCCTAGAGCTTTGATATTTGGTTCATAACAGCTATTGACCCTCTACCAAAATACTTCAAAGAAATACCTTAATCTGAAAATTACCTCTTTTCTGTGCGATCCCTAACTTTCTTTTCAAATTAGATGAATAAGGTTGAAAAAGCAAATACTCAGAACTAGATCTTGAAAAAGCTATGGTTATTTATGTTAACCCATTACCACACAGTAAAATTTTAGACTTGTCCAAATTGAAAGAAGTTGTAGATGACAACTTAAAGTTTATGGAATTTTGAATTTTTTTTCAAATTTCTGGGTAGAAAACACAAGCAATTTCTTCATTTCCCACAATGTTTTCCAAAGCATTTTCCTGATTCGCGTCACTGTGTGGGAATGGGTTTAAGTTGCTAAATCCACAAAAATTCTTGAAATAACTGTCAGATATCAATTCTTTATTTTAAAATCGTACACATATATTAGCACTAATAATGCACTAATGATTTATTATAGCTGACAACAGAATCAATAAAGGCTTAGCAAAATAATCAGTATTTCTAAGTTCTAAGTTACCAATAGAAATAATTTTAGACTGGTCCAAATTCAATGAAGTTGCGGTGGTAACTTAAAGATCAAGAAATATTAGATTTTTTCAACTTTTTGGGTTGAAAACATTGATGAAAATGAAAAAATTCTTTTATACAATGTTTCCTACCCAGTTAAAAAAAATCTAAAATTTCATAAACTTGAAAATGTTGTGTGCAACTCATTTCAATTTGGACATTCTAAAATTTTGCTGTCTAGTAATGGGTTAAAAGAAATTGAAACTAAATAGTAGTTACAAGATTCGAACCATTAAATTCACTCTGACAGTTTATTCTATATTCATTATCTGCCGACAAAACAATGTATTGGGAATTCATGAATGATGTCAGATGTTTTTGATGTCAATTTTCTGCAGAGATTTATTCAGAAAAATATTATTGATGTTTGTCCATAAACCAGTGCCAGTATTATACAGCAAATATTTGTGTTGTGTTGAATTGTTTGTCATTAATGATATTGTCCTCTGTCATACCATAACCCATTACTACATGACAATATTTTACATTGGTCTGAATTCAAGAGGTTGCAGATTATCTTAAAAAGTTGATGAAGTTCTAAAAATCTTGAGGTTCAGGGTAAAAACATAATGGATAATGAAGAAATTGCTTGGTTCAAGTAATTTCTTCATTTTCAAAAATGTTTTAAACAGCCTTTTTAGCTCACGTGAGCACGTAGTGCTCAAGTGAGCTATTGTGATCCCCTTTTGTTGTGCGATGTCCGTCGTCTGTCGTGCGTCGTGTGTCGTGCGTGGTGCGTCGTCAATCAACAATTTCTTTAAAAGACATCTCCTCCTAAACCACTGGGCCAATTTGAACCAAGTTTTGCAGAAATGTTCCTTAGGTGGTCCCCATTCAAAAATAGCTAAAAGAATTGAAATCCATTAAAAACTCTGGTTGCCATGGCAACAAAAGTGAAATTTTAAAATAATCTAAATTATTCTTTAAAAAATTTTCTCCTCCTGACCTAGAAGGCGTAGAGCCTTGATATTTTGCATGAAGCATCAGTATATTGACCTCATTCACAATAGCTAAAATCATGATCCTAGGGTCCCCAGGGGCGGAGCCCCAGAGGGGGGGGTATATAGAAATAAAGAACGGTTTTTTAAATGACATCTCCTCTCAAACCACTGAGCCGATTTGAACCAAATGTGGTAGAAATGTTGCTTATGTGGTCCCCTTCAAAAATATCTAAAAGAATTGAAATCCGTTTAAAACTCTGGTTGCCATGGCAACAAAAGTGAAATTTTAAAATAATCTTTAAGAAGCTTCTCCTCCTGACCCAGAAGGCGTAGAGCCTTGATATTTTGCATGAAGCATCAGTATATTGACCTCTTTCAAAATAGCTAAAATTATGATCCTCGGGTCCCCAGGGGCGGAGCCCCAGGGGGAGGGGGCGTTATATGTAAATAAAGAACGATTTTTTTAAATGACATCTCCTCCCAATTCACAGGGCCAATTTGAACCAAATTTTGCAGAAATGTTCCTTAGGTGGTCCCCTTTAAAATCAGCTAAAAGAATTGAAATCCGATAAAAACTCTGGTTGCCATGGCAACAAAAGTAAAATTTCAAAATAATCTTTAAGAATCTTCTCCTCCTGACCCAGAAGGCGTAGAGCCTTGATATTTTGCATGAAGCATCAGTATATTGATCTCTTACAAAATAGCTAAAATCATGATCCTAGGGTCTCCAGGGGTGGACCCAAAGGGGGGGGGCTGTAGGAATGAAGCATAAGTTCACAGACTTCTTTCTTATTTTTTGAAATTATAACCCATGGAAAAAGTTTTTTTCTTCTTTCAAATCAGCACTCAAGCCTTGGAATTTGTAATTCAGACTTTTGGATCCCCAGGTTCATAGTCTTTATATGTAATTGTGGCCCACTTGTTTCATAATCCTAACCTTAACATAAAATTAGACTGTTGAAAGAAAAAGAGCCTTTATCTCAGGTGAGCGCCCCAGGGCCAACGGCACTGAGTGGGAATTAGTTAAGCAAACATTTCTGGTACCTTATAACATCTGTAAAATACCTTAACAACAACAACAACAGCTAAAGAAATGGACATACATGTAACTAGAGTTAATAAAAATAAGTGATGATGAACATACAATGTAGGGCTTGTCTGTGACACATAAACCAGGATTTTAATCCATAAAATAATAAAATATCCTGTTAAATAATTGAGACTTAGAAATCTCTCATAGAAATGCTCCCCTGTTTTGGGAGAAGTTTTTAAGGGTCAAAACAGGATAGGGTATTTTGATTGCCAAAATAGTCAGTGATGTATCTTCTGCACTCTTGAACGTTATGTATTTGATTTCCATACTTCATCTATTGTATTAGAAATTAGTGAAGTTAATCATCATAAACAAGGAAAGGTCTGTTGGCAATTTCCTTCAAATCTTGAGATTTTATCTCCTTCTGAATTAGTTTTGCAAGAATTTCATGGTTAAAGAGTCTATCACTCCTCAACTTGAAATGCTGGCACAAGCCCTTCCAAATATGTTTTTAATTTATTAGGATGTCAATTTTCTTTTGTTTTAATGGAGTTGTGTGACACTTAAAACCTAATTAGCCATTGTCATGCTGAACCCATGATATTCATATTTTAGCAGGAGGTCTATACAAAGATCTGGCTGACATATGTGCGTTCTGATCTTTGTCTAGACATCCTGCTTGTCATTTTAAAATCAGTATTGCTTATACCATTTATCTCCCTAAAAAATTACCAACCCAATTAAATGTTTTCTATGCTATCAGTCATTTGATTTTAATACAATTTTGTAAATATTTTTATTTAGTATGACAAGATTTAAGCTGTGTGAAGTCACTAAGATATATTCAGAAATGTGATTTTTTTTTCTTATATTCATACCTCCTTGAGAAAAAAACCCAACTTTTGATTTAATATCTACAAGGCATAACATAAAAAATGTATAATAAGCAATTTCTTCTTGCATTTAGACCAATTTAAGATTTTGTAATTTGGTAATGGATTAAAATACTCCTGGAAGTAACTATTCATTATTGTATCTTATTCAGGTCAAGCAGATTATGGAAGAAGCTGTGACTCGTAAGTTTGTCCATGAAGAAAGTAGCAGTATTACCTCCCTTTGTGGTAAGTTGAAGTCCTTGTTTTCAGTCAAAAGGAAAGTGAATAAAACAATGTATAAATACCTAACCATTATGAAAGTAAATCATCAAAGATTATGCATTGCTAAAAATCCATTACAAGACAACAAAGTTTTAAACTGTTCCTATCCAAAGAAGTTGCAAACGTCAGTTTTAAGGGTATAAAACATTTGTAAATAATCTTTGTAAAGTTTGGGTAGAATACATTGTGGATAATGGAGGAATTGCTTGTAATAAGCAATTTTTTCTTCCCCAATAATGGTTTCTAAATCCTTTTTCTTGAGGGTTGAAAAAAACAGGATTGTGTGGGAATGGGTTTTGAATTACCAAGATGCAAAATCATGAATGCAGAGTTTAACTCTTATCATGCTTAACCCCTATCACACTGACTATCATACATAGGCAAAGAAATAATAATAAGCTTTCCTTGGAAATAACAAATAATTGCACACCACCTTTCCTAAAAACAGATGTAGTTCCACGGTTAAATCTTTCCTACAAACATACTGAGGAAAGGTTGTTCTTAAACATATTTAAAAGGAAGAAAGTCCGGTCACAGCAAATACCCTTTCCACATCAATAATGTCTCCCACCAATGGGTAGATAATTGTAAAGCTGTATGGGATGATTATCTATAGGCTCTTTAAGGATATAGTGGTAGTGCTGGTGTGAGAAATGCCAGAAGTCCACGGTTAACTACTCCAGCCACCGCTATATAACTGAATTATTGTTCAAAGTGGCGTTAGACTCCATTCAAAACAAAATAATCAGAAAAAAATATGTGGTTATCACTTTTTGAATAAGTGTTAGGTCCTTACACTTGAAAAGTATTCATTTTCTTTTTTGTGTATGAACATGTCTTTTAATTGGAACTCAAGACTTATTTTAATATCAGTACATGGATGTTGATACCCCTAACTTTTCAGCAATTTCAACATTAATTTTCATTACCTGAAAAGCCTTTTTATTTTCAAGCCCATGTCAAATTTTAGTGAAAAAGAATTATAAGTTGAAGACTGAAAAATTGTGTGTGAAATTGATACTGTTTACCTCTAATATAAATCACTAGTCTGCCCACTGACTCCAACAGGAAGCTTTACCTTGATATTAAACAGGGTTATTTTGAAAAAAATTGGCCAGTAACATGTAATAAAAAAGTAAAATTATTTGTTGGCAACCTTAATGTAACTATAGCTTATGCAAGCTTTTTAGGTTGCAAAACCAACAAAAATGTTTAACATTAATGTTGGCAAATGTCAGGGTTCAAAGTTCACTTCCAGTCTAAACAAATTATATGATTGGCTTAACACTTCTTTGATTGACAGCCATGATTGGTCAATTACCACACAAGCCCTCTGTCTGTCAACCTGAGGAGTATGATTTTGGAAAACAAGTAATTTCTTCTTTTTCTTAAAATTATTTCTACTTGAACTAACTCCCATACAAACACACTTTTCTATGCCCCTGAAGAAAGACAGTAGGAAAAACATTGTGGAAAGGGAAGAATTTGCTTGTAACAAGCAATTTCTTCATTTTCCACAATGTTTTCTGCTCAAAAGTTAAAAATATCCAAAATTTCATATAATATTATACTGTAGTCTACAACCCCTTTCCATTTGGACCAGTCTAAAATTTGCTGTTTGGATATCTGTTAACTCTTATTGTCCTTTTTTTAATCACACTTTGAAATGTTGTCTGCAACTTCTTTCAATTTGAACCAGTCTAAAATTTTGTTGTCTGGAAGGTTTCTTAGCGTCTGCATTTCAATTTTTTTCTAGGGGCAGTAGAGGCTTGTCTGCTTCATGGATTACGGAAGCGAGCCCTTGGTCTCTTTAAATTTAGCAACACTACAGCACTGCTACAGAAGGTGTCTAAGTCCTTTGAACCAGCAATGCAGGTTGTTAGATTGGTCAATGACATAGAAACCAACAATGACCCATCCAGGTATGTCAAAATGTACACTGATCCATTCTCACAATATCCCATCTTTTTATGACCCTAATAAAAATTGTTACTGGCAAAATCTTCTTTATCCACAATGTTTTTAATAAAAAATTCCCAGGATATTTACAATTTCATCAATTTGAAATTGACTTGTGCAACTTCTTTCATTTTGGGCCAATCTAAAGTTTGTCATCTGTTATTGGATTAATTCTTTTCATGCTGAACCTGGAATGTTCCCGTTTTTGAGGAAGTGTAGGTGAAGATCAGTCTGCACATACATGCAGTCTGATCTTAGTCTTCAATGCATGTTTCATATTCAAGTTGTTTAAAAAATGTTAGTTTTCAAAATGAATATTGATTCATAACTCGTACCCTCACTGCTCTAAGCCCTTTGCTTATATTGCAATTCCAAAAAGCATAATTAATACCTTGGGAGCTACTCAGAACACAGAAAGTGAACTTTAGAGTTGTCAAAATTGAAAGAAGCTGCAGATAGAAATTTAACTTTATTTTAATTTGGTTTTTGAAGGCTGTAACATAGTAGGATTTAGAGGGAATGAGTTAAACTAATTGAAAAAAAAAATGATTGTTGTGGAGGAAATAATTCAAAAATTCATATTAAGGAATGTTAAGGAAATGGTCCTTATATTCCAAATTAATTAGAAGAAATGGTCCATGTATATGAGAAAAATCATTACAACCCATCAAATTAAGCTAATTAAGCTAAAACTGTCACAGTTACTGCAGAAGCATCTTATTTTACAATAAAACTACTTGAAAATCATACATGGTATAAATTTAAAATTCAAAAAAGATTTTTTTTACTAAAGTGACCTTATCCTTTGACTTTCCAACATGTCCTTAAACTTGTTACCAATTAAAAGACCACCATGGATGTTCATGTAAAATATAAAGTCCCCATCTCTTACTTTTTGGAGAGTTATAGCCAGTGCAAAAGCTGCAATTTGTATATACATGGCCGTGGAGAGTCATTGACTAATAACACTATATTTGAGGGGCGTACTGTGGGCAAAAATTCCTTTTGTCCACATTTTAGCCAATTTGAAAATTCTTTAGCCATTTTTGTTTTATTGTAGCCAGCTTCTTAGCTATTACAAAAATGATTAAAATTTGTTAAGATTTTGAAAAGAATTTTCAAACTTTCTATTGAAATATAAAATATTTTATTTAGGTAATCTATCTTTGTTTTTAATCTCATGACGATTACTTAACACACTCTCACTCAATCCCACTCTTTTAAGCCCCTTTGGAACAAAGCTTTGGAAAACATTGTGTACTCACTGTTTTCTTCCATTAAAGATAAAGAATTCTAAAATCCCACCAACTTTAAATATTTGTCTCCAATTTCTTTCAATTTAGACCAGTGTAAAATTTTGTTGTCTGGTAATGGGTTAATTAAAAATTGATAAATATGTTGGGAACATACAACATTAAATTGAAGGTAAAGAGATGAAATTGTCTATAAAAATATTGTTTGGCAACACTTTTTTATCCTTCAGCCAGCGTTTTCACCAAATGACAAAATCTTTAACAATTTTTCTCAAAATTTTAGCCATTGGCAATTGCCAGTATGAGCCCTGATAGTTGTTACAAATAGAAAGGTCTTTTCACAAGCAATACACAATATGAAATCAGATTACTCTATCCTTTGCAATTCAAAAGTTTGGACCAAAGTCAGAGTTTTACTTTTAGTATACATGACCTTGATGAGTGACTTTACTTTGGGTAATGACCTTAAATTCATGTACTAACAAAAGGGTCATAGATAGTACACATTTGAAATATGAAGACTCTATCATTTTCCAATAAATATTGCCAAAGTTGAATTTTTATTCTGAAGATACCGGTACATGCCCTTTACAGATGACCTTGACTGATGTCCTTGAAGTCTGTACAAACAGAGAGGTTTTGTCACAAGAAATACACTCTATGATATAAGAAGGCTTCATCACTTAAACATTTTCCTGTTTTTTAAAATTTTGGACCTGTCCAAATTCAAAGGATTTACAGACGACAATTTAAAATCAGTTTTATACAAAAAATAGTCATTGAGTAGAGTAGAAAATTTTATCTAAAAAGAAGAAATTACTTGTTACAAGCAATTTTTTCTTTCCACAATGCTTTCTCAAGTATAAAAACACAGGTACTTGAAAACCAGGGATTGAGCAGGAAAGGGTTAATGTTCAAAAAGTTATGACCAAAGTTTAAATGTTTGTAGAAAAACAGATGCGACAAAAATATCATGTCCCTGCAGTCTATAAAACCAGGCGTATTAAAGAAATCTTTTGTACAGCATATTGTGGATTTAGTTTTTTTGCTTAAATGAAATAGATAATGCCTGGAGCTACAGAGATGCATGGTGTTATTTGTCGTTTTCTTGCTGTAATTGATTTCCTTAGTACAAATTGGTTACTATGGTAACCGTTTTGATAAATGGCAGAGGAGCCTGATGATGGCTGTTAAAGACAAGGACAGAGATTGAGGACCAAAAAAAGTATATTATGTTCTCTCAGAAAATGAGTTTTTTTGCCCAATTATATCTTGCTATCATATGGTGGTCAAAATAATGATTGCTTTACTTGATTGAGACTTGAGACACAATCTCACTTTTTGATTCCCCCAAGAAAACAGTTTCGGAAAAAACTATGAAAAATTACATTTTCAAAAATATTTTCTACCCCGTAAGTTGAAAAAATCTAAAATTTCCTAAACCTTTTACTGGATTCTGTCCAAGCTATAGAAATTGATGTATTGCTGGCCATGCTCACTGCCTCTATTATTTAATTGGTCTATCAAGTGATCCGTCAATTGATAACAGATTTCTTGACCTTTTAGTGTCATGAAATATTCAAATATTTCCTTTGCTAGGTCAAATTGACCAATCGCGGCTGTCAGTCAAATAACCAGGCTAACAATGAAATCATTCATTGAGATCAGAAATGAGTTTTGAACTCTGACATTAGCCGCCATTTTTGTTAACCTTTTTTGTTGGTTTGGCGACTTAAATGTTAAAACTACAGCTGTAGTTATGACATTTATGTCACCAACAGGCTATTCTAGTTTTTTGTTGCATGCTACTGGCCATAGATTTTGCAAAGTAACACCATTTAAAATCAAAGCGGGACTTCCTGTTGGAGTCAGTGGGTGTGGGGAAAAGAGTAAGTGGGCGGGGCCAGCAATCGGTCAATTATTAACCAAGGTATCAGTGTCTTTTTTATCAAAGGAGGAATGAAATTGTACTATATGTTGATAGTAAAGTTGATATAACAGGCAGCACAGCTGCTAATGAGGGATCCCATCTATAACACTGTATTCCCTACTCACAGTTGTTTTCTAAGATGAAGTACTAATGGTATAAATTCTGGGGAAAACTTTCACCAGATATTCCACTGGGATTTTGGTTTCTCAGCATGATACTCTAAATAAATTGTTTTTGTCTCTGTAACCGTACAATATTGTCTTTAAAGTGGTTTTTGGCAATCAGTTTTCTCCCACTGATGGGCTCTTAAAATTGGTTTTAGAATCTATCAAGTTTCTGAAATATTTACCAGTTAGCACTGCTAACAATATTTCACTAGAACAATGTTAGCTTCATTTAGTTAGCTGGTTATTGTCATGGCATTGTGTCTGTCATGCATCTGTGTGTCCTTCCATATGTGAATTTTTTCTTTATAAAATCTCCGTAGACTTTCCTGGCTTGAATTTAACCAAATTTCAATGGAAAGGTCCCCTTGTGACTCAGAAACCCTTAACTCATCACCAGACATAAAAACTTAAGACTTTCCAAGTTTATGAAATTTTAGATTTTTCAACTTTCTAGATACAAAACATTGGGTAAAAGGAAGAAAATGGTTGTTTGAGGCAATTTGTTCATTTTACACATTGTTTTACTCATTTGTTTTTCTTGAGGTATGTCAAAAACTACATTGTGTGGGAATGGGTTAAGAGATTGTGATAGGGTGAAAAACATGGCTTTCATGGGTGGGTCTTATTTCAAATTATTGTATATTGTCTACACCACTCAAACTGTAGGATGGATTTCAACAAATTTTGCTGGAATGGTCCTTTATGACTCTTTCAGATTATTTGAAAGAATTTTGATTAGATGAAAAATACGGCTCTTATGGGGTACTACTCCCTATAGAGTATGTACGGAGAACTGAGAATGTTCTCTTCAAAAGCTATCAAGTTTATTTCAACCAAATTTTTTTATCTGAATGTTCTTTTGGTTTCCTTTGGAGATGACAATTCAAAGTGAGTTTTATTCAAAAGGGTAGAAAATATTGTGGATTGAGAAAAAGATTCTTGTAACAAGCAATTTTTTCATATCCCACAATGTTTTCTCAAGTATAAAATCATAGAGATGTAAAAAACAGGGATTGTACAGGCAAGGATTATTAAATTCCATGAAAACTCTGATCAGATGAAAATTGTGGGCCAAATTTTGTCACACATCCTAAACTTGACAGTTGGCAGAGTTACTCGAATATGATCATATTCATCAAACACATATTGTTTCATGTAATGTTGTTTCCATTTGTACTAAGATGTGTTAATTTCTTTTTTCAGAAAATCGCTGGACACCAACAAAAATCAGACAAAAAGACAGACATCTATATCCTTTAGTCCAAAATACCTCTGGTTACGTGTAGCCATCTTTGAAAAGCAGCTTGCAAAAATACTCGATCACCTAGTGCAAAATAACAGGTAGAATCATTTTACATTACACATGTTTTTAGCTTACCCGACCAAAGGTCATGGTTAACTTTTAACTATTGAGATCGTGTTTCGTTCGTCGTTGTTGTTAAGTTTTTACATTTTCAAATTCTTCTTAAGAACCCTTGGACAGGTTTAAACCTAACTGGGCAGGAAGCATCCCATGTGAAGGCACTCCAGATTTGTACATGTCATGGAGTTATCTCCCCTGCGGGCTAAGTAAGGGGCAAAAAGGAGAAAAGGATACATCTCCAAAACATAAAGGGTTAGGGCTTTGATATTTGGTATGTAGCATCATCTGGTGGAACTCTATCAAGATTGTCTGAGTTAAAGCATAAAGGTCAGAATAGGCTTGTTCCAGGATGTCATTTGGGCTTATATAGTGAAAACTTTAAAAATCTTTTTCTCCCAAACAGGAGGGCCTAGAGCTTTGATATTTGGTATGTAGCATCATCTGATAGATCTCTATCAAGATTGAATTGGTTATAGCCCCAAAGTCAGAAGTAGCTCGTTCCTGGATGTCACAAGTTTAACATAGGCTTAGACTGGTCCAAACTAATAGGAGTTGCAGACAATAATTTCAAGTTGATGAAAAGTCTTTTTTTCTTTTAGGGTAGAAAATTTTGAAGAAATTGCTTGTGACACATGGAGCCGAGATATTTAAGATTCTCTCAACTTGAAACTGTCATCTACTATTTGTTTTCATTTGGACCAGTCTAAAATTTTGCCATGTGATAGTGGAATAAAACTGTATTTATGACATTATGCACCCCCATTCAGTATACAGTACTTTTAGGCTCTATTTCTTTAGAACAAATTTGTGTGCTTTAACGAGAAACAATGGAACAACTTGGCAAATTTTTTCATATTCTTTACTTTAATTTCAACTTATTTGACAGATGGAGGAAATATTTAAAAATAACTCCGAAAATCAACCTTACCTCTCAATAGAATAGGGTATAAATAAAAGTTATAATGTCTTTGTTATAATTGCTTTATAATTACTGTTTTCTTTATGTTTTTAGATTACCTGAGCTCAAAGTGAGCTATTGTGATCACCCTCTGTCTGGTGTCTGACGTATGTTGTGTTTCAACAATATCTTTAACCCATTCCCAGACAATTCTTCTTTTTAACCCCCTTATCATGGCAACTAAAGTGAAAATTTAGAAAGAGTTGAAAAATGAATATCAGTAATTGATTATTTTATAAATTTTCAGCAAATACTATGAGAGCTGGGCGCTGATCTCAGACCCTGTAGATGGACCTATTCTGGCTTCCCTACTTGGTAAGGATTACTATTTTCCTTTCAATAAACTGTAATCACATCCCTCGGAAATCACCCTTTACTGTACATTTTTGACGGCACTGCCGTAGTCCAGTTGGTAGTGCACCAAACTCTCAATCATGAGGTCCAGGGTTCAATCCCTACTTGGGACAATATTTTTCCCAAATTAATTTTGTCTCCTTAAATGTTGTCTGCAACTTTTTAAATTTGGTTCGGTCCAGAATGTTTTTGTATAGGAATTGGTTAAGGATTCTTTAACCAGGTTATCATCTTAACAGCACTTTACAGCCAAGCTAAGGGCTACTATTAAGCTTATGATGCTCAGTAATTTAAAAGAAAACCCAAAGAATTTCTAGTTTTCCTACAGTAATCTGGCTTTTAAATTTCAAGCTGCTAAACAGGACTCAAAACTTCAAGGATTGTTATTTAGGTCTGAGGATTTGTATTTCTTCAACACCTCTTGTACTTGTGTGGTATAAACATTGAAAAAATGGCGATTTTCAGGACCTTCAGTTCTTCAATTATTCGATAGAATTCAAAAAATGTCTTAGTCTTTGGGAAGAAAACAATGTCGGTAATGAAGAAATTGCTTGTAACAATTTCCGAAGTTGTTCTCTTGAGGGGCATCAAAAAATGTAATTATTTGGGGATGGGTTAAAATGCATTATCAATACATTAAACCTTTGGCCTTGATATGAGAGATTATCATGTTTTTGAAGTTCTAACTTAACATTTTAGTGGGTCCATGTGCACTAGACTACACAAAGATGAAAACATCTGACCATTTTTGGACGGACCCACCAGCAGATGAATTAGTCCAGCGACATAGAATACACTCAGGGGGACATCACATGACCTCGGGAGCCGGTTCTCCCGGGTCACCACGTAGACCAGGCTTACAGGTACTTGTAATTAATACATAACAGTTATTTTTTCTCACCTACTCTTAGGGTATAAATTAAATTTTTTTCCTTGATTGCTGTAAATGAATTAACTCATTACAAGACAAGAAAACTGTAGAATGGTCAATATTTAAAGAAGTCAAAGACAATCTTATAAAGGGAGTTAAAACTTAAAAATAATTGAAACATTTTGAAAAAAAAGAGAGATATCTTTTACATTTAATCATATCCTACTTAAGGATCTCAAAAATGTTGGGATGTGAGGTAATGGAATAATGCTTGAATGTGAGTAGATTTGGTAACGGTTCACAAAATAGAAGGTTTTTTTTATGAATACAAAAAAATATTTACTGAAAATTGTCAACTGCAACTTTTTTTAAGTTGCTTTGTCTGATATTGTGTTAAAGGAAAAGTTAGTAAGGGCTATATCTTACTAGCTTTCATTTCTGTGTAAGGGTCCTAAAGGGTCCTAAAGATTAAGAAATTTATATTTTAGTTTAAAACTGTTGTAAACTATGATTAAAATATCAGCACTTATAATAGTTTTGTGCTTATCAATGAAAATAAAATGTAAAGATTGTTTGCAGGCTTTTTATAAAGCATGATCTGTTGTGTCATATGGGCCTCTGTTGTATAATACCGGTAACCCTAGTGAAAATCTTAAACAGGATATTTTTCCCATCAACAATATCAGTATAACTTGTAGAAGGCAGAAATGAAATGAAATATTTATGACAAGAATTGTGAGACTGAAATTCAGAGCATTGCTTGGCTTAACTTAGTCGTGTTTGTTTATCCAATAAAATGAGAAATTTTTAGAATGCTGGTCAAAGTTAATGTAAATTATAGATAATAAATCTTAATTGGTTGATTAGACTGTTGGAAATGGAAGTAAATTGACCAGTTGTTTCTTTTCCCCTAAATATTTATATCTCAGCGACACAAAACAGGTTATTGTTTTGAAAAGGGTAAAGTTTTAACCCTTGTCATGCTGAATAAAATCCTTATTCAGGTATAAATGTAAATCAAAGGAAGAATATTCCGGGTTCAGCATGACAAGTTTTAAAATGTTCCTGAAGAATTAATGATGAAAGGTTTGTTTACTCTTGTAAGATTTGAGCTATGGTCAATAAGCTGTAAACTGTGTTTTGGAGGAAGTGAAGTGCATCAAAATGAATTATTAATTTAAGTGGGCTTATTTGTTCAGCTAGAAAGATCAACCTTGTATTTCTTTTTCATTTTTCAGTTGAAAATAATAACCAGCTTGAATGAGCATTTTGGGGGAGTTAGCATAAAACTATAGTCTATTTAAGCCATTCCAACACAACCACATTTTTAGCTCACCTGAGCACGTAGTGCTCAAGTGAGCTATTGTGATCGTCTTTTGTCCGGCGTCCGTCCGTCGTGCGTCGTGGGTCGTCCGTCAACAATTTCTTTAAACGACATCTCCTCCTAAACCACTGGGCCAATTTGAACCAAATTTGGCAGAAATGTTCCTTAGGTGGTCCCCCTCAAAAATAGCTAAAAGAATTGAAATCCGTTAAAAACTCTGGTTGCCATTGCAACAAAAGTGAATTTTTAGAATAATCTTTAAAAATCTTCTCCTCCTGACCCAGAAGGCATAGAGCCTTGATATTTTGCATGAAGCATCAGTATATTGACCTCTTTCAAAATAGCTAAAATCATGATCCTCGGGTCCCCAGGGGCGTGGGGTTTATATAGAAATAAAGAATGATTTTTTAAATGACATCTCCTCTCAAACCACTTGGCCGATTTGAACCAAATTTGGCAGAGATGTTGCTTAGGTGGTCCCCTTCAAAGATAGCTAAAAGAATTGAAATCCGTTAAAAACTCTGGTTGCCATGGCAACAAAATTGAATTTTTAGAATAATCTTTAAAAATCTTCTCCTCCTGACCCAGAAGGCATAGAGCCTTGATATTTTGCATGAAGCATCAGTATATTGACCTCTTTCAAAATAGCTAAAATCATGATCCTCGGGTCCCCAGGGGCAGAGCCCCAGGGGGGTGGGGCTTATATAGAAATAAAGAACGATTTTTTAAATGACATCTCCTCTCAAACCACTGGGCCGATTTGAACCAAATTTGGCAGAAATGTTGCTTAGGTGGTCCTCTTCAAAAATAGCTAAAAGAATTGAAATCCGTTGAAAACTCTGGTTGCCATGGCAACAAAAGTGAAATTTTAAAATAATCTTTAAAAATCTTCTCCTTCTGACCCAGAAGGCGTAGAGCCTTGATATTTTGCATGAAGCATCAGTATATTGACCTCTTTCAAAATAGCTAAAATCATGATCCTAGGGTCCCCAGGGGCGGAGCCCCAGGGGGGTGGGGTTTACATAGAAATAAAGAACAATTTTTTAAATGACATCTCCTCTCAAACCACTGAGCCGATTTGAACCAAATTTGGCAGAAATGTTCCTTAGGTGGTCCCCCTTAAAATTAGCTAAAAGAATTGAAATCCATTAAAAACTCTGGTTGCCATGGCAACAAAAGTGAAATTTCAAAATAATCTTTAAGAAGCTTCTCCTATTGACCCAGAAGGTGTACAGCCTTGATATTTTGCATGAAGCATCAGTATATTGACCTCTTACAAAATAGCTAAAATCATGATCCTCGGGTCTCCAGGGGCAGACCCGGGGGGGGGGTATAGGCATGAAGCATAAGTTCACAGACTTCTTTCTTATTTCTGAAATTATAACCCATGGAAAAGTTTTTTCCTTCTTTCAAATCGGCACTAAAGCCTTGGAATTTGTAATTTGGACTTTTGGATTCCCAGGTTCATAGTCTTTATACGTAATTGTGGCCCACTTGTTTCATAATCCTAACCTTAACATGAAATTAGACTGTTGAAAGAAAAAGAGCCTTTATCTCAGGTGAGCGCCCCAGGGCCAACGGCCCTCTTGTTTGACACTTCTAAAGAAAAAAGCTTTGAAAGACATCATAGAAAATAAAGAAATTACTTGTTACAACCAATTTCTTCCTTTTCCATGATATTTTATACCTAAAAATGACAAGGACTTGTGAATTCAATCAACTGAAAAGTGTGGTCTGCAACTCCTTTTTATCTGGACTATTCTAAAATTGTGTAGTCTGGTAATTGGTTAAATATATGGGCACTTTCAATACTTTCACATTGACTGCTTGACTTTTCTGGTTGGAAAACAGTTTCTTCATCACAAGTAGATAGGGAATAAGTTATCATATAAACATCTTCTCCTCCTGAACCAGAAAGCCAAACTTGATGAAACTTGGCAGGGATGTTCCTTAGGTGAAGCTCTTCCAAAATTGTTCAAATTATTTAAATCCACCCTTAACTCTGGTTTCCATGACAACAAAAAATGGGAAAATAAGGAATTCTTTAAAAATCTTCTCTAAAACCAGGGGAATAAGAGCTTTGATATTTGGTATGCAGCACCACCTAGGAGACTTCTACCAAGATGTTAAAATGATGCCCCTTGGCTCATATTTGAGGCACATATCCTTTCCGACATTTGTTTCTCACCAATAGGAGGATAATCGTTAACCTAAGGGGTATAGCATCTGGAGGCTAGGAAACGATGTAGTGGTAGTACTGGTGTGAAAAAATACCAGGAATCCATTGGTAGGTGCTCCAGCTGCTGCGATATGACTGAAATTCTGTTAAAAGAGGCGTTAAATCCCATTCAATCAATCAATTTACATTGAAACAAAGATGGAAAACTTTAAAAATCATCTTCTCTGAAACCAGAAAGCCTAGAGCATTTATATTTGGTATATAGCAACTCAAAGGGGACCTCTATCATGTTTGTTCATTTGATGTCCCTTGGATCATATTTGGGCTCTGCCCAGGCACATCCTATTTCAACATATAAACAATGAAGGAAAAGTTTAAATGTCTTCTCTGCTTAAACCAGAGAGCCTAGAGTGTTGATATTTGGTATCTAGAATCTCCAAGTCAATCTGTACAGATTTGTTTATGCAATAGTCTTTGGGTTATATTTGGGCTCTGCCCAGCCACACCCAATTTTAACATAGAAACAAAGAAGGAAAAATATTCTTCTCTGAAATGAGAAAGCCTAGAGCATTGTTTCTGATTTCTTATACAAAATTTTCTTAAAAGGTGACTTTTGGCCAAAATTAGGTCACTAGCGCTTTGATTATTTTTGCAGCCATCGACCTAGGTGAGCACTTTAGGGCCAATGACCCTCATGTCTTTAGTCTAAAGGAAAAAAAATATATGATTTTTATATAACTTATGACTAATCCTTTATCTGAAAATTACTTGTGATGTTTAGATCTTGGTAAAGACTCTCAAAAGATGGGATGATATTAACCCTTGTCATGCTTAACTAGGAATGTTCCTGTTTTGGCAGAAAGTATAGACAAAGATTAGCCTTCACATATATATATATATATATATACAGTCGAATACCTATACCTCGAAGTTCAGGGGACTTACGAGAAAACTTCGACGTAGAGATAGTTCGACGTGTAGATAATCGAATATTTTCCATGTACAACCAAAATGGTGACGAAATACCGTAGGTAAATAAGGCTACAAATGATTTGTACTAGTATGATTATCTAATCGAACGAAATATATAACAACGATGTATTTATCGTGATATCTTTTATTAAAATTCTTATTATTGTCACTCGTAGTTAAAGTTTTGTTTAGACTTCGCTTTTTTTGTTGTTGTTTTGTTTGTTTTTCTTCTTCTATTATTGCTTATTCTACGTGTCGATTGCGTAGTTTGACTACATGTATTTTCAATTTCCTGACGAAATACCAAAGTATCTATCTGGATTAGTTACAGGGTTCTTCCTTAAGCGCGTCCCGTCGGTCGAAGTTCCTGGCCATCCCCTTGGTAGACCAGGTCCGGCACCATACAAGTCCTGCGTGGTATGGGCGTAAGATGCCTCTTTATTCATTGTAAAATTCGTTTGTAACATTGTCTCCACTTCACCCAATCTTTTAAAATATCAGATCGTAGACAAACAAACAATACTGTAACGCACCTATCTTTTAACTGCGTTGACACCTCGAAATGTGTGAAATACTTAGTTGGTTGCAAAAATCGAACTTAATGATTAAGGTACGTCTTAAAGAGGTGTGAATATGTGCAAACAATAGTGATTGGACTTTGCAATTGATTCGACGTAGGGGTAGTTTACGAGATAAAGAGAACGACGTATGGAGGTTCAAATACATAGAAGTAAAGAGTAATAAGATCGGGACTTTAGAATAACTTCGACGTAGAGAGAACTTCGGCTAAGGGACGTTCGAGGTAAAGGTATTCGACTGTATATATATACAATCTGATCTTAGTCTACACCTCCTGTTTGTCCCTTTTAAGCCTCATTTGTTTAGGAAATCAATTTTCAAATGAAATATTGACCAACAACTACTGCTTAAAGCCCTCTGAATTGTCTTCAATTCAGAAAAGTGTTTTATTTAGCAAGACAAGGGTTAATTTCAAATTTAAGAAAAATAAACTTCTGTGTCTAAGTCTAAGGTTGTGTATACTCAATATGAATTTCTTATCAGAACAAAAAGAGTACAGCATAGGATTCCATTGAGAAATAATTATTTAGGAATGTTTTATCCACTCCTGTCAACAGCTTTACTGGATCAGTCATTAACCCATTCCCAAACAATCCCACTTTTATGTTCCCCATTGGCCACAGTCATAGCATAGTTTGTAGCGTGTCAGAGTCTCCATCATGAGGTCCATGGTTTGATCCCCAGTCATGGCAGACATTTTTTCCCACATCAATGGGTAGACAATCATAAAGTTAAGTGGGTCAAGCAGCTTGAGACCAGGAAACGATCTAATGGTGGTACTGGTGTGAGAAATAACAGGCCAGGAAACGATCTAGTGGTGGTACTGGTGTGCGAAATAACAGGCCAGGAAGCGATCTAGTGGTGGTACTGGTGTGAGAAATAACAGGCAAGGAAGCGATCTAGTAGTGGTACTGGTGTGAGAAATAACAGGCCAGGAAACGATCTAGTGGTGGTACTGGTGTGAGAAATAACAGGCCAGGAAAAGATCTAGTGGTGGTACTGGTGTGAGAAATAACAGGAATCCATGGTTAGGTGCTCAAGCTACCACAATATGACTGAAATACTGATAAAAATTGTATAAAACCCCATTCAACCAAAAAAAATGTATGCCCCTCAAGCATAAAGATTTGGAAAACATTGTAGAAAATTAAGATATTACTTGTTACAAGTAATTTCTTCATTATCCACAATGCCTTCTACCCCAAAAGACAAAGATTTTTTGACTGCAAGTTGTGGCCTGAAACTGGACCAGTCTTAAATCTTTTTTTTTGTAATGGGTTGAGAGATATTGAAACATAGATAACTCTTGATTTGGCTTTTATGACCATTGAGAAATAAAACCTTAAAATCCTTTGACAACTATTTAAGATTAGAAATGATTATAATGTCAAGTATTTCTTTCTTTTTTCCTCAATTTTGTTTCTGTTTGAAACAATATGAATAATATAAGAATTAAGAAAGAAGAATAGTGTGAATTACTGCTATTAGGGTTTTTAGTAAATCTAGAAAGGACAAACTGATTTGTAAAATAACTATTTCAGAAAGTGCCCCATAGAACCCATGTTTTGGGGGTAAGTAATGTTTGGGGTGGTTAGAGTTCAGTTTGTCCAATTTTGTGGTGTTTAGTGATTGGTTACATCTCATTACAAGACATTATAGTGTTGGTATTCTACCTAAACATTGTAACTACAGCTGGAATGAATAAGCTGTTGTTATAGTGTTTTATTTGGATGCATACTGACAATTGACAATATTTCAATCAAGTCACTGAAATGCATAGACAACAAAGTGGTGTTTAGTGAGCGGCTAGACTTCATTTTATACCTTAACCCATTCCCAAACAATGCTGCTTTTTGATGCCCGTCAAGAAAAAACAATTGGGTAAACATTTTCAAGCAATTTCTTCATTTTCCACAATGTTTTCCAACCAGCAAGTTGAAAAAATCTGAAATTGGATATACTCTAAATTGTCGTCTGCAACTCCTTTCAATTTGGACCAGTCTATAATTTTGTTGTGTGGCAGTGGGTTAAATCACTGCAGTGATATAATATTTAGTGGTGTGTAGTTAGTGGTCATATCTCATTACCAGACATTGCTTTTCACTTTCAATCACCACCGTCATGATTATAATGTTAGTCTATTTAATAGATGTTTAGTATTTAGTGCCTACATCTCAATACCAAACATCAATTACCACTTCTAACCTTTTTCCGTTTTTTCAAAATTTTAAACTGGCCCAAATTGAAAGAGGATGCAGAATATAATGAAAAGTGGGTGGAATTCAAAAACACTACATCTTAAGTTGGTAAAAATATTGTGGAAAAAGAAGAAATTACTTGTTACAAGTAATTACTTCTTTTTCCACAATATTTTTCAAGTATAGATTTAAAGAAACGTAAAATCCTCAGGAAAGGGTTAAATCACCACAGCAGTGTTTAAAAGTGTCTAATTTAGTCTTGTGTTGTTATTGATTACATTTCTTTACAAGACATTTTACACACACAATTTATACTTTGCTGGCCACGCCCACAGACTGAGACAGGAAGTTTAAATTGAACATTAACCCTTTCCTGTTTAAACACAGGATTTTACGTCATTGTAATTTTATGTTTGAGAAAATATTTCGGAAAAAGAAAAAAATTGCTTGAAACAAGCAATTTCTTCTTTTGCCACAATATTTTCTACAACATAGAATTGTTTCATGTCAAACTGCACCCAATTTTCATTGTCGTCTGCAACCACTTTCAATTTGGACCAGTCTACAATTTCAATAAACCGGAAAGGGTTAAATGTAAAGTTCTATTGTTTGAATAAGCTGTAGTTTTGAAGTCTGTAACTCCTTTCAATTTTGATTAGTCTAAAATTTTGTCATCTGGTAATGGGTTAAGTGTCCCAAACCAACAAATATGCTTAACATCAATTCAGGAGTTCAAAGTTCTCTTCCTGTCTGAATGGATTGTTTGATTGGTCATTTGGTTGACAGCTGCAAATTTTAATGTTACTTTGTATTCAGTATAAAGGTGTCTGAATGTACATGTGTTAGGTTCATCATTATGAGGCCTGCATTATTTTAATAATTTTTTGGGCATGAATGGTCTCAATTAAATAAAGTTACATGATAAATTCTATCATTTGACAGGTCATTGTCAAAAGAAAGTTTTCTACCAACATTTTATGATGTCTTTTTTATAAGTTTTTAATAACGCAAGATTTTTATTTCAAACTTGGAGTAAAGGTTCATTTCAGACGAGAATTCAGTATAATCAAGAAAGGTATAAACTCTAAATACGACTGTGTAATATTCACTTTATTCTTTTTCCAGGGCTTTTTGTTAAAGCTAAAAAGCACACATTCAAATTTACCCATTACCAGGTACTAGACAATCTCTTATTTGATATCCTGAAGAAATTTAGGCTAGGAAACAATTTCAGAAAAGGAAAAATGGCTTGTATAAAAAAATTCCTCCTTTTCTAACAATATTTCCTTTCTTTTCCTATAGTTATTTTCCAACTTGAATACTATTAGAAATAGTTTATGGCATTCCCTTTCAATTTGGACCAGTCTTAAATTTTGTTGTCTGGTAATTAGTTAACCCATTCCCACACAATTTATTGTTTTTTCAAGGAAAGTGTTCAAGGAACCATTGAAGAATCGTGACAAGCAATTTCTTTATTTTTCCTCATTATTTCGTACAGAGAAATAGAGGAATACTTGAAACTCCGTCATCTTGAAATTGCAACCTGTATCTTCTTTGAGTGTGGACCAGTCTAAAATTTTGTACTCTGGTAAGGGTTAAAGTTTTTACATACACATGTGGGGCTCCTAATTTTTGCAGAACTGTAAATGTGAATGAACTTATTTCAGAGGTAATTAATGATTTCAATCAACAATTGACACCTTTATCAAGTACTTCACATGTTGTAACAGATACTAGATATAGGTGGTGAATCTTCCTGTTTAAATCTATATATGGTAAAATAGGTGAAAAGTAGACAACAATCGTTAAGTTGACAAAATTTGTATATCTGACTTGACAATCCTTTCTTCTAAATAGTTTGCATGTTTATCCACTAAGTGAAGTTTTCACCTATTCCCACACAATCCCACATTTTTACAATCCTCAAGAAAAACATTAAAAAAAGCATTATGGCTATTTTCATGGTGTTGTGTTTGTCCTGCGTGCATGTCCATCCAGCTTTTACTTTCAAAATCATTTCCTCAGAAAGTACTGTACAGATTTCACAGGAATGATCGTTTGATGGCCTTTTATCAGGTTCCTTAAAAAAACCACATTGCTTTAATGAGCGAGGCTAATTTCCATATATGATGTATACAGAAAACTTTGAAAGACTTATCCTTAGAAATAAGATGATGTATTTTAACCAAATTTCACAGGAATATTCCTTTGGTGACCCTTTATCAGTCCCTTTCAAAGAATTTCTCATGTTTATAATACATGGCTTTCGTTGGCAGTGCTTATTATACCACCCAAAACTATGTTTGAGGTGTACAGGTGTCAGCTTGTTGGTCAGTCCATGCGTCTGTCCGTCCGTCCGTCCGTCCGTCCGTCTGTCTGTAGCTTTTTTGTGTCCTCTCAATTTCTTGGCAACTATTGGACGGTTTTTATTCAAACTTAAATGATATAATCAGTATCAAGCAGAGATGTGCATATTTTATTTTGGTTACGGTCCATTGATTTCTGATGGAGTAATGGCCCACTAGTGAAAAAAAGTGTCCACTCAATTTTTCAGCAACCATTGAACAGATTGGATTCAAATTTCACAGACTTGGTATAAGTCCTATTTTGGTTAAGGTCATTTTATTTTTGACTGATTTATGGCCCTTTAATTAAAAAGTCCATTTTTTGTTACGGCCCTTTGGTGGATAGCACTTGTATATGGACAAGCTATGCTTGGGGGTATTAGTCCGCTTTGCAACAATTTCTAGTTTCTATAAAAGGCTTATAATGTACCAGGCTCATTGCCATACATGGTGTTGAGTCAAAACTTTGAAATGTTTTCCTCCCCAGAAACCTGTTATTTAGTTTCAATGAAGTTTTACAGGAATGATCCTTTGTTGACTCTTTATCAAAGAATTTGATCAAATAAACATGGATTTTTATGAGTGGGGCTAATTTCCATATATTATGGTGTGTAATGAACATTTTGAAAATCTTCTCAGAAAACAGATGATAAGTTTCAATGAAATTTTACAGGAGTGATCCCTTGGTGACTCTTTATCAGTTTCCTTGAAAAAGGAATTGAATGAAAATTGTGGCTTATGTGGGCTTATTTTCACATATTTTGTATAATGAAAACTGGCAAATCACTCTCAGAAGCTAAGAATGAAAACCTTTGGATGTTATGAAATATGTTTGTTTTCACTGTTTGGCCCCTGTTTTTGCTCAGTCTTGATGAATCTTCATCTAATTGCTTGTCTGGTCTAAAGGTTGAATCCTATTGAAAATGGGCCCTCTTGGCCCTCTTGTAAAGATATATAATAATGATAAAGAGTTAACGACTGCTTGTTTCAATATTCATTCCACAGAAAATGTGATCATGTAATGATATAATTAATACTATTACCATAATTCTGACCTCATTAGTGGCTAATCCTGTATCAGTATTACTTATTTAGATTTTTATGAGTATAATTTGCACAGGTCTTCGCAATGCCTCATGATGTCATTCCCATTATATTTTAAGCTGTTATTCAAAGAATTGCAACAACCAAATAAATCATTCATTTACACTGGAAGTGAACTTTAACTCTGTCATTGGCCGACATTTATGTGAAGCATTTTATGCTTCACTGGCTTAAACCCATGGGACTATTGTGATGGTATGGCGTCTGCTGTTCGTCTATAAACTCTAACTTTAAAAATCTTCACCTCAGAGAGTATTGAACAGAATTCAACCAAATTTCAAAGAAATGTTCCTTGGGTGACCCTTTATCAGATTTTTTAGCTCACCAGAGCGCAACGTGCTCAAGATGAGCTTTTGTGATCACATTTTGTCAGTCGTGCGTCGGAAGGCGTCAACAATTCTTTAAACATCTTCTCCTCAGTAACCACTGGGCAGATCTCAATCAAACTTGGCCGGAATGTCTCTTTGGTGACCAATCTCAAAAGTTGTTTGCAAAAATTTGATTGCCCCCCAAATATTGGCACGGCAGGACTGGGCAGTTTTTTACTTTGAAATCTTAAATATCTTCTCCTAGGTTACCATGGGGCTAATTTCAACCAAACTTGGCATGTATATTCCTTGAGTGACCCTTTTCAAAAGTTGTTTGCAAAATTTTGATTAAAGCCCAAATATGGGCATGGCAGGGCAGGGCTGTTTTTGACTATGAAATCTTTTATATCACAGCTCAAGGTAAAAACATGCTTGTCTTCTTTTAATTTTTTTTTCAATCATCTTAAATTAGTTAGTAGTGAAGTTGGCCCTCTTGTTTAAAAGAATTTTGATCAGATGAAAACCATGGCTTTAATAGGCTTTATTTCCATATATGATGAAAGCTTTTGATCTTGTTTTCTCAGACACCAGTGGATAAATTTCAATCAAATTTACTGGAATGATCCTTTGCTAACCCTTTAAAAGATTTGTGCTGAGAATTCTGATAAGATGAAACATATGACTTAAATGGGCAGGACTAATTTCCATATGTGGTGAAAGCTTTGAAAATATTTTTCTCAGGAACCAGTGGATGGATTTCAACCAAATTTCACTGGAATAACTGGTGACCCTTGAAAAGTTTATGTAAAGAATTTTGATCAGATGAAAAGCATAACTTAAATAGACAGAGCTTATTTCTAGTGAAAACTTTAAAGATATTTTTTCTCAGAAACCATTAGGTTGATTTCAACAAATTCTCCCAGAAATTATCCTTTAGAGACCTTTTATTTCTTCAACGAATTTTATTAGATGAAAACTTGAAAAAATCTTCTAAAAAAACCTGTAGATGGATTTGAAACTAATTTCACAGGAACAATCCTCTGGTAACGCTTTTTCAGATTCCATCATTATACCCCCACAACGAAGTTATGGGGGGTATACTGGAATCAGGTTGTCCGTCCATCTGTCCGTCTGTCAGTCCCTCCATGGACATAATTTTGTGTCCTCATCTCCTCCCACATTTCCAGACCAATTTTGCTGAAACGTTACCGAAATCTTCCTTGCAATGGGAGCTTGTGCACCTGCAATTTTCATAATGGCTGATCAACTATTTCAGGAGTTATGCCCCTTTGATTTATTTCTTATATACAATATATAGAGAATAAATTATAACCCCTGAACAGGTTGACAGATTAAAGAAATAAAAGAGGTTCACATGTTTATTCAAGAACATAAACGCCATGTTCTACGTTGCACAAAATACATAATTTCCATCTTCAATTTTAAACAAAATCCCTATTTTTTTGCACAGTCATTGCCTCTCATTGACTTAAAATTTGTTAAAAAAAATTGTCCACTTGATAAATCATGAATGGCTAACATTTCAATGTTTACAATTTGGCCTCATTTAAAAAGAGGCGGCAGTGGGGGGTATTCGTCAGCCCTTACAGGCAACAGTTCTAGTTTAATTTTGATTGCTTGAAAAACATGGCTTTTATGGTCACTCCTTTGTCCATAATTATATAGTTTACAGTGAAAAAAATTAACCTTAGTTAATGAACCTTAGTAATAACCTTAGTAAATGAATTTTACATAACTTGAATTTTGTAAAACAATGAAAAGTGTGAAGTGCTTCTCTAGAATGATTTAAAGGAATTTGGTGACAAGATTTATTTGCCACACATGGTGAATTTGAGTCATTTTTCATTGAATTTGTAAAAACACCATTTGCTTTAAAATCAGTACTTTCATTCAGGCCTGTGGAGAGTTGCAGGCGCTCAAGTTTTTCCTCTGTTATCACTCCTAGAGAAGTGTGTTTTGGCCTCTGCCATGTTACAGTGATATAGTCTTTCTTCATAAACCTGTTACAGGGTAAATTGCAAATGCTAGAGGGTAATTTGTTTACATGTTCTGCATGAAAATTCTTTAAGGACAGAATAAGGGTATCATTCAGAAACACCTCTCATTTTAACCCTTGTCATGCTTAATTAAATCCAATTATGTATTGATTTAAAATCAAAGGACTGACAGCACTAGAATGTCTTAATGAGGGTCAATATTCCTTTTGAAAATTGATCATTTAAACAACTCTGGCTGAAAGGAGACAAGCAGGAGGTGTAGACAAAGATTAGATTGCTTTTATGTGCAGGCTGATCTTTGTGTATACCTTCTGCCAAAACAGAAATATTCCAGGTTAGGCATGACAAGGTTTAACATTGCTCTCTTAGAGTGTTATATTCATAGTCATGGTTTAAACCTATTTATTTTTACACCCTTTGATAAACATCAGCTATGACATCAGTTCTTAGAACTTAGATTAATCACTCTCAGTTTTGCTTGCTTGAGAATACACCAGTACTTTTATCAAATGTGTAGGCCAATGAAAGAACCAGGATGAATAGCCGCTCCTTTAAATTCGAATTCAGGACTTCTTAGTCGGGAAAACCATTATACTCTACTTCATTACCACACACTCCACTAGTATGTTAACCCATTCCTGCCCTTTCCTATTTTAACATCCTCTCCAAAAGACGCAAAGAAAACAAGGTTGAAAATGAAGAAATTGCTTGTTACAAATACAAAGATAAAAAAAAGATAGAGAAATATCTTGCAACTTAAAACTGTTGTCTGTGCCTTCTTTGAATTTCGACCAATCAAAAGTTTTACAATGTGTTAGCGAGTTTAAGAGTGATACTGACGCATTGATTTTAACCTGCATGCCTCCATTATACATCCATTATGTAAATAGCCTGTGTTCAAAGCTTGCATTAATTTAGAAAATATTTCTTTTCCTTTGGGTTTTTACTTCAATTTGCATTTCAAAGAAGCTCATTTTCTACAAAACATCATCTTGGTGCCAATTTAACCTTAACAATACCACAAAGTCTCTATTTAGTAATATTATCCTTTTAGAAAAACGAAGCAATTTGTCAACATCTTTCTCTCATATTGATGGATCAGCAAGAAATGATTATTACTGCCGATATATTTATAGGCAGTTACAATTGTTTTGCCCTGACCAATTGATATATGTAATTTCATAATAGCTATTGCAAAGACAAAGTAACGGTGTAATGATATTTCTACATAATTTTTAGTTATAAACCCTTGTCTTGCTGAACCTGGGATATTCTTTTTTTAGGTATAGACAAATTTCAGCCTGTACTTATGTGCAAGCTGGTCTTAGTCTATACCACATGCTTGTCCATTTTAAGCCAGGCTTGTTTACAAGATAAATTTTAAAAAAATATCAACCCATAGTTTTTGCTTCCAGTGTTTTCAGCCATTTGATTCTAATACCATTCTATAGCAGATTTTATTCAGCATGACAAGTGTTTAACCCTTCCCTGTTTTTCAAAATTTTGGTCTTTTCCAGTTCTAAAGAAGTTGCAGACAATTAAACTGAGAGAAATTTGGAAAGAAACCAATCTACAGACTACAATTAAATTTTGGATAAGAAGAAAAATTTTTTACAAGCAATTTCTTCTTCTCTGAAAATGTTGGTTGTAAAACGAGGGGTTGTACAGGAAAGGTTTAACTCTTGTAATGCTGATTCCAGAATATGCCTGCTTTAGTAAGATGCATCGACCAAGAACAGCCTGTACATTTATGCAGTCTGATCTCAGTTTACACCACCCACTTTTCCCTGTGAACTCATTCTAGAATGGCAAAATATTGGGGAAAATGAAGAAATTGCTTGTTTCATTTTACACAATGTTTTCCCAATTGTTTTTCTTAAAGCATGACAAAAAGTGTCATTGTTTGGGACTGACTTAAACAAGAGTTGTTTTTAGGTCACCTGACTAAAGGTCATGAAGGTCTATTGCCATCCTGTTTCGTCTGTCACTGTCTGTTAACTTTTTATATTTTCAACTTCTTCTTGAGAACCCTTGGACGGATTTTAACCAAATTTGGCAGGAAGCATACCCATGGGAAGGCTCCTCAGATATGTACATGTTGTGGAGTTATTTCCCCTGTAGGGATGAATAAGGGGCCAAAAATGGGCAAAAAGGGTACATATTAAAAAATCTTTTTGTCATGAACCAGATGTTGGATTGGATTCACATTTGGTATTTAGGGTCTTTAGGCTGTGGACTATTAAGTTTGTGCAAGAAAAAAAAAAGAGAATCTGTGAAATGGCCATGATATGGGGGGGATGCAAAATTGTGTGTGTGGGGAGCATAAGCTTACATTATGACAACTTTGAAAACCTTTTTTCTACCAAACTAAAATAAAGCTCTGATATTTGGTATGTTGCATCATCTGATGGACTTTTATATGTTTTAGAGCACTTTGGACTCGGATGACTCATAAGGCCTCTTGTTTGGATTCATTTTTAAAATAAATAGTAACCCATGTTTTCAGTTCTTTCAGCCCTTTGAATTAATTAACCCTTTCCCATTCAAACACAGGATTTTACGTTGCTGTGATTTCATACTTGAGAAAACATTGTGGAAAATGAAGAAATTGCTTGTAACAAGCATTTTCTCCTTTTCCCACAATATTTTCTACCACATTAGATGGTTTAAATTCAAATTGCATCCAACATTCTTTGTTGTCTGCAACTTCTTTCATTTTGGACCAGTCTAAAATTTCAATAAACGGGAAAGGGTTAAGTGATTTATAATTCAGCATGACTTTAGGGTAAAACTTGGCTAAAAAAGCCTAGAACAAATTTATAAATCGGAAGAGACCAATTCAAAATAATCGATTTTAACAAGGGAAAACAAAACTCAACTAGACAAATCAACACACATTTTCCAATGGTAAAAAAAAGTCTTGCTGTGAAAAGAATGAAATTGTTTTCAACAAATTTCTTTGCTATTATTCCTGGATAGTCAAAGTTATTTTTTTTTTTTTCAGAAAAAAGAATTGGTGAATTAGTCAAAATAAAGTGAATAAATGCACCATTTAGATAACTTTTAGTTGCAAAACTGTTAACTCTTTATAAATTTACCCTTGTGCTGAATTTCTAGGTTTGAATGAACCGAATACTTATCTAATTACCAGGCAACAAAATTTTTGACTGATCTAACTTCAAAACATTGCAGATGACAGTTTTTAGTTGATGATCATGAAATCTTAAATACAGTTTTTATGATTTTATCGATTTAGGTTTAGAACATTGTGGATAACAAAAGATAGCTTGAAACAAGCAATTTCATCATTACCCACAATGTTTTCCGAACCTTTTTTTCTTTGGGTTGATTGTCGTGTAATGGGTTGAATAGAATGGTGACTTTACCTAATTGCTTGTCAAAATTTTAAAAAGATAAAAATTAAAGATAATTGCAGTCAACAAAAGCAGTGTATTCAGTTTGTTTCTATTTCTTTTTTTTTGTATATGTTGTCAAAACATTGGATTGTGTGATTTAGAGTAGTTAGGTTAGCTTTGATATGTTTCAATACTGGTACTTATCTTTGAGATCTTAACTTTGCCCTATTTCTGAAAAAATGTGAAAAAGGGAGGTAACTTTTGTATCATTACAGATTCGTCGAAATGCAAGTAGCAGTAGTGAAGAGAGCTCGAAAAATATCCATATTTCAGCCCGAGAGTATGTGGAATCTTTACATCAAAATTCTCGATCAACACTCCTGTATGGAAAAAATAATGTATTGGTTCAGCCTGTAAGTATGGAAATTGACTCAAAATATCTTGTTTAGACATGTGCGCTACACAAAGCATTAGATCAGCCTGTGCATCTGCGCTTTTTGATAAGAGTCTTCACCATGTGCTTTGCAGATGGCTACTGTCTCAAAGTTTCTCAGAATGTTCAGGGGATTCTCTGCAGGTACTTAACCCTTTCCTGTTTTTTGAAAATTTAGACTGGTCCAAATCCAAAGAGGTTGCAGACAACAATGAAAATTGGATGCAATTCGAAATAAAACCACCCTATGTGGTAGAAAATATTGTGGGAAAAGAAGAAATTGCTTGTTTCAAGCTATTTCTTCTTTTTCCACAATGTTTTATCAAGTATAAAATCACAGTAACGTAAAATCCCTTGTTTAAACAGGAAAGGGTTAACCTCATGATGAATTATAAATTATCTACAGAATTGCATTAAATTCAAAGAACTGAAAGAGCTACTGAAAGAGCTGTTAACATTTATTTAGAAAGTTTACCTGATAAATAACTTTTAGCTTAAAAGGGAAAGACAGGTGGTATAGACTAATATCAGACTGCACACATGTGTTTGCTGATCTTTTTCTTTACCTCCTGCTATAATAAGAATGTTAAGGGTTAAGCATGACCAGAGTTGAAATGATTTTAACCAGTTGTTAGCTTACCAGACTCTCAATCATAAGGTCTTGGTTTGATCCTCGGTCACGGCAAATATCCTGTCCGACATTTGTCTCCAACCAATGGTTGAATAATCATACATGTAAATGGGATGAGCAACTGGAGGCTCTGAAAGGATGTAGTGGTAGCACTTGTATAAGAAATTTCAAGACTCCATGGTTAGTTGCTTCAAACGCTTCAATATTACTGAAATACCATTAAAGTGGCGTTAAACTCCATTCAAACAATTCGGCTTCTCATTGTCTACATTACACGCAAATGTGAAATTGTTGGAAATGAAACTCACAGACTCAATTATAAGGAAACAGCGTGGAAAATGAAGAAATTGCTTGTTACTTGTTATACGCCCGTCGAAGACAGGACGTATTATGGGATCACCCGTGGTGTCTGGGAGTCCGGTCGTCCGGGCGTCTGGTTGTCCGGGCGGTGTCCACTTCTTTGTCCGGAGCATAACTCAATTTTTTGAGTTATTGCCCTTTGTTGTTTTTCATACTTGAATCTTGTCCAGAGTATATCTCTAAAAGTATTATAACTAGGATCATGAAACTTCATGGGTGTATAGATCTCACCTAGGGGGAGTGCAGTGCACAAGAACCATAACTCTACCTTGCCTATTTATTGAGTTATTGCCCTTTGTTGTTTTTCATACTTGAATCTTGTCCGAAGTATTTCTCTAAAAGTATAATAGCTAGAATCAAGAAATTTCATGGATGGATAGAGCTCACCAAGTGGGAGTGCAGTGTACAAGAACCATAATTTTCCCTGGCCTATTTTTTGAGTTATTGCCCTTTGTTGTTTTTCATACTTGAATCTTGTCCGGAGTATATCTCTAAAAATATTATAGCTAGGATCATGAAACTTCATGGGTGTATAGATCTCACCAAGGGGGAGTGCAGTGCACAAGAACATAACTCTACCTGGCCTATTTTTTGAGTTATTGCCCTTTGTTGTTTTCCATACTTTGTTTGAGAAAAAATATTCATTCAAAATAACCTAAGTTCTATTCAAACCTCCAGTTAATATTAAGCAGTGTGACAAGCGTATCTTGTGACAATTTGGCACCTTGTTACAAATAATTTCTGCACTATCCACATTAATTTCTATCCGGAATAAATAAAATACTTGAAATTTTATCTGCTTGAAATCATTGTCTACATCTTCTTTGAATTTGGATCAGTCTAAAATTTTGTCATTTTGGGAATGGGCTAATTGGTATAAATGCCTAAGAATTAGATGAGCCATCATTACTGTTCTAGATTTTTCCCAAATATTTATTAGCTTTTACAACAAGTGTAAATTATACACAACTCTGGCAGGAAAAGTGCAAGCAGGAGGTGAAGACCAAGACTTATGTGTAGGCTGAACTTGGTCTACACCTCCTGCCAAAACCGAAATATTCCAGGTTAACTATCTCCCAAACAATCTCACTTTTTCACTACAATTGCCTGCAACATTGCCCTCAATAGTTTCTACCTAAAAGGGGCAAAGACTTTTTTTTAAATTTTACTAACATGAAATTGTCGTCTGCAACATCTTTCAATTTGAAGCAGACTGAATACTTACCATGTGAGTATAAGGTTAATTCAAGTTTTACTATAGGTTAAGTCAAGTTTTACGATAGGTTAATTCAAGTTTTACTATAGGTAAATTCAAGTTTTACTATAGGTTAATTCAAGTTTTACTATAGGTTAATTCAAGTTTTACTATATCTCCTATTTGTCTTTTCAGAAAGAAGGAGTGGAAGCTTTACAGGGTTATCTGTCCTTACATCAAACGGTTGATGGTTTGACAATCATGTGGACGCCCAACCAGCTGATGAACGGTTGCTGTGAAGAGAGAGAGGAAGATCTCGACAGAAGGTTTGTAATTATACAAGAAAAAATAGGTCCCCACAACTCTTGCACTGTAATTAGTAAATTTTGTTTTCAATGTTCCAGTACAATCAGATGTTTTTAACCCATTACCATGTGGCAAAATTTTAGTCTGGTCCAAATTGAAAGGAGTTGCAGACAACAATTTAAAGTTAATTGAATGTTGGATCTATTCAACTTTCTGGATAGAAAACATTGTGGAAAATGAAGAAATTGCTTGTTACAAGCAATTTCTTCATTTTCAAGAATGTTTTCCCATTTGTTTTTTCTTGGGGGGGGGGGCGCCCCAAAGTATCATTATGTGGGAATGGGTTAAACGTTATATGAGATAAGATAAACACTATGATTAAAGGAAAAATTTGATTGTAGCATTATAGATTTTTCGATGATAGTGCCCATGATGTCAACTTCTGAAAATTTCTGAAAGCCTTTTTCAATGATTGTACAGTCAGAACATCAAGGAAATTGGCACTCATCCTGCTCAATTTTACCCATTCCCAAACTACACAATCTTAGACTAACCCAAATTCAAAGAGGTTGCAGACAACAAAACAAAGTTAGTTTAGATTGAAAAAAAGGACCAATTTAGATAGAAAATATTGTGAGAAAAGATAAAATGCATAAGAAAGTCCACGATTGTATCTGCTGACCTGGATTTTGAAGCATCTGACTATTTCTTGAACTAGTTCTAGAACACTAAATTCTTGAATTAGGTCTTTAACCAATTCTAGAACAAGTTCTAAAACACCAAGTTCTTGAGCAGCCATTTAATTTTCTTCAAGAACTAGTTCTAGAACATTCAAGAATGTTCAAAAAGTGGTTCTTGAACCAGTTCTAGAACATTGAGTTCCTAAACTGCCATTTAACCCATTGCCAAAAAGCAAAATTTTAGACTTGTCTGATATAAAAAATAGTTGCAGAAGATATTTTGCATGAAGCATCTGTACATTGACCTCTTTTAGAGTTGCTAAAATCATTACCCCTGGGATCCCAGGGGCAGAACCCCAGGGGTAGGTGGGGCTTATATAGAAATTATGGAGGAGCTTTAAAACATAATGTCCCCAAAAAAGCCTTTAAGAAAAAGAGACTTATCTCGGGTTAGTACCAGGGCCACTTGCCTTCTTGTTTTTCTTTAGGGGCATCTAATTAGCATCATTATGTGGGAATGGGTTAACATCCTTGAACGTTCTAGAACTGAAGTTCCAGAACATTCAAGAACTAGTTTTTGAAATCTTTTGCAGGGGCAGCTGTAAATTTTAATTGGAAAATCAAAGTTGTTCACCGATTGATTTGTTTCAATAAAAAGCTGTTTTGTTGAATTGTGTTGTACCACAAGTATCAGATTATTTTCTAGTATCAATTTGTGAGCATTCAGTAAAAACATACATGTCTGCTCCTAAACTATAGTTTTATGTACGTAAAACTCCTCTGAATTTAACCAGTCCTAATTGACATGTATGTCAATCAAAGTATCGATTGACCAGTCAAATTATTTGTTTAGACAATAAGTGAACTTTGAACTCTGATATTGGCCGATATTTATTGTAAGCATTTTTGTTGGTTTGGCATTTTAAACTTCGTAATTACAGCTCATTCAAGCTGTAGTTATGATGTTTAGGTTGCCAACCAACTATTACAAGTACAATCCATTAATTCTGCAATTTAATACTGTTTAATCCATTCCCAAACAATCAAATTTTAGAACAGTCCAAATTCAATGAAGTTGCAGACGAAAATTTAAAGTCGATGAAATCTTTAAAATCTTTGTCTATTGTGGTAGAAAACATTGTGGTAGAAAACATTGTGGATAATGAAGAAATTGCTTGTAACAAGCAATTTCTTCATTTTCCACAATGTTTTCCAAAGCCCTTTTTCTTGGGGAGCGTCTAAAAGCGTCACTGTGTGGGAAGGGGTTGATATCTCAGACGACCTTCCTGTCGGAGTTCATTTGGCATGGCCAGCAATCCATCACTTGTGTCATGAAATGTTTATTTTAAATAATGTTTTCATCATTAATCAGTGATGACAGATGCCCCAACTGTCTAGTAGAATCTCGCCTGATGACACCAACAGGTATAAAAATCAGGTATTTTGTAACGTGTTTAATCAAGACAGGTGATGGGTGTTATTGTTCAAATACAATTTACTTTTAAGAGTTGCAGGATTCATGGATCAGTAATATTGTTAGGAAATCATTTGATTCTATTTCAGCATTTGAAAAAAAATTTTTTTGGAAAACATTGTGGAAAATGATAAAAATGCTTGTTACAAACAATTTCTTCATTATCCCCAATGTCTCAAAAGACAGAGATGATTGAAATTTTATCTACAAAAAGTTGTTGTTTGAAACTGCTTTGACTTTCGACCAGTCTAAAGTTTTGTTATCTGGTAATGGGTTAAGCCATTGACTGATATGTAGACTGAAAAGTTTAATACCAGTACATGTACATGTGTACATGCCAATACAGACGATATTGAATATGTGGTCATGAATCATAGAATTTACTTGAATAAAATATTTACCAAACAAATTGTCTGTAACAGATAAAATCAAGGCTTTATGTAGCTTTCATCTACTTTAGATGATGAGCTTAGTTTATTCAACTAACAAATTTGATATTTTATTTATGATATGACAATTCAATTAAATCAATATTTGTTTGACTGCTTAGGATAATACAAAATTATAGACCTATCATGAGATTTATCGTGGGCACCAATAATATCTTGAGAAGTAAGAATCTCAAAGAGTAAAGTTACTAATCAACGTGATGGGACAAGGCAATCTTAACATACTGCATATGGTCAATATTTTATGCATGCAGTGAGAACTTTGAAAACTGCTGCTGCTGGATTTCATCAAAGATTTGAAGAATGTTCTTGATTAACTCTATTATCAGATTCCTTCAAGAACTTTATTTAACCTAATTCAACACAATCACTCTTTTTGACGTCATTATCCACAATATTTCCTACCCCAAAAGTCAAATAATTACGAACTTTCATCTAAAATTTGTCATCTGCAACTTCTATGAATATGGACCAGTCCAAAATTTTGTCGTCTGGAAATGGGTTAATGGTACATCATGGATTTTCTGGCTTGAGCTTATTTCCATATACTGTATAAATAGTGAAATACTACTGGAGATGTTAACTCAAGTTTACAGAAATGTTCCTCGGGTGACTCATGTTCTTTAGGGCCTCTAGTTTAATTTTACAATCAGTGCTGTCTTCAAATTTACAGATTGCTTTCCCCCAACTGGGAGTTTAACCTAGATATTAAATGGTGTTATTTTATAGAATTTATGGTCAGTAACATGATTTGATTGGTCATTTGCCTTTTTGTTGAAGGCAGCAATCCATAAATTGTCTTGCTAGAATTTCTAGGAGATATTTGGTGACAGGCTTTGCAAACATTAGCTGAAATTAGCTGCTTGCAATTCTTTTTTAGGTGATGGTTTTAGGAAATTAGAAATTGACGACTTGGTCAACATGTTTCTGAATTACGGATTGAAAAAAGCAATTGGACAGTGAAATTAACTTTCTAGTAGCATCAATCTATTATACGAGTACATGTACTAAGTACATTTTTTCTTAACTGACTTACTGTATCATTCTGAAAAGATAGAATTAATTGAAAGGAATCATTACCAAACTTATATCTATGTTGTATCTCCATATAATGTGATTGCTGTCTGTAAAGTTAAATCATTATCTCATAATCCAGTAACTTGAGGCACTTGAGAGAAGACCTATTGGAAACATTGTGGGATAAGAAGAAATTGCTGGTAATCAGCAATTTTTCTCCCTACAATATTATCTTCCCTCATTGATATGAATTTAAATGTTCTAGCTGTTACTAATATATTATCTGCAACTTCTTTCAAGTTAGAACAGTCTAAAATTATGTAATAGGTTATTACGTTGAGTATAGAGTCATCCAAGAAATGATACAAGGTATTTCAAAGACAAATGATAGAAATGCTATAATAGCAATGCATGTTGGTAGTATCTTGTATAAAATGATCTTGAGTTGGGTTGTAGCGAGTTTTTCATTATGCATGAGTGGATAAAGGTACTATCTCCAACTGATTTATTTCTACCATTAGGGCAGGACCCATAAGCTACGTATAACATCATTGAATCATCTGAGGTTGTTAATGTTTTTCATATTAAGTAGTGCTAACGTCCAAAGAAATACTTGCGAATGTCTCGCACTTAACCCTTTCCTGTTCAATCCGGGATTTTACATTCCTGTGATTTTTATAATTGAGAAAATATTGTAGAAAAAGAAGAAATTGCTTGTTACAAGCAATTTCTTCTTTTTATGCCCCCACATCGAAAGACCGGGGCATATTGTTTTACCGTTGTCCGTCTGTCCGTCTGTCTGTCTCAAAAACTTAACCAAAAAACCTAACATTGCCAATTTCTCCCAGCCTGTTCAAGATATATTTGGCATGATGATACATCTCCATAATACGCATCTCCTCATGTCAAGGTCGAGGTCACGTACCAAGGTCAAACATTTAGTCTTGTTGTGGGGGCATTGTGTTTCACAAACACATCTCGTTCCACAATATTTTCTACCATACTGAATTGTTATTTATCAAATTAAATCACTTTAAATTTTCATCTGTAAAACCTTTTAATTTGGACTGTTCTAAAATTTTATAAAACAGTAAGGCTTAATTTTGAATAGCAATCAGTCAGAAGGTATACAAATTGTGTGTGATGCTTGTGGCCAATTAAAATTCATATCAACCTTTCTGTTTGTTGTGGCAGTTACTGAGCACATCTGCAAGGAGAAATGAGACAATCTGATTGCAGTGATTTCTTGCTGAAATTGTAAAGTGTGATTGGTTGTGTGGGTGAAAGAATGTAGGAAAGTCCAGGAGTATATATCATTTTCACTTTTGATCATGCATTCTTCTGCCTGTATGAAAACGAAACCTTACATAAATTCTCTGTTTCTTAGCCCATTATCAAGTGATAAATGGCAACATTTAGCTTATGATAAGCATTACCAGGCAACATTTTTTTTAATTGTCTAAGAAAAGAAATTGACAGTTCACTAGCTACACAAATTGGAAAGACAGATAAGCACAAAACATTGTTTTACAAGGATGTTTACTTTCTCACATGACTATACTCATTTTCTATAGTGAACAGCCATCACAGACATTAATAATAATAATTATTGCGAAAGAATGTTTTTGAAGGTTTATGTGAGAAAAAGATTCTGTCACTTGATTTTCTTTGAGGCATTCTGATCTTAACTCATTTCCTCATATTGACCCTATTTGATGCTTTGGAAAACATTTGTAGAAAATGAAGAAATTGCTTGTTACAATCAACCTCTTTCAATTTTGACCAGTCTCTAAGTTTTTTGTTTGGGAATAGATTGATTATGCAATGAATAAGCTGTAGTTATGATGTTTTGGCTACCATCTGTTGAAATGGTATTAAATTGATGGAGATATTTAGATGGCCTTGGACTGAATGAATTATTTTGTCATCTGCATCAATAATTTAACAATAAGATATCTTTAGACAAAAAGAAATGGTATGAAAATGCATTTTACTACAAGGTGTATCAAATGATATACATTTATAGAATTTTATTTGTGATTTTTCATACCTTGGAAAAAATCTGTTCTTTTATAAATTTGCAGAGAGTTTTGAAAGCAATTCTTAAACTGGGGTAATTTGAAAGGCATATAATTCCATATCTTTTGTGGGAAAGTTTCTAAGAAAAAGATGTTGGAAACGTTAAAAAAAAAAAATTGAAAAGTTTAATAAAAAAAAAAAAGAGGAATAGGCTTTTTCATCATTATTTCATCTTAAGATAGTGAAACACTTACTGGTGTAAAGGAACAGGCTAAATGAGATGTATTATAAAGTTTCTTGTTATATAACTTACTTATCCTATTAAGGGTTATTTAATTAACATATTAAAGGTTATTTTTCTGTAATACAGTCGCACAAGAGATCAAGATCATGAACGGGTTGATTTATTACAAAACGGTCTTAATTAATCTTGATGATTTATATGTTGTATTCTAGTTTCCCATTAATAATGTCACTAAATGATTCAACTCAGAGATTGTCATGAAAAGGGGTTTGTGTGTGTCTATAAAAACCTATTCCAAAACAATGAAATCTCAGATTTGTTTGAATGCAAAGAGGTTGCAGATGACAAATCAAAGTAAGTTTAAATAAAAAATAGAGGCTAAATGAGGGACATTATGAGAAAAGAAGAAATTACTTGTTTTCCATAGCTTCATTTGTTTGCAGCAAAAATGTGGGGTTGTGTGGGAATGGGTTAAATAACCCATGTGGTACAATGTGGGAATGGTTTAACAAACCCATTCCCACAAATGGGTTAACAAACCCGTTCCCACAAATCCTGCTTTTTTTTGTCCACCAAGAAAAAATATCATTATGGACAAGGAAGAAATTGCTTGTAGCAAGTTATTTCTTCATTATCGACAATGTTTTCTACCTGAAAAGACAAAGATTATTTTTTTAGTTACATCAACTTAAACTTTGCATCTGCACCTTCTTTAAATTTGGTTAAGTCTAAAATTTTGTCACCTGGGAATAGGTTAATTGACCCTAGCTGTTTATACTAGAATATATTTATCTCTAAGAATGGAAAAACCCAAGTGAGTTGTTTTATTCAGGAATGGTCCTTCATTAAAAGGTATTTACAATCCAATGTTGTATTTGTCAATACAGTGTACTAATTAGGTATTTTTACATTCATTTCAGCCACTACTGGGACTTTGCTTTGACGATATTTCTAGACGAGATTGTTTATATACACTGTCATCAACAACGTAAGGGATTATAAATCATTTAAGGCCATGGCCATAGCACACTGGTAGTGCGTAGGCCTCCTAGTCATGAGAACAAGAGTTTGATCCCGGGTCGTGACAAATATCCTCTCCAACAATTGTCTCTGAACAATGGATGGATAATTTCAAACTCATATGGTATGAGCAGCTGGAGACTCTAAAGGATGTAGTGGTAGTACTGATGAGAAATACCAGGAACCCATGGTTAGGCGCTCCAGCATCTGCAATAAGACTGAAATCATGTTAGAAATGATGTTAAACCCCATTCAATTAATCATTATGAATTAATATAAATAATTTTTTCAACTGAACAGAGTAGTTACAGCTTAACCCACTCCTGAACGATCATGCATTTTGACACCCCCCCCCCTCCAGAATAAAAGCTTTGGAAAACATTGTAGACAATGAAAAAAATGCTTGCAACAAGCTTTTCTTCAATGGCCACAATGTTTTCTACCTTGAAAGACAAGGATTTTCTAAATTCCACCATCTTGAAATTGTTATTTGGAACTTCTTTCAATTTGGACCAGCCAAAAAATTTCTTGTGCGGTCACAAATTGGTTAATGATAAACAAGTAATTCTGTTATTTTCTACTAAGATATCTAGAAAGGGCCACATGAAGTATTTCGAGAAATTCCTTGATACAAGCAATTTTCCTTGATACAAGCAATTTTCCTTGATACAAGCAGTTTTCCTTGATACAAGCAATTTTCCTTGATACAAGCAGTTTTCCTTGATACAAGCAATTTTCCTTGATACAAGCAATTTTCCTTGATACAAGCAGTTTTCCTTGATACAAGCAATTTTCCTTGATACAAGCAGTTTTCCTTGATACAAGCAGTTTTCCTTGATACAAGCAATTTTCCTTGATACAAGCAGTTTTCCTTGATACAAGCAATTTTCCTTGATACAAGCAGTTTTCCTTGATACAAGCAATTTTCCTTGATACAAGCAGTTTTCCTTGATACAAGCAGTTTTCCTTGATACAAGCAATTTTCCCTTTTCTCACAATGTGTTCTACCCTATTGACTCATAAATTTCAATTTAATGTTATTTGAATTGCCATCTGCAACCTTTTTTCAATTTGAAGCAGTTTTGAAGAAATGGCTTGTAATGAGTTAATTTCTGACATTGAGTGCCTGCCCCCCCCCCCCAAAAAAAAAGGGGGAAAGAAATTTAGTTATAGGTAAAATTGAATTTATGCATTTTATGGACATGCATTTCCTGAAGATCATTTGAAAAGGTTAAGGTCAATTTCAAAGCTACTTCTCCCCCCCCCCCCCCTCCCCCTCTCCTAAAAACTTACAAAATTGCACAAATGTTTGTGTTTCTGAGTGACTTAGTGATATTGTAATCCTTTGTACACATAAAATCATGCATCTGTTTAGCTGACAATGATACTTTTGTTTAGACTGGTTTGACAAATGCTTGACAAAAATAACTCTAAAGTCTCATGTATTTGAAAAAAAAATGTGTAATGTAGAACCGTCATCAGAAAATAGGAAAGCTCCCAGGGCCATTAGAATTTTAGAATTGTTTGTCAGAGGTAAAAAAATAGCTTTCTCTCAAATTACAGCTGATTGTCGAGGAACCATTGTATTGGTAGGACAAGATGGAGTACAGCGCCCTCCCATCCATTTTCCCAAGGGAGGTCACCTACTTGCATTTCTATCATGTCTGGAGACAGGGTTACTTCCCCACGGCCAACTTGACCCTCCCTTGTGGTCACAACGCGGTAAAGGTAGATTCTGTATTTGTAAATGCTGTGACATTCAGTACTAACTCAACTCTCAAATATTTTTAGTATTAAATTGTACATATTTTATCTTATCTTTAAAAGACACTGGGTTTCCAAGGTCTTGATGCCACAGCCATAGTGCAGTTGGCATTGCGTCAGACCCTCAATCACAAGGTTCTGGGTTTGTCTTCGGTGTCGGCAAAAATCCTCTCTGACATTTGTCTCCCATCAATGGGTAGATAAACCTAAAAATAAGAGGGATGAGCAGCTGGAAGCTCAGGAAGGATGTATTGGTAGTACTGGTGTGACAAATAACAGGAATCCATTGACAGGTGCTCCAGTCGCCTCAATATCACTGAAATACTGTTAAAAGTGGCGTTAAACCCCATTCTGTCTATCAATTGAAGGTCTTGACCAAGAAACTCTGTGACAAAAATCAACAAATGTGGAATGAATGCACCTTGTCTCTTCCTGGAAAAACTGTTTGCTCAATTCTTTTGCTGTCTGAATACGAGTCTTAGATTCTGTTGTAAGAGACAATATTTTCAAGCTCTTACTAACAATTATTTTAACACTTGTCTTGTGGAATAAATATCCTTCTCAGATTGTAATAAAAATCAAAGTAGGGGAAACACTGGACGGCTTGCTTGTTGGTCAGTATTTCTTTCAAAAATTGGTCTTTATGAATAAATTGATTCAAAGGGGAAAAACAGGTTTCGTAGACTAAGATCAGACTGCACAAACATGCAGCCTGATCTTTGTCTATACTTCCTGTCAAAACTGGAATATAACCGTTCAGCATGATAAGGGTTAAGACAAAAGCTCCTATTCTCATAAATCTTTGAGACCTGGATATTTATGTTTTAAAGGTACAGGATAAAATCTTATTCACCTTTTCTTTTTCTCTCACAACTGTTGTTTATTGTCTTCTCTTTTCTGCTCTAGCATGGAATGTTTCCCTCATCTTATCAACCTTCTTTATTGAATCTTTCAAAAAAAGCCACAGTTCATAAATGTGAAATGCTATTTTAGCAAATCTTACTTTATCCAATCCAAGTTGTTAAAAGTTATAGAATGAGTTAACCCACAGTCATGTGTGAGGTTCTACATGGTTTGCGTATATCTTAATAGTCTTAATAAGATTTGAATTTCATAAACATGATATGATATATTGATTAAAGTTTTTCTTTCTCTTTTAATCATGATAGCTCATTCCAATCTATTTGAAATTAAAAATTATTTTGTAAAGATTCTAATTTCATTTTTAACCCTTGTCACGTTGAATAAAATACTCTACAGAATTGCATTAATTTCAAAGGGCTGATGTTACTGGATGAAAAAAGTGTGGTGTCAAAAATTCTTTTGAAAATGTATCTTATGAACAACTCTGACTTAAAAGGGAAAAGCAGGAGGCGTAGAATAAGATCAGGCTGCACGTATGTGCAGGCTAATCTTTGTCTATACCTCCTGCCAAAACAGGAATATTCCAGGTTCATCATGACAAGGGTAAAGATTTGAATAGTCAGTCTTTAAGTAAAAAGGACTTTTGATGACTTACTGAAAAAATAGATTGAAAAATGTTTTTTCTCTATTATTGTAGGTAAAGTCTTTCCAAAGTTAAAGCGTAAAGGTAGTCGACTCTCCAACTTGTCGACTAGTAGTAAAGAGGGCAGCACCAGCTCAACATCCAGTAGTACAGACATGGAGGATGAAGCCACAGATTACGTCTTCAGAATCGTCAAAGTCTTCAAACCTGAGAATATTCGTAAGTATTAATGTATACCTAACTTTTTTGACAAAGTTTAAGTGAAATTACATTAATCTATTCCCCATAATATAATACTTTTATGAAACCAAAATAAGAAAACTTTTGAAAACATTGTGGACAATTAAGAAATTACTTGTTAGAAACAATTTCTTCATTATCCACCATGTATTCTACTGAAAATGATAGAGATTTTTGGTGTTTCGTCAACAAAGTCTTGTGGTCTGCAACTTCTTTAAAATTGAACCAGTCTAAAATTTTGTCAGCTGGTAATGGGTTAAATATATATGTTTACAATAGAATAAACAGGTATATTGTAATCAATCCAATTTGGCAAAATCCTTTTTGAAAAATAATAAATTAGGTTTACCTATTAACAGAAAACAATGTGAGAGACTGGTCCAAATTAAAAGCAGTTGCAGAGGACATTTCAAATTGTGCTAATTTGGAAAGTAAGTAGCTAATAGGATTGGAAAAATTATGAGAAAGAAGGAGCAATTTCTCCTTTTCCCACAGTTTTCCAGGATTGTATTTCTTCTGGGCGTCAGAAAGTGTCAATGTGTGGTATTCAGTTAACTTATTTAATCCACTCCCATACAGTCCAGCTTTTTTACAAAAAAAAAGGTAAAAAAAACAAAAAGGTTTTGAAAACACTGAGAAAAGAAGAAATTTCATGTAACAAGCAATTTCTCCATATCTCATAACGTTTTTTACCTCTGAAGGCACTTATTTCAAATCCACTTTGTTTTGTAGTCTGTAACTCTTTGATTTTAGACCAGTCTAAAATTTTGTTGTTTGGGAATGGGTTAACTGCCATTACACAGTTAGACATGAAATATAGATATGTCAAAGTAACACAATTTTAAAGTTGTGGTAATAAATAGAGGATAATCATTTGTTTGATTGTAAGATCAATTTATATTTCATTGAGTGAACAACAAAAGCTTTAGCTTTTCTTGTTCACTCAATGAAATTTCAATTGATCTTACTCGAAAAACAAATGATTGTTCTATTTCTTTAATGCAAAAATTAGACAAAATGTGAAAATTATATGACAAATTTTCTGAAAGCGCGTCATTTTGCAAGTGACTGCTATGCAACGCTTATGATGACGTCACTTATTTGGCTTAGATAACGTCAGATAGGGTGAAATGAATGAAAGCTGGGCATAAGTTTTTGATAATTTCACTGGATAGGCGGTCAGTTTATCAAATGATAATCTACCGTTATTTCTCGATAATCCACCTGAAAGCATTAAAGAAATTACCTTATTTCTACCAGGCACTTGCAAAGGTTTGCTCATAGTCACTAATAAATTTTGTACCATCTATACCGGCATTTTGGCGAATTTTCATTCTGGAAATAAACTCTTGTCATTCCAGCACCAGAAGTTCTTGATCCCAAAGCCAAATTCCGACCTGCTGATCTCTTACCCTGGGCCCTAAACAGACTCCCAAGAGGGCCGAGTCCCCTTGCCAAATCAGACGTTCAGATCTACGCTAAAGTACAGGAAGAACAAAACAATACATGTATTACAAAATTGGGAAGTGGACAAAATAAACAAGGGTAGGCAATCATACTTGTTCCTGTCTTTGTCGAGCCTGCTTGCGATGAGCGAGACATAGATGTCACTATGACACGTTTGTGTATGTGCGTTAGTGTGTTAGTACATTAGTTAGTCCGTCTATCCATTCGAATTTGTCCGAACAATTACTCCAACATTTATGGATGGATTTCAAAATAACTTGGCACAATTATTCTCCATCGTAAGTAAATGTGCCATTTGAAATAATTTTTGGGATAGTTCTAATGTCAAAGGCACAGCTCAAAGTCAAACACTAAAATTGTGTTTGTCCAGACAATTACTCCTACATTTATGGATGGATTTCAAAATAACTTGGCACAATTATTTTCTATCATGAGTAAATATGCCGTTTGAAATAATTTTTGGGATAGTTCTAATGTCCAGGTCACAGCTCAAAGACAAACACTAAAATTGTGATTGTCAAGAGCATTTCTCCTACAATTATGGATGGATTTCAAGATAACTTGGCACAAATATTCTCAATCATGAGTAGATGTGCCATTTGAAAGAATTTTTAGGTCACCTGACCGAATGGTCATGGTGACCTATTGCAATCATCGTTTGTCCGTCGTTGTGCGTCGTCCGTCGTGCGTCGTCCGTTAACTTTTAAACATTTTCATCTTCTTCTCAAGAACTACTGGGCGGATTTCAACCAAACTTGGTAGAAAGCATCATTGGGGGACGCCAATTCAAGTTTGTGAAAATAGGGATTCTGGGGGTCATAGGGGCCCAAATAGGGGCCAAAAAGGGGTAATTTTTGGTACTTCTTTAAAAATCTTCTTCTAATAAACAGTTAATGCCAGAGCTTAAATATCTTGTGTGCATGACAACTAGGACAGGTATATTATAAATTGTGAAATTCATGCCCCTGGGGTCATGTATGGGGCCACACCCAGAGGTCAAAGTTTATCATGTTAAAAAATTCACATTTTCATCTTCTTCTGATGAAGTACAAAGCCAATTTCAAACAAACTTGGTGAAAAGCATTATTTGGTAATGGTTATTCAGATTTGTGAAAATAAAAAGGCTGTGGGGTCAGGGGGCCCTAAAATAGGGACCAAAAGGGGGTAATTTTTGGTAACTTTTAAATATTTCATCTTCTTCTCAAGAACTACTGGGCGGATTTCAACCAAACTTGGTAGAAAGCATCATTGGGGGATGCCAATTCAAATTTGTGAAAATAGGGGTTCTGGGGGTCAAAGGGGCCCAAATAGGGGGCAAAAAGGGGTAATTTTTGGTACTTCTCTAAAAATCTTCTTCTAATAAACAGTTAATGCCAGAGCTTAAATATTTTGTATGCATGACAACTAGGACAGGTATATTATAAATTGTGAAATTCATGCCCCTGGGGTCATGTATGGGGCCACACCCAGAGGTCAAAGTTCGTCATGTTAAAAAATTCACATTTTCATCTTCTTCTGATGAAGTACAAAGCCAATTTCAAACAAACTTGGTGAAAAGCATCATTTGGTAATGGTTATTCAGATTTGTGAAAATAAAAAGGCTGGGGGTCAGGGGTGCCAAAAATGGGGACCAAAAGGGGGTAATTTTTGGTAACTTTTAAATATTTCATCTTCTTCTCAAGAACTACTGGGTGGATTTCAACCAAACTTGGTAGAAAGCATCATTGGGGGATGCCAATTCAAGTTTGTGAAAATAGGGGTTCTGGGGGTCAAAGGGGCCCAAATAGGGGGCAAAAAGGGGTAATTTTTGGTACTTCTTTAAAAATCTTCTTCTAATAAACCGTTAATGCCAGAGCTTAAATATTTTGTGTGCATGACAACTCGGACAGGTATATTATAAATTGTGAAATTCATGTCCCTGGGGTCATGTATGGGGCCACACCCAGAGGTCAAAGTTCATCATGTTAAAAAATTCACATTTTCACCTTCTTCTGATGAAGTACAAAGCCAATTTCAAACTAACTTGGTGAAAAGCATCATTGGGTACTGATTATACAGATTTGTGAAAATTAAAAGGCTGGAGGTCAGGGGTGCCTAAAATGGGGACCAAAAGGGGGTAATTTTTGGTAACTTTTAAACATTTTCATCTTCTTCTCAAGAACTACTGAGGGGATTTCAACCAAACCTTTTTCTAATTCTTTCAAACAAAATCACTTGTCTTGGTGCTCTTTTACTCAGGTGACCGTTAAGGCCCACTGGGCCTCTTGTTAAGAAATAGCTTCAAGTTCAAGGTCAAAGATCAAGGTCAAACACTAAAATTGTGCTTGTCTGGAGCATGATGCCTACAAAATTTTGCAGGCTCAATAGGAGTTGTCCTGGGACAATCATCTAGTTTAACCTTTTATCCCCTTTCCTCACAGCCTGATGAAAAAGACTTTGGAAAACATTCTGAAATTAAAGACAATGCTTATCCCAAGTAATTTCTTCATTATTCACAATATTTTCTATGCCAAAAACAATGATTTTAAGAATTTGATTGTCTAAAAGTTGTCAATTCTATAGAATTTAAACAGGCAAAATTCAGAATCTTCTGCCAACTGAACGATTTCTGGCCCAGTGACCTCTGACAAGTCAATTTGACTGAGATTTCAAATGACATTAGTTTGCATGAATAATGGTCATGAATATTTAACCAAAAGAAAATTAGTGATTGGTGACCTTAACATCCTAACTACAGTATTGAAGTCACCAAAATCTAAAATGCTTGACATGAGAGTCAGAGGTCAACACCCACTTTCTGTCAAAAAGAATGATTTGATTTTGTTGAGTTTTGGTTGCCTATTAAAATTGATAAATAGTTAACACATTTCCACTAATTCCTAAATTTTTACACCCCTGGCAAATTTTGTAAAGGAAACATTGTGAGGTAAGTAGAAATAATTTGTAACATACCTGATATGCCACTTATTTTTTAAATTGAACACACTCTAAAATGTCTGCAACCTCTTGATTTTGGCCCAGTGTAAAATTTTGTTGTCCGGTAAATTTGAATACCTTATTTCATCTTTAACCTATTACCTGAAATTGTAGGAATAACTGGCTATAGGTAAACTGTAAATTAAGTTTATAAGGAAAAATATTTTGGTTGAATGTGTGTGCTCTGACCATAGTATTTTAGTAGAAATTCACCTTTAACCCATTACAGGACAGCAAAATTTTAGACTGGTCCAAATTGAATGGAGTTGCAAACAATAATTTAAAGTTTATGAAATTTTAGACTTTTTCAACTTTCTGTGTAGAAAACATTGTTTCAAATGAAGAAACTGCTTATTACATGCATTTTTTTCATTTTGCACAATGTTTTCCCTAATGTTTTTGAGGGGTGTCCAAAAGCGTTTTTTAGTGGGAATGGGTTAATCATGATTCAAAGTTTGAGTAAATTTTCCATTTGGAAGTTCTGAATAGACAAATCGCAGCTGTCAATCAAATAACCAGTCATCCATTGAAATCATTCATTGCATCCAGAAATGAGTCATGAACTCCAACATTAGCCGCAATTTTTGTTAACATTTATTGTTGGTTTTGCGACTTGAATATCATAACTACAGCTTATTCAAGCTGGAGTTACAAAGTTTAGATTGCCAACTAACTATTCTACTCTTTTGTTACATGTTACTGATATTAAATGTTGCAAAATCTTGCACACTGTTTTGAAATTGAAGCAGGACTTCCTGTCAGAGTCAATCGGTTGGGCTAAAGAAGTAAGTGGGTGGGGCCAGTGATTGATCAATTGAGGATGAAAAGGTTTTATAATCACAGACCCTAATGTACTCCTTGTATTTCAGAAATACAATCAAACAACTGTGTGATACAATGAGACGACAAATCATTTCTAGGGCATTCTATGGATGTGAGTACAAATTTTATCTCAGGCCCATTTGAGTGGGGGTGGGGAGGGTTCATGGGGCTAAGCCCCTAATGAAATTGCCTAGAAATTTAATAAGTCACTGAAAATATACCTTGGATAAGAGGTTTCCCCCCTCCCTATGTTGAATTGTCTTCAAGTTTTCCATATTTTAACAGGCTACTAGTATGATCAAACTGGTCTTTGCTGGTACCTCTTTACCCATTACCAGAAGATGAAATTTTAGACTGATCCAAATGGAAAAAGATGCAGATAATGATTTTAGATTGATAAACTCCTATGTCTTTTGGGGTAGGAGGCATTTTGGACATTGAAGAAATTGCTTGAGACTATGTCCACAATGTTTTCTAAAGCTTTTTTCTTGAGGGGCGTTTAAAGGAGGGATTGCGCCGGAATAGGTAAACCCCTTCCTGTTTTCCAAAATGTTAGACCTGTCTAAATTCAAAGGATTTGCAGAGGAAAATTTATGGTGGATTTAATTTGAAAATTAACCATTCAGTGGAATGGAAAATATTGTTGAAAAAGAAGAAATAACTTGTTACAAGCAATTTCTCCTTTCTGACAATTTTTTCTCGATAACAAAATCACAGGGGTGTAAAAACCAGGGATTGAACAGAAAGGGTTAAACTGAGTGTATATAATGATTTATAATCATTCATTGTCTAATTATTTTATAGTCAGATTGTAAATTATATATTGCTTGAAGTAGGGCACATTTCTAGTACTTGCATATTCAGATTTAAGGATTGAACATCCATTTTCACTAAAAGAAAAGAGAGAGAGAGAGAGAGAGAGAGAGAGAGAGAGAGAGAGAGAGAGAGAGAGAGAGAGAGAGAGGGAAAAAAGTATTTTTGAAAAACTTGTTTTGAATTATTCTTACCTTTAACCATTTCCTCTGTAGGGTTAGCCCATTGTAGACATTTGAAAACAGTCAGGACCCATCTCTCTGGGCTTGTCCACCACCGAATATTTCCCATAGATCAGCCCCATGATGCCTCAAAAGGTCTGACTACAGAAGTTTGGCGTGAAATGGTCCGCACTGGCACGGTTTGTATTGAACTGTAAAACTTCATTTTTGTCTTAATCAGAGGCATTGGAAAAGATTAAATTAACTTGATGTACATGTATCAGTCTATTGACCTATCAAATAAATTTCAGGGACATGAGGTGAAATGCTAATTTCCATGTTTTATGTAAATCTTTCAAGTCCTTGGCCATTGTTTGCACACAAATATCATTTGGTATCTTTGTCGAATTGCCCAAGTGGCATCAGTGGGCACAACCAGCAAGATGTTAATTAAAATGATCACTTAAGACTGGATCACAGCACTCAGATCTGACGTTTAATGCTATTACTGGGCCTTGATTTTGAAATGTTTCTTGTAAATTTGGCTGCTCTTTTCACAGTTTTCACTGAAACAATATTCACCATGAAATAATATTTTTTATTACAGGTTACTGGATATCCAGAAGTGTTCAGACTTGTTTATTATGGAGGAATAGAGCATGGAATCAGAAAAGAGGTAAGTCTTTTATCTCATTACCGTAGATTTGTCCAAATTGAAAAAAAGTTGCAGATGATGATTGCTTGAAACAAGTTATTTCTCCTTTTCCCACGATATTTTCTGAATTACACATCTTTTAGGACATGAGAAGTCAGAATTATGTATTATTGGTGTAAACGATTTGATGATCAATGGTAGAATAGTTGAATATTAAAGTTCTTGGATTTGGTTTTGCCGTGTTAAGGTAAATCCTAGGGATATTAGATAACATTTAGTGGCTATAGATGAATGATATTTATAATCAAAAGGAATTATTTAGGAAATAGCAGGAGTAAAAAAAACTGCACAAACATTAAATTCAAGTTTATTTCATGCCCCTATATTGATAAGATTTGGTACTTATTGTTCTACTGTTGTCTGTCCATCCATGTCAGTTAACCCTTTCCCATACGAAAATTTTAGCTCTAATTTGAAAGAAGCTGCTGACGAAAGACAAAGCGCATTAAATTGGAAAAATAACCACTTTAAAGGGTAGAAAACATAGTAGGGAAAGAAGAAATTGCTTGTAACAAGCAATTTTTTCTTTCCCTACAATGTTTTCACCAATACAAAACCAAGGGGTGGTGAAAACAAGTGCTTGTACGGGAAAGGGTTAAAAATTGAAACTGAACTGAGATAAAATCTCTGCTGCTCAATACCTATTTAAGATACAGTAGTCATATTTGGTATGCAGATACCTTTGTCATTAGCCATCTACTTATGTCAAGGTCAATTATGTAGGTCATTCTTATGAAATTTGGCCATTGCACTTGTATCTGTGTTCTACCAGCATCATTTACTCTTACATTTCTCTATATTTTTAATAGTATCTGGATGATTAACATTTTACATGTTGAGTTAAACCTGTACTAATCATTATTTCTTTCATTTATTTTCAGGTGTGGCCATATTTATTAGGGCATTACAAATTTGACAGCACTCAGGAAGAACGTGACTATCTCGACAAGAAAACACATGACTTGTATGAAAAAACAATGTCAGAATGGCTTGCTGTTGAGGCTATTGTAAAGCAGCGAGAAAGAGAGAACATGGCTGCAAACCTTGCCAAAATGTCATCAGAGAGTACTGATGGTAATATACCTCTAGTAAGAAAGGATTCTAGTCTAGATAATGATGTGTTCCTATCGCAAAGTTTTGACTCCGATGAATTTTCCCACCCAGAAACAGTTCCAGAGGAGAGTAGTGCAACAGGTACGACCTGCTGTACACCTGACAGAAAACAGAGCATGGACTTACATTTTGAGCTATCAGACAAAATTACACAAACTGACACTTGTCCTTTGATAGAAAAGCGTGAATATCTAACTTCTTATACAGATAGTCCTGATGATGGACTTGGTGACTCAATAGCTCGCCAGAGTTCACAAGAACGCAATAAACTTGACTCAGCTGGAGACTCGGAGAGTACTGATGTATCTAAAACAGATAGAGAGGGGAGTATAGAAAGGGGAGTAGGCGGGACTAAAATGTCTATTGAAAGTTCAGGATTGGAGGAAGATGAGAATGAGGCTGATGACGAGGGCGATGACGAGGAGGAAATGGATCAAGATGAGGATGATGGGGAAATGTCAACCGTCGAGGAGGGAGATCAACCAACAGTCACGTTAACTGTGGAAGATTCAGCACCAGGCCTTGACGGTAAATATAATCAATTAATTTGTTTAACTAGGCTGTTGACCAAATACCACACATTCCAGAATGTTCATGCCCCAAGGAAATTGAATATGGAAAACTTTTTGCAAAAAGAACAAGCAATTTCTTGTTTTCTCTCAATGTCTTCTCTATTCAGTACAATTAATCTGTGCGTCTATCTGTAGACATTTTTGTTTCTGTGCTTTAAATCTAGAACTTAATGACCTGCAACCATGAAATTTCATACAATTATTGCAATCGATCCAAATAAGTGCCCTATTGTAATTGAGTTACATAGGTCAAAGGTCAACTGTACTACTGTGCTACTGCTTTGCGACAATTTTAGTTGTTTTTTCCTCAACCTGAACAAGCAAACAGAGACCTTATAACAATCAATTTCTACTTTTCTAACAATGTTTTCTATCCTGAATGACACTTCGATGAAGAAGCACTTAGATATGTCTTCTGTAACCTCTTTCAATTTTGAATATTCTAAAACCCTGTTGTCTGGTAATGGGTTAGAGGACACTATTTGAAGAAAACATGATATGAATTTTCTGTTTTCAATTCCTTTAAGCTAAAGATCTGTAAAAACTACTGCATTTGTAAACCTTTATCCTTTCTATATAAGGTTACCTGTACTTCCCTTTCTGTTACAGATCGTATTCGACATTTATCCACATCTAAAGAAAGTTTGATGTCACCAGCTTCACCGGCTTCCAATGGGGGAGTGTACTCTGTGAGTGTCTTGCTAATTAGTGATCTTTACAACAAGGAGAGACGGATTTGAATATTAACCCTTGTCATGCCAATAAAACCCTCTACAGAATGGTATTCAAATAGAAAAAAGAAAACATTGGACGGCCCTTATTTTTGGTCAATATTTCTTGGTGAATTAATTCTATTAACAAATTCTGGCTTAAAGTGTTAAGAAGGAGGTGTAGACCAAGATCTTTAACAAAACCTTCTTCAAAAATAGGAATGTTTCAGGTTCAGCAATACAAGGGTTAAGACTTGAATGTACAACTGAATTTAAGCTTAACCCTTGTCATGCTGAACCCGGAATATTCCGGTTTTGGCAGGTGAAGACTAAGATCAGACTGCACTTATGTGCAGGCTGATATTAGTCTATACCTCCTGATTGTATTTTTCCTGCCAGAGTTGTTTATGAACTTGATTTCTAAAAAAATATTGAATTTGAACAACAAGTTCTATCAGTGCTTTCAGCCCTTTGATTTGACAGCAATCCAGTAAGGTAATTTATACAGCGTGACAAGGGTTAACTGGCTGAACACTACTGGTGCCACTGTCATGGCGTTGTGTATGTTGTGTGTCAGTGTATGTGGGCAGTAACTTTAGAAATGTATTCCTCAGAAATAAATTTCAACAGAATTGCACAGGAATGATCCTTTGGTAACCCTTTATCAGATTCCTTCAAAGATTTTTTATCAGGTAAAAAAATAACTTTGCTATTATAGGTCTAGCTTATTTCCACATATGGTAGTAACTGAAATTTTTTTAGAAACTAGAGAATGGATTTCAACCATTTCACAGGAAGAATCCTTAGGTGACCTATTAGGTGATTCCTTGAAAGAGTTTTGATCAGATTATAAAACATAGCTTTAACAGGCGGGGCTTCTTTGCAGATGGGATATTAAGTAGGGATGGGAATGAATTTTTGTTTTTACCACGAATATTTACATGCGATTTTCGAATTCGAATATTCATAATTTTTTAAGACAAAAAGCAATTTTATTCAATTTCTCTTTATATATACACTTAAAGAATAAGGGAAATTATTTCAAATATTGGGATGGTTTATAAGACTAATGTATTCCAATGTGTAAATACAGTATACGCATTAGAAAAATCAATAACTATGATAGTTTGCAAATCTTATCTAGATTGATAACTAGATTGATAACTGATGCTCACACTGTCTCACACTGGAACATTGATAACGCTTCGTCCCTTCTCATTTCAGGTGACCAACGTAAATTAGTAAAACATCTTTTGAAAAGAACTTCCTCTTATTATTATTCCGACAACGACAATAAGATTTATTTAAAATAGAATTTTATTTTATCATTATATTTTGGAACTTAAAATAAGTAATACTCTTTAAAAATTAACATTGATAGAGACAGGATAAATTATTGAGGCTTGATACATTTTTTGTCTAAAATGTTCAGGTTTGGATCAGTCTAACACTTCAGGACAGGATGTAGTCTTAAATAAGGTCAGTCAAAACTTTAGTTCAATGTCGCAGATTTAGAGATAGTTCTCAATTAGCTTATGCAAATAGAAATCGCAAGGATCAGCCCTTACAGTCTTTCTTTTCGTAACTTTTTTGATCCATGGCAATTATGCCAAAGTTCTTGAAAGATAAATGAGAAAAAAAAAACTCTTGATCATGTCATTTGCAAATCGTCAAGGGATGAATGGCAAATTGTAAATATGACTTGAATAAAACTATATGTATCATACTTTAATCACCCAGCAACAAAATAATTTTCATGATAAGTCGCAGTATTCTACGTCTGTAAAACATTTTGATTTATTGACAATGATCATGCTTTGATCGTCCCAGTGGTCATCATACAGGATTAGTATCTGATTTCTTATGAAAGTTTAGTAAACAAAAAGAAAAAAAGAATTAAATTAAACATGAAATAGTTATATTCAAAACGTATTTAGGGATAGAAAATCTTCAACCGTTCGAGGGTAGAGTGCATAACCTATATTTGGACATCCAGTTTTGACCTAACAAGAGCTGGTCACAGTCATGTGACAAATGCCCCCAAAGTGGCACTTTGATTTGTTTTCATGAGGTCAAAATTAGGTCAAAGGTCAAGGTCACTGGATCAAGGTCATGTATAGTGGTCCACCCAATTAAGCATCAATCCAAATATGGAAGCAATGGACCTTGACCTTTGAGATAGGGTCTTTTTCGCGACACGTCGTCTGAAGGTGGTGAACATTTGTATGAAAGAAATTTGTACCTGCGTGCATGAGTATAGAAGTTACAGAGCGGACACGGCAAAAAGTCCCCATTTTTTACCTTTGACCCCAGATTGTGACCTAGACCTTTGAGATAGGAACCTTGGTCTTTTTCGCGACACGTCGTCTTATAGCAGTGAACAATTGTGCAAAGTTCTATCGAAATCCACTAATGCATGTAGAAGTTACAGAGCGGACACAAAAGCAGGACGGACAGACTGACTGACTGATGGACAGACGGACAGTTCGATTACTATATGCCTCCCTTTAGGGGCATGATGAAAAACGAATATTTGAATATATGCAAATGATCAAAATGAATAATAGAATATTGATTTGCTATCTGTTTCTATCCCTAATATAAAGTAAAAAATTTGAAAGTCTTCTTTTCAGCAGCTTTCACTGCTTGGATGTCAACCAAATTTCACAGTAATGACTTTCTGGTGAACCTTTAGCAAGTTCCTTGAAGAAATTTTATTAGGATTAATAATACTTCTGTATAAGAAATAAAGAGAATATTCACACAGAGTGATTAAGTTTGTAGGTTGAATCCTATCTTGATAAAAACAAAAAAATATTCTCTTCCATTTTTTATTGTTTAATTTCATCAGGAAAAACAAAGTAAATATTGTACAAGATTTCAGTAAAATTTAATAGCTATGCTTTTTGTGCAAACATACCATTGTTGCATAAAAGAAAGTTACTAAAGAAGTAATTCTTTTCACATGATTTATTTTCTACCCTATTTGATGGTTATTTCCTAAATTACAGCCATTTTGAATTACTGTTTGCATTTGGAACAGTCTTATACTTTGTTGTTTGGTAATGGATTAACTTTACCACAATATTTACTTCTATACAATTTCAGCAAGAACTTCTTGATAATGTAGCATTGAACTTGCACAGAATTGATAAAGATGTTCAAAGATGTGACAGAAACTACTGGTATTTCACCCATGAAAATCTGGAAAAACTACGCAACATCATGTGCACGTAAGTAGAAAACAAATTAAAGATATTTTGTTTGAATAAGACATAATCCATTTTACTCTTTCCTGTTTTCTTCCCAAAATTTTAGTCTTGTCCAAAGTTGCAGACAACAATTAAAAGTGAAAGCAATTTGAAAGTGTCCAACTTACAGGGTAGAAAATATTAGGGGAAAGAAGAAATTGCTTGTTACAAGCAATTTCTTCTTTTCTGACATTGTTTTCTTCTGTAAAAAATTACAGGGATTTAAAAACCAGGGATTGTGTAGGAATTGATTAAAGCTAGTGTTCAGGTAGATCCAAGATCAAGCTCACAATTGAAGGTCATTTGGGCCACAACTCTTATATTTATGAATAGAAATCAGTAAATATTTGAAAACTAATTCCCATAAAGAGAAAATGACATTTGCTCAGAAATGTGTCAAGGCCATGGCAATATCTGAAAGTCAAAATAATGCAGGCTAAACATTTGCCTTTGTTGAACATTGATTCTTGTTTTTTTTTTTTATTTACTGGGTAATCAAAGTGAAATCACCATATAGGTTGTTAGTTACAGATATTTATTGGAACAACTTGATGAAGGTTATGTAGAGGGGATGTGTGACCTTTCACCACTTCTAGTCAATATGGATGAATATTTGTTTATCAATGTATTAATTTATTGTGTATTGCAGTTATGTATGGGAACATCTGGATGTAGGTTATGTGCAGGGGATGTGTGACCTTCTTGCACCATTACTAGTCATCATTGATGAAGGTAGGCATTTACCATATTACAGACATGTACTGTATACTAAAATTTTTCAAGCAAATTATTCACAACTCTTTATATAAGACTGCCTCAGAAATGGCTAAGCACCAATTACATCAAACCATTACTAGTTGACCAAATTTTATATCCGTCCTAGTTGAAAGAAATTCTGGATGACATTTTAGATGGAGGTCAAATTTGTAAATAAATGTCAAGTAAGGTAGAAAATGTTGTGAGAAATTTCCATAATCATATTTCTTCAGGATGTCAAAAAGCTGGTTTCTGGTGTATGGGATATGTGCATTTAGTTTTCTAATTTGTGTGAAAAATTGTCAAGGATTGAGTTAACTGAATAAGTCAGCTTTGTAAATGAATGTCATAACTTTTGCAATGATTCTCATTGTTTCTCAAATGTTAAACATTGCTTTCCATCCTCCAGAATCCAAGACATACAGTTGTTTCTGTGAGTTAATGAAGAGAATGTCAAGTAATTTTCCCCATGGTGGGGCTATGGACACCCATTTTGCCAATATGAGATCTCTTATACAGGTAATTTTTGCTAGAAATTGACAGATCTCTGGTCCCACCCACTGACCCAAGGCAGGTCAACTATGTTAACCCTTGTCATGCTGAATAAAATCCTTTTCAGAATTGTATAACAATCAAAGGGCTGAGAGGACTGGTCATACTTGTTCAGTTGCAATATTTCTTTTGAAAATTGATTTATTTATGTGAAGCATTTTTGTTGCTTTGGCAACTCAAATATTATGGTTGCCAACCATAAGATTTACTTTTTAGCTCACCTGAGCATGAAGTGCTCATGGTGAGCTTTTGTGATCATTGAATGTCTGTCATCTGTCATGTAGCGTGTTTACACTCTAGAGGCCACGTTTTTTACCCAATCTTCATGAACCTTGGTCAGTATAATTGTTAGGTCATAACAATGAATCCTATTGATTATAGGAAGGTTCTCCCTGAAAACACAGGAAAAGGAGCCTTAATGACAATTTCTTTGTTTGCACTCTAGAGGCCATAATTTTGACTCATTCTTCATGAAACTTGGTTAGAATAATTTTTAGGCCATAAGGATGAACCCGTTTAATTATGGGAGGTTCTATTGGTAAACACAGGAAATAGGACCTTAATGACAATTTCTTTGTTTACACTCTAGAGGCCACAATTTTGACTCAATTTTCATGAAACTTGATCAGAATAATTGTTAGGTCATTAGGGCGAACCCTTCTGATTAAAGGAAAAGGGGCCTTAATGGGAATTTCATTGTTTCCACTTTAGATGCCACATCTTTTGCTCAATCTTCATTAAACTTGGCCAGATGACTATTGGAAGGTTCTATAGGAAGAAAACAGGAAAAGGGGCCTTATTTACAATTTCTGTGTTTACACTCTAGAGGCCACAATTATGTCATGGGTTCGATCCTCAGCAGCAACACATATTCTTTTCAACATTTGTCTCTCACAAAAGTGTGGAAAATCGTTAATCTAAGTGGCATAGCAGCTGGAGGCTAGGAAAGGATGAAGTGGTAGTACTTGTGTGAGAAATACCAGGAATCTATTGTCAGGTGCTCCCAGCTGCCACGATATGACTGAAATGCTATTAAAAGCGGCGTTAAACCCAATTCAATAAATTTGGCTCAATCTTCATAAATCATGGCCTGAATAATTGTAAGGTCATAAGGAAAAGGGGCCTTAATTACAATTTAATTGTTTACATTTTAGAGACCACAACTTTGGCATTATCTTCTTGAAACTTGGCACGAATAATTGTTAGGTCATAAGGATGAACCCGATTAATTATGGGAAGGTTCTATCGGAAAACATAGGAAAAGGGGCCTTTATGATAATTTTTTTGTTTACATTATTTCCATCCAGTTGCTTTTTTTAACAGCAAATGATTCAGGTTAGCGATATAGGACCATCATGGTCCTCTTGTTTATTTCATGTAACTGGCAATAAATTTGGGAAAATAACACTGTTTGATATCAGAGTGGAACTTCCTGTCAGAGTAAGGGGGGTAGGGCAGCTTTTTTCAATTTGGACCAGTCTAAAATTTTGTTATGTGGGATTTGGTTAAATAGCAGATTTCTTTAACAGAAAACTTAATAACCAATAGAGCGTCTCCTATTGTTTATCTGATTGATTTGAAGCGACTTTTAATTATGAACATAAAAAAATGAATAAATCAAGGGGTTAGTGCAACACTGTCATAAGTGCCTATATGAATGAGGACATTAACAAGAATGTTGCACTAAGCCCTTGATATATGAGTACAGAATGACACAGAGTACAGTAAAACCCCTCTAATACGACCACTTGCGGTACTTTCAGAAAGTGGTCGTAATAGCGGGGTGGTCGTATTACTGAGGTTTGGTCATTTGTTGTCAAGTAATGCATGTTTATTTTATTTTCGTTGTTTGAATATATTAGTACTATACATACAATCAAAGGACTGAAAGTCCTGAGAGCGGTTTTGTTGGCTTATCAGTAACAGCTCTCAATAATGCCAACATGAATCATCAAGATGAGTAAATAAATCGTACACCTAACAGGATGAGCAGCTGGATGCTCGAGAAGGATGTAGTGGTAAATCTGGTGTGAAAACTACCAGGAATCCATGGTTAGGAGCTCCAGCCGCCCCGATATAACTGAAATTCTATTAAAAGTTGCGTTAAAACCCCATTCAATTAATCATGACCCTTTTACTGTTTACCGAAATCACTATTTTGATTTAATCACAACGTTTTCTTTAATATTATTTCACCAGTGCGTGAAAATTTGTGGTTGTTCGGTAAAAGGTTAAATGATGAAAGGTAAAGCAATCAAAGCTAACATTCAATTATTTTTGTTGTGGGCATATCATTATTACGTATTACATGTTCGTTTCAAAGATATAGTCGTATTCGAAAGATAAAAGGGTTTTTTATTCGGTGGGGTTAAATTGACGTTTGAATCGCGAGTATAACAGGGTTGTAACTTGTAGCATATACTGCGTACACGGGGAGTAAATTTGCTAAGTCCTGCAAGGTCAAAGTAACAGACAGGAGTAGGAGTTTGTTTACTCCACTAGTCACTGACCTAGATTCTATCTTGAAACGCGAGGAGATTATTTCTCTCATTTAGACAGTTCATTAGACAATTTACTATGGATATATTAAGTCGAATTTTTAAACCATTTTCCTTGTTATTCATGACTAAAAGGAGGCTGTTGGCATTAAGCAAGTAAGTTATTTTCGTCATCAGAGATGAAACAAGATGGAGGCAATCAGATAGATTTTTTACTTCAAATTTATGAGCATGCGTGGAAATAAGTAGAAAATTCGTGAAAACTTGTTTCCGGTTGATCGATGTGACATACCGGTTTTGTCCAACAAAACCGCTAAAAATGAAACTATAAGAACATGTATTACAGCGGAATCTCATGTCCTATTCAAATTTACGATCTTCGACAAGTTCTACTTTCTCTATTCTCCATTTAAATCTGATTAAGAACTCCGACTTCAGATTATTTATTTGTAAGTACAGGTTCAAAGTGTCAAACTGTCGATATCATATCTTCTATAATGCGAATACCAAGCATCAATTAAGTTGAAATCAAAATTTAATTACTGTTCGAAACGCCGTAAACAGACTAATCGTAACTTCTCGGATACGTTTTCACTTTCTAATTTATTACTCGATTCAAAACCTGTGAAACATTCAAATAACAATTAAAAATAATACAAACTATACTTTCTAAAATTGATCGGCCACTTTAATCATAACACCTATTATAATAAGGGTTCGATATCACATAATCAAAAATCCGATAATGTATTTACAATGTATTCGTACCCAATTAGTGTTGCTCTTATCAAGTGTGAAATTCGGGTGATCGGTCTCAATGTGTGAAAACTGGTCGTTTTAGTGGGGTTCAAAATAGTGTATCAGCTATGGTTGGTACTGAATTTAGTGGTCGTTATTCGGAATAGCGTGGTGCCCGTTTTAGAGGGGTTCGCGACCATTGAAATAAAGAACAAAAAAATCCGTTCTGTGAAAATTCGGTCGTAGTAGAGGGGTGCCCGTATTTCCGGGGTGGTCGTAAGGAGGGGTTTTACTGTAATTTAGATAATGATGTACAACATACTTCAGGGATAAAGGGAAAACAGTATCGTAGACTATTTCCATCTACCATTTTTTCAGATTCTAGATTCAGAACTTTTTGAGCATATGCATCACCACGGTGACTACACACACTTCTATTTCTGTTATCGATGGTTTCTGCTGGACTTTAAAAGAGGTGGGCAAATTACTAATCTATTGTTTTAATTTAGAATATGATGAACTTTTAATTTTGGTTATGTTTAGGTACCTAATCAGCAATTCTACTTTTTTGTTATTTGCTACTGGCCACCTTTTTGCAAAATAATGCTGTTTAAAATCAAGTGGAGCTTCCTGATGGAGTCAATAGGCGTGGCTAATTTAGTAAGTGAGCAGGGCCAGCAATTAGTCAATAGCTGGGCCTGGCCACTTTTTCAGACATGGCAGTACTACCGAGATTATGGTTATTTGCATCCTTTGTGGTCAGGAACAATAAACAAAGGCAAAACTTTATGTGGAGATTTTTTAGTTGTAACTGCGGCTTTAATAAGCTGTAGTTATGGTATTTAAGTTTCAAAACCAACAAAATTGCAAAATAAAACTGTTGGAGTTCAAAGTTCACTTCCTGTCAAAATAGATAATTTGAAGGTCAATAAGGTTTTTTTATTTACAGTTGGGATCCACCAATCCATTGACAATTGTGATCCGTAAATTGATTGACAATTGTGATCTGTCATTTGATTGACAGTGAGTATCTATCAATTGATTGGCAATAGGTATCAATCAATTGATTGATAGTGGGTATCCATCAATTGATTGAGAGTTATTATTCTTCAATTGACAAAAAGGGATCCATCAAATGATTTACAATTGATTGACAGTGATTATCAGTCATTTGATTGACAGTGGTTATCCGTCATTTGATTGACAGTGGTGCTTTGTAAATTGATTGATGGTAGTGATCTGTCAATTGATTGCATTAATGCATAAGAGAGAAATAAGTGTAACAATTACTGAGAATAAAAGTACATTTGTTTGACTAATTGATGCTTTTCTTCTAAATATGTGAATTATTAGAAAGGTTTCAAAACTATAATCCTACATCATTTGCATTTCAGAGTTGGTTTATGATGACATATTTGTTGTATGGGAGACGATCTGGGCAGCTAAACACATCAGTTCTGCACACTTTGTGCTGTTTATAGCTTTAGCCCTTGTAGAATATTACAGGGATATCATACTAGACAACAACATGGACTTTACAGATATTATCAAATTTTTTAATGGTAAGACAAATTCAAGTTTTATCCTAGTAATTTGTCGTAAACAAAACATAACATGAACTTTATAGATGATGTTAAATTCATTAACCGATTACCAGAAAGCACAATTTTAGTCTTATCCAAATCAAAAGAAGTTGCTGACAATAATTTTATGAAATTTTAAAGTCTTAGTCTTTCTGGGTAGATAAAATTGTAGAAAATGAAGAAATTGCTGGGTACAATATCTTCATCTTACACAATGTTTTCCAAAGCTTTTTTCTTAAGGAGCGTATAAAAGCAGGATTGTGAGGAAATGGGTTGATAAATGGAAAGTTCATTTTAGTGTTTTTCCCGATATTCCGACATGTTTTACAAGAAGAAGGTAACTTTTTTAATACAATGGTTTAAACCTATTAATTTTACTTCAAATGGAAAACAAGTTTTTACAACATAGACTAATCACTAAAGAATACATGGGCACTTATGTTAAATACATAGTCCATAAGAAAATTGTATGAGTTACTTGTGAACTGACACCAATCTTCAATTATTATACTAGGAAAAGTTTTCGTCAGTTCAATGTGCTTTCTAAAATTGTTATGCCCCTGAAAATTTTTTTTAGATAAGCATAGGAATTATTACACCTGCCCTGTAGCATCATAAATGATGTCTGTGAAAATGATCTTTTCAATTTTGTCATCAAATAGTGCAGTTTCACATAATAATACTTTCCTGCAATGATGTGTACATATGAATTCAGAAAATGGATATTCTTTTCTTCTAGCCTGTTTTCCATGAATTTGCTTGCTCTAAGATAGAAAGTGCAACAGTTATTGGGATATATACTTGCATATTTAGTAACATTGTAAGCTACTTTTGGAATATATACTTGCATATTTAATAATATTATAAAGAAATAACCATGATTTCTCTAAACCGACATCCCTAGGTTGAATTATCTTTCCACCGTAGACATATAACAGAACTTCAGAATTTTGAAATTCAAATATTTTAGCAATAAGGCACTATGTGTTAGATCAGCATTAAATATGGATGTACTGGATGACTTATGCTTACCAACAAAATTATGCTTACCAACAAAATAAAAATAACAAAATAATTTGTGTTACAGTTGAAATTAGATTTCATCTTAAACAGAAGACGTGTTATTAATCAAAACTTCTAAAATCCTTGCTCAGAAATGTATTAAAATCAAAGGGCTGATGGTACTATTGGTCTGGTTGTCAGGGTTAATATGTAGTTTAGAAATTTATCTTATGGACAATTCTGGCTGAAAGAAAACAAATAGGTGGTGTAGACAAAGATCAGACTGCTTATATGTGCAGGCTGATCTTTGTATATGCCTCGTGCCAAAGCATAAATATCCTGGGATCAGCATGGTAAGGGTTAATAGCTCTTGAAAACATAGATTTGAGAAAAAAATATTCTTTTGCAGAAATGGCTGAAAGACATGATGCAAAACAAGTGCTGAAGATTGCTAGGGAGCTTATATTACGACAACAGACTTTGATAGACAACAAATGAGGCTAGCTTATACCGTGAATGGAATGATTATTGAATTTTTAATGTTGACTTACTTGTTGATTTCACCTATTAGATATGTCTTTGCCAATACACTGTACCAAGGTGTTCTGATAATCTGTGTGTGTGTGTAGTTAGCACATTGCAGCACAATCCCAAATGTTCACACACTGGAGATATATATAGCTGTAGAAAACATTTTAGGAAAGATAGAACATCCTCCTCTTTTCCTACAATATTTTCTTCCCAGTCTGCTACAACATTGCACTGATCTAATCACATCTTACATGTTGTTTGTTATACCTTTCTACTTGGACTGGTCCATTATTTTGGTGTCTGGCCATTGGTTGAGAAGAAATGAAAATTGAGAAAAGGAGAAATTACTTGCTACAAGCAATTTCTGCTTTTTCAACATTGTTTTCAATAGCCATTTTTTACGTGGGAATATGAGATTGTGTAGTAATTGGTAAAACAGTTACCTAGGAGTTTGTTTAACATCAGGCAAAAATGGTTCTCCATTCAACTTCTGGTTGGAATTGAATGGTGAAAATACATACCCTGGTGGTAAGCTAGGCAGTCTGTAGGGCAGATATTGTTCAAGGCTTGTAATATAATTTGTCATAAAAGAGTAAATAGTTGTTGTGTCAGTATAGTTATAGAATAAGATGTAGATGTAATTATAAATATAATCACTTAGGTTCACTCAAAATTAACTAAAATCTCCTTGTAGACTCCTTAAAAGCACTAGCCAATCAGAACACTTGTTATGAAATTCAAAGACAAAACTAGGATTTTGATAGTGTAGTGATTTGATAAAGGAGAATATGACACCATTCCTATTAATTCCCATTTAATCCTGCTTTTCATGATCCTCTTAACCCTTGTCATGCAGTATAAATTACTTTACTGAATTGCTGTAAAATAAAAGGGTGGAAAGCACTGATAGAACCTGTAGTTCAAAAATCAACATTTCTTTTAGAAATCAATTTCATGAACAACTCTGACAGGAAAAGAAAGCAGGGGGCGTAGACCAAGATCAGACTGCACTTATGTTCAGGCTGATCTTGGTCTACACCTCCTGCTAAAACCGGAATATTCCGGGTTCAGCATGGCAAGGGTTAAAATACATTCAGGAAACAAAGAAATGGCTCATAAAAAGCATAGAGACAAAGATTTTCAAGTTAATGTTGTTGTCTGCAACTTTTTTTCAATTTGGACCAGTCCAAAATTTAACCCTGTCCTCTTGTTTTTGATTAAGATACATTTGTTTGACACATCAAACAAAAGAGGAACTCCAAGGGGTTCTAATAAACCAATATTTGGAAAAGATATGAAATCCAGCAGAGGTCTGCTAGATATGGTATATTAGAAATAAATATAATGAGGATTAATTTCGATACTGTTCTTGGTGTCTATACAATAGAGTATTCTCACAGTTAACACTCAACATAAGGTAGAATGCCTATTCTAGCATCAGAGAATCTTCAAAGAGCAAACAGTTACAGTCTGTGCAGTCTAGGTTGTTACTTTTCGTACCAACAGGAGGTTCACCTTTTTGCTTTACAGGTTACAGACATTTGTTCTACAGATGTTATTCAAGGGATGTCAATGATGTTGCATTATGAACTGGGTGGACACTTTGTCTGCATGACTGTTGTTTATTTAGACTCATTTTTTGTAATACTGCCTTCCACTCGTGATGTATTCTTCGTGTGTACAGTATTTTTAAGCCTTCTCAGGGCAAAGTGCAATTACCTTTCATTAATTCATTTTATAATACAGATTGTCTGTAATCTCGCTACTTAACCCATTACCACATTATACGGTATTTTGATTCAATTTATAAATGTACTAAAGGAAAACTTTATTTGAAAAAGGAGAAATTGCTTGTATATGGTACTTAGTTTTTTATTCATTTTTGCTTTAACCCTTTACTGCTTTAGAAAATTTTAGAGTGGTACAAATTGAAAGAAGTTGCAGATGACAATTTCAAGTTGATAAAATTTCAGAAATCTTTGGCTTTTGGAGGAAAAAAAAATATTGTGGATAATGAAGAAATTGCTTGTTACAAGCAATTTCTTAATTTTTCACAATATTTTCAAAATCCTTTTTCTTAGGGGCGTGAAAAAAGTGTCATTGCATGGGAATGGGTTAAAGTCCACTCCAACAATTTTACACAAACAAATAATTGTATATGTTTCAGTTTTATCAATCTTTGTGATAAAGAGTTTGGTCTGAACATATAACCCTTGTCATGCTGAATTATATTCTTATTTACACACTATATTGAAATCAAAGGACTGGAAGTACTTCAAAGCCAGACAGTAGGTTAATATTTCTATCGAAATTAAATTATGAACAATTATGGCTTATAAGAATTAAACAGGTGGTATAGACTAAGATCAGACTGCATATAAGTGCAGGCTGATCTTTGTGTATTCCTGCTGCTAAACCAGGAATAATACAGGTTCAGCATGACAAGGGTTGATATCTTTTTGTCATTTGGGTTAACATTATGTCCATGTTTTTAAATCCAAACTTTTGAATAAATGTTGATTGAATTTGATTATCAGTAAGTCATAAAAATATAAAGTTTTTGAGCCTGGTATCTTTCGGATCATCCTGAGCGAGATAAAGTGTTACTCAGACTTGAAATTCGTTTAAAATTTTGTTGTCTGGTAATGGGTGAAATATATTCTTAGTCAATATTACTTATTTGTTTTCAGTTGATTAATTCATTTCATATGCTTTTAGCATATGCAAGTTATAGATCTGTATTTGCAGTAACAAAGCTTTTCAAATAGAGTAAATCATCAATCTATTAACCCATTCCCACACAAATACCCTGTTTTACCACAGTAAAGAAAAAAAAAAAGAAAGAAAAGAAAAACAAAAAAACCCTTGTTATCTGCAACTTCTTTCAGTTTGGACCAGTCTAATATTTTGCTCGGCTGTTTTCAGAGAAAAGCTGAGGTATTGTCATCACCTTAGAGTTGTGTGCGTTGGCGTGACAAACTTAAATCTTGGTCATATCTCTGTTGTTATTGAATATATCTTCATGAAACTTGGCATGTTTATTGACCATCGCAAGGGCTGTCTAGACTATCAAAGGAGATAACTCTTAAAGTGTTTTTGTAAGAGTTGTGCCCCTTTTTTACCTTAAATTTTTCGCATTATCCAGCACCTGCAGCCGTTGGCACCTGTGGGTGGTGCTCTTGTTTGTCTTATTGTTATGGGTATATTCTAACCAAGTCATATTCATTTTGACATTTGGTAAAACATACTGTTACATGTGTCACTTGGTTCTTGCCAAATGGTTGAATGATAAGAAGTGTGCTGAAATGAGATGAGCAACTCTTGGCTCTAATAGATTGTTGTGGTTGTACTCGTGAGAGTAGCAACAGGAAGCCATGATAAAGAGAAATAGCTAACACTATATTGTTGGAAGTGACAATGTTCCCCTTACAGACATTCAAGTTCATTTATATCCATTTATTAACATTAAGATTACTTGAATGTTTTCTCCATTCAGTCCTATGTTATGTATTCTAATTGCTTTAACTGAATTGTAGTTTTCCAGATGATGAGTAGCCGATATGTATTATTTTAACCTGTGTCATGCAGAGTCCAGAATATTCCTTTCTTGGCAGGAGTTATAGACAAAGATCAGTCTTAGTCTACACCACCTACTTGTTTCTTTGAAAGCGAAGATGTTAATGATGTTAATAAGTTAAATTTTCAAAATTAATACTAACTGACAATTAGCACGTTCATTCTTTTGATTTTAATGCAGTTCTGTAGAGGACTGTTTTTTGCACCACAAGGGTAAAAGATTAGTTCTTCACCTTGTCACAAATGTCACAGATTAGAAAAAGAGTATGTCACAAATGAAAATGAATTGAAATAATCATCACATGAATCAAAACATTTTACTAGTTGTAATGTACATATATCATATGTTGTAAGCCAAAGTAAATACATGATTAAATACATTTTAAGAAATTGACTGAGTTCAAGGCTTTGTTTGGGTTTCAGTTAAAATCTTCAATTTACAGTCTAGCATCTGATGGCTAACTATCACTTCCTATTGTGATGGTAAATTGTCACAATGAAATTATTCCAAATAAATGAATTTCATCCCCCCTCAAAACCATTGATCAGGTATATTTAATGTTCACGTAACAACAATTTCTTCATTATCCATAATGTTTTCCACCCAAAAAGTCCAAGAACTTTAAAATTTCCTCAATCAAATACCACTGTCTGCAACTTCTTTCAATTTGGACTAGTCTAAAATTTTGTTGTATGGGACTGGATTAACTTATACAAAATAATGGACCCAGTTCATATGACGAATATCATTTTCTATTAAGATACCAGATTGTCATATGAAATAATGTGTTGTGCCAGAAACAGATTCTCTGTATACATTTAACCCAAAATTTTAGACTGGTCAAAATTCGGAGTAGTTTCAGGCGACAATTTTAAGTTTCTGAAATTTTAGATTTTTTCAACTTTCTGGGTAGAAAGCAATGTGTAAAATGAAGAAATTGTTTTGTTTTTCTAATTGTTTTTCTTGGGAGGCATCAAGAAACGTCACTGTGTGGGAATGGGTTAAAGCATAAGCCCATAAAATCTGTTTTGATGCTTAAGCAAATATTAGAGGCCAAAATTTGAAATTGGTCTTAGTTGAAATAAGTTTGACAACGTTTCAGTGTGTTTAATGAAGAATAAGTACATTGTACAATAGCAAATATTGTGAGAAAAAGAAAATAACTTTTTGACAAATTTTTTTCTTAGTAGGTATCCACACAAAGGATTGTTTTTAGTTGGTTTAATTCAAATGATAATTTGTTATGTAATTAGTTTTTAGTTGGTTTAATTCAAATGATAATTTGCTATGTAATTTGTTTACTCTAAAGGGAAAAGTTATGATGTGTAATAGGAATTGGTCTTTTTTAACTTAACCCTTGTCATGCTGATTAAAAACCTTATCTGAATTTGTATTAAAAGCCAAGGCCTTAAAGAGCTGGAAGCACTTATTAAGGGTCTAAAATTAATTTGAAAAATAATTTTATAAACAACTCTGGGTTGAAAGAGACAAGCAGGAGGTGTAGAATAAGATCAGACTGCACTTATTTGCAGGCTGATCTTTGTCTATACCTCCTACTAAAACAGGAATATGCCAGGTTCAACATGTGGAGGGTTAAATCTTTTTGACTTTGTGTTGAACAGAAGCTTCCAAAGGTTTGAAAATACTTTCTCTTTGTTGACTCACCATGCAAAGAGGAACCTATCTAAAACCTCTGAAACCAATTTTGTAAATGAGATTGGAGGCTGATCATGTCAGACTAGGTTAATCTACCACCAGACAAAAATAATTTCGAATCCAAATGGCAGAATTTGAGGATGACAATTTACATTGGTTTGGATTTTGAAAATCTTTGTCTTCCGGGGTAGAAAACATTTTTCGATAACGTTTTCCCAAAGAAAAAAAATTTGAAAAGCAATATTCCTTTTTCTCACAATGTATTCTACCCTATTTGGTTCTAAATTTTCAATTTAAAATCACATATAGAAGTCTGCTACTCCTTTTGATAAAGACAAGACTGGAATTTGTCATCCTGTTTATAGGTTTAAAGAGAATAAAGAAGAATACAGAATGTCCAATCAGATTTTTGATGAAAATGATTTATCCAATCACTTTGCTTTTTTACATAATTTTAAAAAGCTTGTATGTGGAATCTCAGTTTTACCTCTATAGGTTGTTACATTATAATATTTTATTATGTTTTTTAAGGTAATTTATACTTTATATACAAGTACTATTTATAAGTCACAACATTCTTGGTTTTGCATTCATTCCAAATGAAAGTTGCTGTTCACAACCTGAAGTATTTTTCTATTTTTTTGTGAGATGATTGCAAAAGAAGAAACTGTTATAGGATATTCAATTTCCTTTGACGATTTTGTGATTAACCCATTACCACATAACAAAATTTTAGATGGTCCAAATTGAAAGAAGCTGCAGACAACAATTTTGAATTGATGGAGTTTTACATTTTTTCATCTGTTTGGATAGAAAATATTTTGGATAACGAAGAAATTGCTTGATACAAGCAATTTCTTCATTTTCAACAATGTTTTCAAAATCTTTTTTCTTTGGGAGTTGAAGAAAGGAGATTGTGTGGGAATAGATTAATATACATACCTAGTCAGTCTAAAAATCATGAATCTAGCATGTAGTTGTCTAAATTGAAAGAAGATTCAGAAGACAGTTTTAAGTTGATAGAATTTCAAAAATACACAACAGGACTTAACTATGAAAAGTGTTGTTGACTTATACATGAGTTTTAATAGAGTATTTTAGTAAAAGCGACAAGCAACCTTGATACATGCAGTTGTGTATTGGTGACTTCAATCATCATGCCAAATATGAGCATTGATTCTTGAAAAGCCTTGAAGTATTTGGAAATGTTAATTTTTGGGGTTAATTTTTTTGGCATTTGACCTTGGTATGTGACCTTGACCTTATCACATGACCTTGACATGAGGAGATATTGAATAGATCTTGAATAGGCTGGTAGTAATTGGCATTGTTAAGTTTTTTGGATGAGTTTTGCAGACAGACAGACAGAAAGACTGAATGACAGATGGAAAGACAGACAACAGTAAAACAATATACCCCTGATCTTTCAATGCTGGGGCATAAGACTGAAGAAATCCCTATGAACGAGCCATTTCTTCTTTTCCACAATTTTATCCAAAGCTTTTCTCTATTGGGGCGTATAACAAAAGTGATTGTGTTGGAATGGGTTAAATGATTGGATCATCGTATCATTCAAATATTAACATTTTTTTCTGTCATTACATTTATGTCAGTTATGAATGATGCAGAGGTGACTGAAAACAAATGGTGTCATTAGAACTCTTATTGAAGCTGATCTGATAATTTATTGGTAACAATGATTACCTGTGTCACAGATACATTTCTACAAGTATTAACCCATTCCTGCTCAACCCTGCTTTTTATGCCCCTCAAGAATAAAGCTTTGGAAAACATTGTAGAAAATGATGAAATTGCTTGTCACAAGCTATATCTTCATTTTTCACTTTGTTTACCTATCTGAAAGCTGAGGGTTTTGTAAATTTCATCAACCAAATATTGTTTGAAACAATTATGTTTCTTCATTTTCTACATTAAATCTGAAGGCTAAATAAATAGGTTTCTTCAAGGGTTATCTATTTCCTGTTCATTTGTAAAATTGAAAAATAGGGTGAAAAACTATTTATGTTTTGCACAGCAACTTTCACATGAAAATATTATTTCAAACAGATAAAAGTGATTGTGATCATTTTGTATATTATACATATTAAGTTATTGTGACCAGTTTGTTGAATATTAAAATAAATATAGTTATGTTATACTGTGTTTTAACTCTTTTCGATCTCAAGTTAAATTTTCCTGTGCAGACCTGGATTTAACATCCCTGTGATTTTGTTCTTAGGAAAACTTTGTGGAAAAAGAAGAAATTACTTGTAACTTATAGGCAATTTCTTCCTTTAACAACAATTTTTTTTATCACATAAGATGTTTTCTTTTCAAATTACACACATCTTTCACTGCCATCCGCAACCTTGTAAATGGGAAAGGGTTAATATCTTGGGATGAGTTTTTGTTCACATATTTATTAAGAAAACATTAATTATTGCTATAGCCTTAGCATAGATACAGCTGATATCTGTGTGCTAAAAACTCTGAAAGTTTGTTATATTTCTGTTATTACTTTAGGTATTAAACAAGCGCTTATATTTGTTCACATTCAGAAGAGTATTTAGCACAAACAAAACTTAACCTCTTGCTTTTACCCGTCACTTTTGATATTGTACAAACATTACAAGTTTCAGATAAAATACATTGTTTGCTGTTTGACGCTGAGGTGTAGATGCATTCTGCACTCAGGAATTATGCCCCTTTTTCGATTTACAATTTCTGTTTAAAATGAAGCAACTAATAACTGAGCATCAAACATATACATGTATATGGATAGCTCAGAAGTCACTGTGGGATATTATAAGACACAACTGTCTTGCTTGTATCTACAGTTTGTTTTATTTTACTTTTGCTCTGAATATTCTATGATGGTGATCATATTTTTTTTCAAATCTTCATTTCCACTCTGAATTGTCTTTCCCAACAATTCTTTTTTGATAAAATTGACACGAAAAAAAAAATGAAGGTAGAAAACATTTCGTATAATGAAGAGATTTCTTGTAAAAAGTAATTTCTTCATTTTCAACAATTTTTTTCAAATTTTTTTTCTTGAGTTGCGTAAAAGAGTGGTGGTTGCTGGTCATCTTTTTCTTCACCACATCAAATTTAGCCATAATTGACTCGGGCATTAGACTAGTGCAATCATGGTAACAATCAAAGTTTGGCAGAATAAAGCAAACAAGATGGCCAAGCTGGCCCTAAATTGCCCATCTGAGAATGATTTGAGCTAAGCCCTACCAGCAATGCAGATGATTTTAAAAGAATAATTCCATGATTTCTAGACGTCTGATAAGCCCAGCCCTGCCACACCCATATTTTTTTCCAAATCAAAATTTCATGAACAAGTTTTGAAAAGGGTCATCCAAGGAATATTCCTGCAAAATTTTGTCCAAATGGTTAAAGAGAAGATTTTAAAGAATTATTTCATGATTTCTCATAAGCCCAGCCCTACCACACCCACATGTATGTTTACAAATTAAGATTTCACCAACAAATTTTAAAAAGGGTCACCCAAGGAAAATTCCTGACAAATTGGATCCAAATTGGCAGAATGATTTGGAGAAGTTTTTTAAAAAATTATTTCATGATTTCTCCAAGTCTGATAAACACACCCTGCAACTACCCCGTTTTGTTGAATATCAAAATTTCAAAATCGGCAGTATGGGTTAGGAAGAGAAGTGTTTTAAAGAATGCTTTCTCTAAATCGTATGAGCCCAGCCCCGCCATGCTCACATTTTTTTGCGGATCAAAATTTCAGAAACAAGTTTTGAAAAGTGTCTTTTTAGGGATCATTCCTGCCAAATTTGGTCCGAATCAGCTATATGGCTTAATGATTTCAAAAGTTAGATAAGCCAGGCCCTGCCATGCCCACATTTTTTTATCATCAAAACTTTGAGAACAAGTTTCGAAAGGGTTCACCCAAGGAACATTCCTGCAATATTTGGTGCAAATTGGCCCAATGGTGTAGATAGAGATTTTTAAAGAATTATTTCATGTTTTCTCCAAGTCTAAAAAGCCCTTCCCTGCCATGTCCCTGTTTTTAGCTCACCTGAGTAAAAGTGCAAGTTGAGCAATTGTGATAGGTCATAATCCTTCATCTGTCTACATTTTCTTATAAAATCATCTCCTCCCGAACTAACTGGCCAATCAAGCTGAGCCTTTGCAGTGATGTTCCTTGGATTAATCTCTACAAAAGTCGTTGAAAGAATTTCATTCTATGAAAAACACTTGTTGCTGTGGCGTTTGAAAATGGGAAATTTTAGTAAATCTTTGGATAACTTTTTTCAGAAACTAAAAGGCCAAGGGAATTTATATTTCTCATTTCACATAATCACATTGTTCTCTACCAAGTCTTTAAAAGTTATACCCCTGGGATAAAAAATGGCCCTGACCTCTATGTTCCAAAGGTTGGAAAAACGCTCAAATCTAGAGAGTTCAAAAGTCTTCTCCCGAGCTATATGGCCTAGGGCATTCATATTTGACATATAACATAACTGGATGGTTTTGTAAATTGTTATTAGAAATTATGCCCCTTGGGTAAAAAAACGGCCCACAGCTAGGGTCAAAAGTTGGGAATTTGCTCAATTAGAGTAATTTCAAAAGTCTAAGTTTACCATATGGCCTGGGACATTCACATTTTGTTTTTAACATAATTAGATGGTTTTGTACTGACATCAGGGTTCCCATAAACTTCATTAAGTTAAATTCCCTGACTTTTCCCTGAAAAAAATTCGTAATTCCCTGACCGAAATCGTTGGCATTTACCAAGCGTAAAACAGCTCAGGAGGCAAGGGGTGCTACAAACCATTTCAGTTTCTTCTGATGTGTGTTTGCACTTTGCAAGCAAAACTGACACATATGTATTTTTTTTCTCTTAAATCGAGACTAAAATTAGAGATGAGATCACAAATACATCAACAAAATATGCTTTTTAATGAGATACAATGACAAACACATCCATGCCTTTTTTAGAAGAAACTGCCATAACCACTTGCTGTTTTTCCTTTGTTGACTTAAAAAATTCTAAATCTGAATCTGAAATTCCCTGACTTTTCCCTGACCTTGAATTTTTTTCATTTTTCCCTGACTTTTCCCTGACCGTGGGAACCCTGACTGTGTTATAAAAACTAGATCTGCCGCCTGTAAGGGCTGACAAATACCCCCCACTGCCGCTTCTTTTTAAACGAGGCCAAATTGTAACCATTGAAATGTTGGCCATTCATGATTTATCAAGTGGACAATTTTTCTACAAATTTCAAGTCAATGAGGGGCAATGACTGTGTAAAAAAAAAGTTTGTTCAACATTGAAGATGGAAATTATGGATTTCGTGCAAAGTCAAACATGGAATTTTTTGTTCTGGAATTAACATGTGAACCATTTTTATTTTTTTAATCTGTCAACCTGTTCAGGAGTTATGATTTATTCTCTATATATTGTATATAAGAAAATAAATCAAAGGGGCACAACTCCTGAACCAGTTGATCAATCATAATGAAAATTGCAGGTGCACAAGTTCTCATTGCAAGGAAGATTTTGGTAAAGTTTCAGCAAAATTGGTCTGGAAATGTGGGAGGAGATGAGGAAACAAAATTATGTCCACGGATGGACAACCTGGTTCAAGTATAACCCCCCCCCCCCAACTTCGTTGAGGGGGGTATAATTATACCTGAGGGTCAAAAATGGCCTCACCCCTGAGGTCCTAAGTTGGGAAAAACGCTTAATAAGAGCAATTCGAAAAGTCCTCATCTCCTTAACTATATGGCCAAGGAAATTCGTAATTGGAATGTAACATAACTAGGTGGTTTTGTAGTATGTTATTAGAAATTATGCCCCTTGAGTCAAAAATGGTCCTCCACCTGGGGTCCATAGTTGTGAATGTGCTGAATATAAGCATGTTAAAAAAATCTTCCTCTTAACTATAAGGCCATAAGCATTCATATTTGGTTTGTAGCATTTACCAATAGTTATCTTCCACATGTTTTAATAGATTAGCCTCTTGGGTAAAACACAGCCTTGCCCCTGGGGTTCAAAGTTTGGAAAAAGGCATGTTCAAATATCTGTTCCTCCCAATGCATAATGGTATAATGCATTCATATATAGCATATCCACATTGCTCTCTACCAAGTTCTCCAAATTTATACACCTGAGGTCGAAAATAGCCCCACTCAAGAGGTAAAAAATTTGGAAAAACACTCTATTAGAGCGAGTTCAAGTCTTGTCCTCCTAAAATACAAGGCCTAAGGCATTCATATTTGCTATGTAGCATTAATAGATGATTCTATACTGTGTTACCAGAAATTATACCCATAGGGTAAAAAATGTCCCTAGGCCAGGTATAAGGTGTAATGTATTCAATTTTGGTATATAGTATATCCATATGATTCTCTTCCAAGGATGCCAAAATTGTACCCAATTGGTCAAAAATGGCCCTGCCCCGGAATTCACGGTTAGGTAATAGGCTCAATAAGCTCAATTTTATCTTCTTCTCTAAACCCATGACCAGGTGCTAAAATGTAAGACAGGTCCAAGCTGAAAGAAGTTGCGTTGTTTAGCAATTCAAATTGGGTTGAAATTAAAATATTAGTGGCTTTTAAGGTAGAAAACATTGTGGGAAATAGAAAAATCAGTTGAAAGCAAGTTATCTTTTTCTCGTGTTTTCCAAAACCATTTTCCTTGAGGGAGTTATAATGTCCAATAGTTTGCTTGCTAATGGATTAAATTTAAAGCCTGAAGTATACAACTTGGTACATACTTGATGGTTTGTACTATACCGAAATCTCATATTTGTTATTGTAATGTGGAGAAGTGTCATGTGCAAGAACCGTAACTCTAGCTTGCCTATTTTTTAAGTTATTGCACTTTGTTATTTTTACCATTACATTTTTGTCCAGGGCATATCTCCTTAACCATAAGTGCTAGGAACTTGAAACTAAATACACTTATAGACCACAATGTGGAGAAGTGTCATATTCAAGAACCATAACTCTAGCTTGCCTATTTTTTGAGTTATTGTCCTTTGTTATTTTTACCTTTACATTTTGTCCTGATCATAACTCCTAAACCATAAGTGCTAGAAACTTGAAATTTTATACACTTATAGATCACAATGTGGAGAAGTGTCATATTAAATAACTATAACTTAAGCTTGCCTAATTTTTGAGTTATTGCCCTTTGTTGTTTTTAACTTTACATTTTTGTTGTGAGCATATCTCCAAAATCATAAGTTCTAGGAACTTGAAACTTTATACACTCATAGATCATAATGTGTACAAGTGTAATGTTCAAGAAAGGTAACTCTAGCCTGCCTATTCTTTGAGTTATTGCCCTTTGTTGTTTCTAACTTTCCATTTTTTACATGGGACATCTCCTAAACCATAAGTGCTAGGAATTTGAAATTTTATGCACTTATAGATCACAATGTAGAGAAGTGTAATTTACAAGAACTGTTACCCTGCCATGCCCATTGTTTGAGTTATTGCCCTTTGTTATTTTTACCTTTACATTTTTGTCTGGAGCATATCTCCTAAACCATAAGTGCTAGGAACTTCAAACTTTATACACTCTTAGATCACAATGTTGAGAAGTGTCATGTACAAGAACCGTTACCTAGCCGTGCCCTTTGTTTGAGTTATTGCCCTTTGTTTTTTTTAAATATTTATTATAAGAACCGTAACTCTCCTACAACTAATTTTTTGTTAATTTTAGTTTTTGCCCTTTGATTATTTCAAATGTTATATTTGCAATATTTAACAACCATGATAAATTGATCTTAAACTGAAACAAACAATTATCCCCTATTTAAACCTTTCACAAGCAATAAATTTTACACTTCTCCCAAATTAAAGTGAAAAGGTTTACTATATAAATGACATTTTTAATCCGGTGGGGGACTCCTGTTTTGCATCGCAATACGACATACACTTGTTTTTATTTGGCTCCTGTTGTGTTTTTTTCTTTCATTCAAAAAAGTACTTTAATTAGCAAATGACTCAGGCGAGTGATTTATGTTTATCATGGTCCTCTTAACTAGAGCCACTTGAGCACCTGTATTTCTCCATTGGCCTGATTGTACAGATCAAGCAAATGGTGTTTTCAGGAATTCAATATAAACCTTATCATATTCACCCTGTGTGACAAATTAAACTTGTCAATAAAATCTTTAAATATTTCAAATATTTCATTGTTTTACAAAAGTCAATTCATTAATGAGTCAGATGAAAAAGGTATTAACAAACTTATAAAAAAATCATTGTACACCATATTTAAACAAAAGCTACCATGATAAACTCTATGTATTCAACAATTCAAAATTTATTGATGGATTCTGAATAAGAGTCACCTGAAATTTGTTTGAAATCCATCCGCAGGTCTCGGAGAAAAATATTTTTAAAGGTTTTGCCATATATGGAAATTATCCCAGCCCATTTGAGCCATGTTTATCATCCTATCAAAATTCTTTGAACCTGATAAAGGGCCCCCTAATGATCATTCATGTAAAACCACCATCCAGCTTCTGAGAAGAAAATTCTTTAAGGTTTCCCCATATATGGAAATTAGCTTCGCCCACTAAAGCCATGCTTTTCATCCGATCAAATTCTTTGAAGGAATCTGATAAAGGGTCACTCAAGGATCATTTCTGTCAAATTTGTTTGAATTCTGCTCAGTACTTTCTGAGGAGAAGATTTTTAAAGTAAATGTTTGCGGAAGGACGCAAGCATGCACAGATGGATGCATGACAGACACAAAGCCATTACAATAGCTTGCTGGCTTTAAGCCAGTGAAGCTAAAAGTCAAAATTCCATGAACAAGTCTTAAAAAGGGTCAACTAAGTAACATTCCTGCATAATTTGGTCCAAATCTGCCACATTGTTTAAGAGGAAAAGACTTTAAAAGAATTATTCCATGATTTCTCTAAGTTTGCAAAGTCCGGCCCTGCCACGCCCACATCTTTTTGTAAATGAAAGTTTAATGAACAAGTTTTGAAAAGGGTCACCCAAGAAACATGCCATGTTTGGTCCAAATTGGCCCAGTGGTTTAGGAGGAGAAGATGTTTAAAGAAATTGTTGACAATGGATGATGCCTATGGACAAAGAACTGAACGATCCTAAAAGCTCCCCTCGAGGCGAGTTAAAATAACCAAAAATAATTCAGATTTCTTTGATTTATTTTATTAAAATAAATAGTCACAAGCATCAGACACTTTCACTAAAACACTTGAATTAAAACATCAAAGAACACCAATTAATTGTCATGAAATGAACATGGCTCATCAATGGTCATTTTTTCCTACTAAACATTCACACTCAATCCTTCCCCGAATTCCACCCGTCTCCCTCAAGAAATAAACACCGTGGATTCAGATTCTTTTCAAATATTTGTATGTTGGTGAGGAAGACATTTTGGTTGCCTACTGATAACATGATACTTTGATTTTCTGAATCTTATAACAAAAGCTTTGCCTCAAATTCAGGTGTATTAGTGTGTCTAGTCCCCCAATGCAAGGAAAAACATTGTGGAAATGAAGAAATTGCTTGTAATAAGCACTTGCTTCATTTCCCAATACCAATATGATGATAATGATTAATATTTTTTCAAAAACAGCCATGCTCAAAATAGCTTGTCTTCAAATTCCCTCTAGAATTATGAGGAAGAACTGAAAAACTATTTGAACTTTCTATCAATTAACATATCGCTAGCCACACCCTCTGACCTCCTATTGGAAGTTTGACATGGATATTAACCCATTCTCAAACAACAAAATTTTAGACGGATCCAAATTGAAATAAACTGCAGATGACAACTTCAAGTTAACAGAATTCTAAATTTTTTCATCTTTTTGATAGAAAATATTGTGAATAATGAAGAAATTGCTTGTAACAAGCAATTTCTTCATTTTCCACAATGTTTTCCCCAAGCCTTTTGTTGAGAGGGGTAAAAAGGAGAGCTTGTGTAGGAATTGGTTAAAAAAAGATAACAAAATTTGTAATCTGTTATATGTACATGTAGCAAAAAATAAAATGGTTTGCAAATGGTTGGCAACCTAAACATGATAAATAGAATAAACTAGAATAAGTAGCTAAACCAACAACAAGAGGACCATGATGGTCCTAAATCGCTCCCCTGAGTATGATGGTTCATGGCTTTATGATATATACAATATAGCAAAGCCCTCTGTCTAATTATTTTGGAGAGGATGTTTAAGGATTTTCTCTTTTAATCCTAGGTATATTGATGATCCCACCATATAGCGCTAATTTCCTGAATATGGTAATGCTTTGAAGTAAAGACATCAATAAATACCAAAAATTTTGATATAGGGTCAATAGCTGATGATATATACCAAATATAAAAGCTCTAGGCCTTATTGTTTGGGAGAAGACTTTAAAAGATTTCCTTCTTTATTCCTTTGAAAATCAGTGATCGCACAGAAAAGGGTTAATTTTCAGAATACAGTTATTCTTTGAAGTATTTTGGTAGAGGGTCAATAGGTGATGATGCATACCAAATATAAAAGCTCAAGGCCTTATCGTTTGGGAGAAGAAGACTTTAAAATAATTCCTTCTTTATTCCTTTTTAAAATCAGGGATCTAACAGACAAGGGCTAATTTTTAGAATACAGTAATTCTTTGAAGTATTTTGGTAGTGGGTCAATAGATGATGATACATAACAAATATAAAAGCTCTAGGCCTTTTCTTTTGGGAGAAGAAGATTTTCAAAGATTTTCTCATTTTATTCCTTTGTAAGATCAGGGATTGCACAGAAAAGGGCCATTTTCAGAGTACAATAATTCTTTGAAGTATTTTGGTAGAGGGTCAATAGGTAATATGTACCAAATATCAAAGCTCTAGACCTTATGGTTTTAGGAGGAGAAGATGTTTTAAAAATTGTTTTCAGACTGGCGCGGACAATTACTGATCACAACAGCTCACCTTGAGCACCTTGTGCTCAGGTGAGCTAAAACGCCTACCAAAGATCTTTGAGTTCAAAGGTCACTTCTAGTCTAAATGAATGATTTGATTGGTCTATCAGTAACTTATGTACTTTGACATATCAAAAATATGCAAAATGTACCATTTTAAAAGTCTTTTACGGAAATACTTTGTGTCAAGCAAAAGATTTTTTATATACTCAAAATTGTTTTCACGAAATTACAAAACATTTTTTTTAGTAAATTAGAATGAATTAATTTCAATAGACAAAACTTAAATTATTTCATTTCAGTAAAATCCAGAAATTTCGGCTCCATTCGTACTCAGAAAGGCACTACTGAATTTCATGAATATAATTCTGAGTAATTCTAACTAAATCCCATGTTGTTAGAATTCATTTGAATGAACTAATAACAGCTGTCGGTAAAAAATTCCATAGATCGATCAAATCACTCATTTAGACCTAAGGTGAACTTTGAACTTGAACATTGTTGACATTTTTGTGAAATATTTTTGTTGGTTTGGCGACTTAAATGTCTTAACTTTTTCATGATATAGTTATGACAATTATGTCACAAACCAACCATTTTACTTTTTTTAACATATTACTAGCCTTACATTTTATGAAATAACATTTGACATACAAGTCAACCTTCCTGTCGGAAAAAGTGGGCTTGCCCTGCAATCTGTCAATTGTCTTGCAAGCAATTTCTCCTTTTCTCAAAGTTTCTACCCTACATGACACTTATTTCTGAATATTTAGCCTTTTTTGAATTGCCTTCTGCAACCTCTTAGAATTTTGACCAATTATAAAATGTGTTAACTGGTAATGAGTTAGTAGAAAATTATCACTCAATCTAGATTGACTATATTTTTTTTTCATTTCTTTCCACTCTGTGTTGTTGGAACAACCAAACTATCAAGTTCTCTTTTATGTCCCATTTCAGCCAACCATACATGAAACCGGCTTTCAACTAAACTTTGGAATTCTTTCCTCTGTTCCCTAGTTAAACCCCCTTCCTTTACCTCCTTCTGCCATGAATCAATCTGTCGATGACGGTGAGTTATGGCCCTTTGATATTTACTAGGAAGTCCCCCAGGAATGGAATTTGTGGGCCCGTCCATATCAAAAGGAATGTTAAAGGTGAAGAACTCCGATGGAGTCATGAGTTCCCAGACAGGAGATTCTTCACGATGATCTGGACCGATACACAATGGTTGATCCCACATGTTTCTGTCTGCCCCTACAATCATTCATAATTAATAGTAGTATTCAAATGGAAATTTTGAACAAAGCTGTAAGGAACGGGGTAGTTTTTACTTCTGATTTTGGTATTTGGACGATATTACCATAATGGAATAGTTCTAATTGACAAATTGAGGATGTCATTAAGGCACCAATTGACCAATCAAATAATTCATTTAGACTGGAAGTGACCTTTGAAGTCTAACATTGGCCAACATTTTTGTGAAGCACTGTTGTTGGTTAGGCAACTTAAATTTCATAACTACAGATTATATAAGCTATAGTTATGATACTGAGGTTGCCAACAAACTATTTTACTTTTTTGTTATATTACTAGCCATAAAATGTGCAAAATAACTGTTTGAATATCTTATTGCAACTTCCTGTCTGAACTCAGTAGTCAGGACCAGCAATCCGTCATTTATACCAATAACAAGGACTTTTGAGGTATAACTATAGAAGATTTGCATTAATTACCTTGTTTTATCTAGAACTCTGTTTTTACTTCAGAGAATGAGGGTGTGTCAAATTATTGAATAAGTACCAGTAATAACAATAAAAAGTTAGGCAAAATCAATACATTACTAAATATTCCAGGAGTATTAAAATCTCTTCCAAATAATTTCCTAAAGCATTTATCAGGAATTATTATTAGACAAGTTAACTATAAAGGTGATTTGTGGTAGTCCCCTTAACACATCCTACTCTGCTAATTAAACCCTTGTCGTGCTGAATATTTCCTCTTTTCACTACATTTGAGAACATTGACATAATTATATCAAACTTGTGTTAAAAGATTTCTCTCAAAACAACAGCAACACCTAGGTAGTTAAGGCTAAGATCAGACTGCACATCTGTGCAGGCTGATCTGAGTCTATACACCTGCCAAAGCCATTGTTAAAGCAAGAATAATTTAATATTTAGTTTCGTCTATCAAAATCGGGTGTTCTGATTGGTCAAAAAAAATTATTCATAACTCCATGAACAAAACTTTGAGCACACAGCTATTTTGTATGCTTCCGTACAAAATAGTCCCATACCATAAGGCATCAAAAGATGTATAGGGTTTTTGTTTTTTTTGCTCCATACGATTAAATTATAAGAAATGAAGAGAATATTTTTTGTTTTCATGGAGGTATGAACCGAAAAACCTAATCACACAATGTATGAATCCTCTTCGCGTGTGTGATTAGGTTTTTCGGTTCATACCTCCTTGTAAACAAAAAATATTCCTTTCATCTCTTAAATATTCTGGGATCAGCATGACAAGGGTTAAGAAAGTATGTGTGGTAGGTTGATTGAATGGGATTAAATGCCACTTTTAACAGTATTTCAGTCATATGGCGGCAGCTGGAGCACCTAACGATGGATTCCTGGTATTTCTCACACCAGAAGTACCATTACATCCTTTCCTAGCCTCAAGCTGCTATCCTACTTAGGTTTACGATTATCCACCCATTGGTGAGAGACAAATATGTGTGGTAGGATGGATGCTAACATTGTAAAATCATTACCAGTAATTATAAGACCTACTTATGCCCACTTCAGCCATGTGTTCCTCTAATTTTGGGTAGGAGGAGCAGTGGGATGGATGCTATTATTGTGAAATCATTACCAGTAATTATAAGACCTACCTATGCCCACTTCAGCCATGTGTTCCTCTAATTTTGGGTAGTAGGTGTGGTACGGTGCTAACAATACAGAATCATTACTGCTCAATACAACTGGTGGATTGGGTGACAGAATATGTAATGTACACAGAGTACAACCACTGGAATCATAAATGAGAAATGACTTGATCACAAGTGTTAAATAGGTTGAAATTCAATTTTTATATTCACATTTTCAGAACGACCTTCAATGTGTTTTTTTCCAAAAATGGCAAAACAAGACCTGTAATAGATGTATAAACCCTTTACCAGAAAGCCATATTTTAGACTGGTCTAAATCCAAAGAAGTTGCAGATGACATTTTAAGTTGGTGGAATTTTATAAGTATTTATCTTTTGGGGTAGAAAACATGGTGGATAATGAAGAAATTGCTTGTAACAAGCAATTTCTTCTTTCTCCACAATGCTTTCCAAATTTTGTTCTCAAAGGGCTTAAAAGGGCAGGACTGTGTGGGAATGGCTTAAGCTCCCCAAATAAGTTTTTTTGTAATTTGATGGAGGTGAAAAAGGCAGGAGTAACAGTTCATAAGTACTAATTTTTACTGCATTACCATCTCCCTCACACTTCCCACAGTGGCCCACTTTACAAATCGGTGATACCTCTGTAATCGGCACACAGTATTTCTCCTAGCGAGTTAATGCAGGATTTAGCATAACAAACGAAAGGGCTGATTCTAAATTTGATTGCCTGAATACATCATTTATGTTGCTGTTGGTTACTTTTCATGTACCACTCACCTTATTAGCATGTAATGTAACGTTTGAAGTATTTGATTTGCATTTCGAAATTCCGAAAATCGGTAAGAACTTAAGACAACAGGATGATGTCAATTTTTCATGTATAGTTCTAAAGGCAGAGGAAAAACTGGAATGAACTGGCAATAACCTTTGCACAGAAAGTAGATTTTTTGTTTGAATGGGATTTAACGCAACTTTTAACAGTGTTTTACTCATATCACAAAAGCTAGAGCACCTAATCATCGATTCCTGGTGTTTCTCAGACCAGTATTACCACTACCTCTTTTTCAAGCCTCTATCTGGTTTGAGACAAATGTCAGAAAGATATTTGCCCAGACTAGGTATCAAACCTGGGACCCTATGATTAGGAGTCTGACAGGCTACTATCTGTGCTATGGCAGCAACCTGTACATAAAGTAGATTGTTCTGACAAAATGTTCAAGTCGATTACTATTTTGTGCCCTTGTTTTTGCTTAATCTCAAATTTGTTGCTTGCATTACTTTCAAAAGATCCACAATTTAAAAAACAAAAACCAAAAAAAAACAGGGTGAGTTCAGGGATTTCTACCTACAAAGTTTTAAGTTGATATTCATTATGCTTTGAGATTCATGTCCATGACAAGATTCAACCAATTACCAAACAACAAACTTTTACACTGGTCTAAATTCAAAGAACTTGCAATTAACAATTTATAATTGATGAGATTTTGAACCTCTTTTTCTTTTGTGGTTGATAACTTTATGGATAATGAAGAATTGCTTGTAAGCTTTTTTTTTTGAGGGGCCAGATTATCTGAGAATTGTTTAAGTAAAAACCAATGAAGAAATTTTGATTAGTTATACAGATACAAGAGAAAACAATCTTTTACATAAAAGCCCCCTTTTCTCCAATTTTGCCTCCGATTGAGAAACCCAAGAAAAAGTATCCGGACAATGTTATACTACAACAAGCTCAAATTTGAAATTTCACTACACATACTTATGAAGGATATTAGCCATAAATTGGGAAACTTAGAAAAAGACGTAGTTGCACATTGTTCTAATAAACTTAAATATTAACTTTCTTGAAAATGTTATCTAGGAATTGTGGACAGGTAGACTAACATAAAGAGTGACGACTATATGCTTCCCGAAATTTTTGGAGGGACTATACAAATATTTAAACTTCTTAGTTTTTTAAACCTAAATATGAGATTACCATAAAAAACAATTTTTGGGGTTTTTTTTGTTAACTTATAGAGCAGAATAAGGATATTACTAACCTTGATTTTCAAGAAAATGCCTTTAGTTATAATAGAAATTCTACAATATGTTATTGATTGATTGATTGAATGGGGTTAAACTCCACTTTTAACAGTATTTCAGTCGCGTTGGCTGGAGCACCTAACAATGGATTCCTGGTATTTCTCACACCAGTACTACCATTACATCCTTTCCTAGATTCCAGCTGCTATCCCATGTAGGTTTACAATTATCCATCCATTGGCGAAAGACAAATGTCAGAATGAATATGTACTGCCGCCTGGGATCTAACCCATGACATCCCATGATTGAAGATTAGGAGTCTGGCACGCTACCAACTGCGCTATGACGGCGGCTTACAAAATGTTAAGGTTACTCTATGGTAAAAGTGTGATGAGTCTTAAAGTTGTTCACAATTGTTACAATGTAAGGTTTGTTTAAAGGTTAAGGTACTGTAGACATGTTAAAATTAGATTATGTATTTTCGTTTAAAGGGTCTATCTTCTTAGCCACATGAATTCCTGTGCAAGTAAAATTATTTTAATCTTTGTAAAACTCAATTAACTCTTAGTTCAAGAAGAGAAATGTTACAAACCATTGTATAGTTTCCAATTAAAAAATACAAACCATTAGTCCATTTTCTTGTGTTTTCAACAGAATCATCCTCATGGCTATATACAAACACTAGGTATGACCTTTCATACAATTTAAATGAAAACATCCTTGGGTAAACCTGATTAAATTTTCCAAATTGGAAGAAGCTGCAGAGGACATTTCAAGGTGTGTATAAATTGAAAAAATAATGACTGAATATGGTAGAAAACATTGTGGGAAAAGGAATAGCTTGTTACAAGCCTTGTCTCCTTTACTCACATTATTTTCCTTAGTATTATATCACAGGGGTGTCAATTAGTATTATTGAGTGGTAATAGGTTATCCCGTTATGATCATAGAAAACTTTTTGGGAAAAGGAGAACTTGCTTGTAGCAAGTAATTTTTCCCTTTCTCACAATGTTTTCTTCCCTATTCAACACTTATTTTCCATCTATCTATTAGAGCAGTGTGCAATATTGTCTACAACTTTTTCAATACAAAGCATTTTAAAATTTTGTCATCTGGTATGGGTTTCGATCCTCCTTTATTATGTTTTGCTCATGTTCAAAAGGGTTTATCTAAATTGCATACTTTTACCACCTTTTTACTTCATTGCATCCTTGATCTATTTTTAGAACTGCATTACGGTATACTCATCTATTTTTAGAACATCATGAAGAATATTTTTTCAAAGTATATGCATACATAAAATATGCATAAAATATTCCAGTTTAATGTAAATAACTAAATGATGTATTCTGAGTTACAACAGTATTCCTTGGAAATTGGATGTTAATCAGTCCTTCTATGTAAACCTTGAAGTCTATAGTCTTGAAGTAAACACACTTTACTATACTAAAGTGCATAAAATTGGCAATTCAAAAATGGCGATTTGATATAAATACAAAGACAAGAAGATTGAATTTGATAATTTTCATCAACAATAGTTACAAAACGATTTACCTGACTGTAACAGTTCTACAAGAGGCAATCAAAGTGACAGATTCACAATGACTTAGATACACTACTGTCTCTACAGGACCAAGTACAACTGTTGTATTTCGACACTTTTCTATGGTAACAGATCTGGAAAGCAACAATGACTAACAAATTTTCTATAACGCTTTCGGCAGATTATAGAGATTTCCTGATGGATTATGGGTGACATGATAATACTGATTTGCTCCAGTTATCCCTAGACAATAAAGATATGATTTTACTACTTGTCCAGAATTAAAACTAACTTGTAACATAAAAGTGAATAGATAAATTTTGAGAAAATATTATGGTCAATGATGAAAAAGCTGGAAACCAGCATTTTCTTCATTAATTACAATTTACTATACCCTTCAATAAATATAACTGAGATATTTTAAAATATAATGAGTTGTCTTTGAGATCCATTTTGTACTATTTCAAGATTTTCCCTATTTTATATTTGTCCAGGGACAAATGGCCTTGAAAATGCACTTGTCTGCTAACAGAATAGGCCACATCAGACAAATCAGGCATGGGAATAAAAAGAAAGGGATGTTTTAGTGAATTAAGGATGTTCCTAAATGTCAATTTTTTCATAAATTTGACCATCAGAGCTAACCTTAGTCTTGTTAAATGACCTTGACCATGTCATGAGTAAATTTGTATTGACTGGATAAGCTTTCAACAGATAGAAGTCAGAATGTCCGAGTCTTATAGATACAGGGGTATAAAAGGGCACTAAGGTAGAAAAAATATGGAAAGGGGAGAAAATGATTATTACAAGCAAGTTCCCTTCTTCTCAAAATGTTTTACACAGCTATTTTCTATAATTGTGTCAAAATGAAGGATTGCGATTCTGATTTTGATATAAGCATTACTTGAGATAAGTAATGCTGAGACAACAAAGAGCATTTGATGGATATATAGGCATGAAGTCAAACATGGTAGTTCAACTGGCTAATAAACAAGATTACCTTGTAAAATATTTTGTCAGGGGCATGAAAACAAGGGGTCCAACATGGCCCTCATCATCTGAGAATTATTTCACAAATCAAAATTTCACAAACAGGTGTCACCAAAGGAATATTATTGCCATGATTGATCCAAATTAGTCCAGAGGATTATTTGAAGATATTAAAAGAATTATTTCACGATTTCTCTAAGTCTGATAAATTTCATGAACAAGTTTGGAAAGGGGGCACCTAAGGAGAATTCCAGCAAAATTGAGTCCAAATTGACCATTTTTGTTGGTTAGCAATCTAAATGTAACAATATCATGAATAAGCTGTAGTTACAACATTTAAGGTACCAAACCAACAACAAGAGGACTATGATGATCCTAAATCGCTCCCCTGAGTATGATGGTTCATGGCTTAATGATATAAACAAAATGGCAAAGCCCTCTGTCTAATTATTTTGGAGAAGAGGTTTACAGATTTCTATTTTAATCCTAACTAAAATTAGGGATTGCACAGAAAAGGGCTAATTTTTTAAGTAATTTGGTAGAGGTTCAATGGCTGATGATATGTACCAAATATCAAAGCTCTAGGCTTTATGATTTGGGAGAAGAAGATTTTCAAAGATTTCCTTCTTTATTCCTTTGTAAAATCAGGAATCGCACAGAAAAGGGCTAATATTAAGAGTATGATAATTCTTTGAAGTATTTTGGTAGACGGTCAATATATTATGATATGTACAAAATATCAAAGCTCTAGGCCTTATGGTTTGGGAGAAGAAGATTTTTAAAGATTTCCTTCTTTATTTCTATGTAAAATCAGGGATCATTAAGAAAAGGGCTAATTTTCAGAATACGGTAATTCTTTGAAGTATTTTGGTAGAGGGTCAATAGATGATGATATATACCAAATATCAAAGCTCTAGGCCTAATGGTTTGGGAGAAGAAGATTTTAAAAGATTTCCTTCTTTATTTCTATCTAAAGTCAGGGATCATTAAGAAAAGGTCTAATTTTCAGAATACGGTAATTCTTTGAAGTACTTTGGTAGAGGGTCAATAGATGATGATTTATACCAAATATCAAAGCTCTAGGCCTTATGGTTTTGGAGAAGAAGATTTTCAAAGATTTCCTTCTTTATTTCTATGTAAAATCAAGGATCATTAAGAAAAGGGCTAATTTTCAGAATATGGTAATTCTTTGAAGTGTTTTGGTAGAGGGTCAATAGATGATGATATATACCAAATATCAAAGCTCTAGGCCTAATGGTTTGGGAGAAGAAGATTTTTAAAGATTTCCTTCTTTATTTCTATGTAAAATCAGGGATCATTAAGAAAAGGGCTTATTTTCAGAATATAGTAATTCTTTGAAGTATTTTGGTAGAGGGTCAATAGATGATGATATATACCAAATATCAAAGCTCTAGGCCTTACCGTTTGGGAGGAGAAGATTTTTTAAGTTTTTTCACTCCGTTTCCATGGCAACCAGAGTTCTTCATGGATTTCAATTCTTTGAAGTATTTTGAAAGAGCATGACCTAAGGATCATTTCTGTGAAGTTTTATTGAAATTCCACGGTTAGTTTAGGAGGAGAAGATTTTTTTGTAATTGCAAACGGACGGACGGACGATGACCGATTACAATAGCTCCCCCAGAGCACTTCGTGCTCAGGGAAGCTAAAAATGCTTAACATAAAAGTCAACCAATGTCAAAGTTCAAAGTTCAGTTCTGATAAATGAATGATTTGATTAGTCAATCTATTATTTGAATGACAGAGGGAATCAAATGTAATATACTACCTTAAAGGCGATAGGAGATAAAGATATGCTGAATGACATCTATGAATTTTTACACTGCTGTTCTCCAATGTACTTGAACTCTAAAAGTATACAAATTTTTCTTCAATTGTTGTATGTAAATTATGGAGATATCTCAGGGGATTATCACAGGATAATTTCATTGATTAATCAGTGAAATTATCAAACTTATAATCTCACTGATTTTGGCTGATTTTTAACCAAGCCTTCTTTCATTTTCTCTACTGAATGTTAACCTTCCTTTTGCTGAATCTAGAATAATTCTGTTTTGGTAGGAGGCATAGACACATATCAAGCAGCACATTTGTGTGGTCTGATCTTGTTCTACACCACCTATTCATTCCTTAAAGTCAGGCTTGTTTATCAATTGATTTTGAAAAGAAAATAATTAACAAATAATCAGGACTTCCATTGCCTCTGTCCAATTATTTAAACATAGTTCTAACTAAAAATGTGTCACAGACATTGATACTCTCACTTAAGTGCTTGTCATATGACTGTCAGCCGTGACCTTTAAGTTGGGCCACCATCATAGCGCAGTTGGTAGCGTGTTCGACTATCATTCAAAGGGTTCAATCCCCGACGGCAACAATATTCTTTCCGACATTTGTCTCTCACTAATGGGTAGATAATCGTAAACCTATGTGGGATAGCAGCTGGAGGCTAGGAAAGGGTGTAGTGATAGTACTGGTGCGAGAAATACCAGGAATCCATTGTTAGGTGCTCAAGTCGCCGCGATATAACTGAAAAATTGTTAAAAGCGGCGTTAAACCCCATTCAAAACAAAATTTAATTTGGAAGTATCCAACACAACTTTATGCATGACACTAGTACTCATCAAGGACAACAACTGTACCAAGTTGTTTTGAAATCCATCAATAGATGTAGAAGAATTACTGGACACACATACTAACCCTTCACCCGTTCACATGGACAGTGTTAACTCTACATGTCTGTCACAATTAGATGGAGGGGAAATAAAATTGATTCTATTCAGCATGAAAAGTGTTAACTATGTTTTGAAACAGCCACAAATAAGACCATTTAACCTACTCCCACAAAATAAAATTTTGGACCAACCCAAATTAAAAGAAGCTGCAGACAACAATTTTAAGTTGATGAAATCCTAAAAATCTTTGTCTTATAGGGTAGAAAACATTGTGGGTAAAGAAGAAATTGCTTGTAAGAAATTGCTTGTAACAAGCAATTTCTTCATTTTCCACAATGTTTCCAAAGCTTTCATATTGAGGGGTGTTTAAAAGCGTCATTGTTTGGGAATGGGTTAACCCTTGAAATCAAGTACATTAAAAAAGACCAGTTTCTTCATATTTAGCTTAAGCTATCTTTTACATCAAACAAATAGAATGATTATTGCTCTAAGTAGTCAGGCTAAAATTGTAGAAAAAAGATAACCAGATTTAGCTCTAGGCTTTCTAATTTCAGGAAAGAAGAGGGCACCACATGTCTAAACATTGTACAGATTCACTTGGAGATTCTACTTACCAAATATCATTACTCTAGGCTTTCTGTTTTTAGAGAAGACAATTCTTAATATTATTTTCCTTCATCATATCTTTATCAAAATATGATCCGCCTGGGCAGAGCCCAAATATGACCCAATAGCCATTATGAACAAATTTGATTTAGGTTCCCTCTCTGAGATGCTACCAAATATTGCTACTTTGAGGTTTTCTGGTTTTAGAAAAAAAGATTTTTAAAGTTTTCCTTATTTGTTCCAATGTAAAATGGGGTGTGCCCAGACAGGGCCCAAACATGACTCAAGGGGCACCATATGAACAATGAGACGCTGCATGCCTTATATCGCTACTCTAGGCTGTCTGGTTTCAGAGAAGATTTTTAAAGTTTTCATTCTTTGTTTCAAGGTAAAATGGGGTGTCCCCCAGGATGGGCCAAATATGACCTAGAAAGCTTCATTTGAACAAACCTAATAGATATTCCCTACTAGATGCTGCAAACAAAATTTCAAAGCTCTCAGTCTTCTGCTTTCAGAAAAAGATTTCATTATTTAAAGAAATTATTGACAGATGCACGACAACTACACTGGACACAAGACATTTGGCAATCACAATAGCTCAGCTTGAATACCGGTACTTCATGCTCAGGAGAGCTAACAGTATGCCACCAAATCAATCTTATCAATGGAGGGGCATTACAAAAACTTACCCTTGCCACTGTTTGTTTTCCAACTTGACTCATAATTATGATTTTGTTCCTGAAATATAAATCAGATTGGTATATTTATAACTGTAAAACAGACCTTTTGTAACCGAGAAAAGTCTAACTTCTAATAATGGTATCTAAATGGTAGCTAAAAAGGAAAAACTTAAGTGTAAAGTTTTAGTGAGATTTACTTAACCGTTGTTATGCTGAACCCAGAATTTTCCTGTTTTGGCAGGAGGCATAGACAAAGATCAGCCTGCACATACTTGCAGTCTGATCTTAGTCTACACCACCTGCTTGTCCCTGTTGAGCAGGGGCTGTTCATGAAATTAATTGTCTAAAGAAATATTAGTTCTCTGTAAGAGCTTCCAGTGTTTACAGTCCTTTGATTTAAATTTATCTTTTTAAAACAGATTTTATTTAGCATGACAAGGGTTAATATAGCATTTTAATCATCTTAAGTTAAATTTAAAAGTCAAATTTCTGTTTTAAATCTGCATGATAATGATCTACTTAGCAGCTTGCAGCAGCTTCAATGAAAACTGTATAAGTATAAAAAAGTTGGATGGTTTAAAATAAGAAACCTGCAGAAATTTATAAAACCCTTTGCTTAATTAAATGATTTTTTCATTGTTATAGAAATGCAACAATTCTGTTTTAACCCATTCCACTCAGTGATGCTTTTAAACGCCCCTCAATATGAAGCTTTGGAAAACATTGTTTAAAATTAAGCAATTTCTTCATTTTCCACAATGTATTCTGCCCCAAAAGACAAAGCTTTTAAAGATTCCATCCAGGAATCCACTTAAAGTTGTCATCTGCTACTTCTTTGAATTTGGACTGGTCTAAAATTCTATTGTGTGGTAATGGGTTAAACTTGCTTTTATATTATTTCGACTGTTCTACTGTTTGTACAATGATTAATAGTTAGTACATTAGATATACAAAGACTGCAAGTATAAGAATGCAGGAAAAGCTTGCTTCTATTTTTGAGATTTCTTAACCCTTTTCATGCTGAATAAATAGCTCTCAGAATTGCATCAAAATCAAAGGACTTTCAGAAAGTATTTCTATGAACAACTTCAGCTGAATGGTGACAAACAGGCGGTGTAAATAAAGATTAGACTGCACATAATCATGTGACAAACAGGCGGTGTAAATAAAGATTAGACTGCACATAATCATGTGCAGGCTGATCTTCATCTATACCTCCAATCAAAACAGGAATATTCCAGGCTCAGCATGACCATGGTTAAGTCATATAATCATCTCAGGAGTCATATTCCAACTGACTGATCGCGATTGACAAATCATATCATTCATTTATACCAGAAGTTAACTTTGAACTCAAACATTGGTTTACATTTATGAGGAACATTTTTGTTGATTCAGTAAATGAAATGTCTTAACTACAACTTATTCAAGTTGAAGTAAAGATGTTAAGGTTGCCAACCAACCATTTCATCTTTTTATAACAAGTAACTGGCTAAACTTTGTCAAAACAACAGTTTTTAACGCAATTCCACAAAAGCTCTCCTTTTTACACCCTGAAGAAAAAAATTTAGAAAACATTGTGGAAAATGAAGAAATTGCTTGTATTACACAATGTTTTCTATCCAAGAAGATGAAAAAAATTAAAATTTCATCAATTTGGAATCGTTATCTACAGCTACTAGACCAGTCTAAAATAAAGTTGAGTTGGAATGGGTTAATATCAAAGTAGAACTTCATGCCAAAGTCAGTAGGTGTGGCCAGCAGCATTATCAGGCAGGGCTAGTGATCAGGGCTCCTATAATCCAATAAATTGCCGGTCTGGACCGAATTTTGAATAGCCAGACCCATTTGAATCCCCAAAATAACACCAAAATCAGTCCGAAATCTTCATCAAATTTCAAGTTGAAATGTTGGTAAACTCGCCCATAATCTATCAAAATCCAGTTGAAACCAAAATAATTCAAGGCTTTCACATGTTACCTGCATATTAAGAGATTAAAGAAAGTGCTTAAAATCAATTATTAGTTTATTAGCCAGCCAGTCAAGTGCCCAACCGCAAGTTATTTGTAGTTAGCCAGTTTCTCGCTTGACCAAAATTCGGCCATAGAGTTTTGTAAACTATTTGCAATGGAGAATCCTTTTGACTTACACACATTCGAAGTCTTATCAGAATGGACATCTAATACTGCAATTTACTTGTGCAATATATTCGAATTTCGAGGACTGTCGTACATTGCTGGAATTGCAATTTATACAAAGCCCAATTTTCATAAACCAAATGAAAGTATGATCTGTTAGTTGTTTTCATCTATCTTCCACTCGTTAAAGATTATAATCATCTCGGGAAAATTTGAAAAAGAAGGCAACTATTGATTGAATGATGAACCCTTCATCTTGTCGTGCCAAGGGCGGCGAACGTTCTACTTATCTCGATATCCCTTCACTCATGAGGATGTGAACCCTTTTACATACGGGAAAGGTGAAAAAGGTAGGGGTATTCGTTTTTGCCAGCAAAGGGGGTGGCATTGTCCCGGACCGATTTCCAAATTTTGGGAGCCCTGCTAGGGATCAATCAGTTGTCACAAATGAAGATGAAAATGTATAACTTTTTAATGAAATCTAAACATTTTACTAGTTGACCATAAATCATACAAAGTAAATCTGTTTAACCCATTATCACACAACATTTTTTAAGGCTGGTCCAACTTGAAAGAAGTTGCAGATGACAATTTTAGCTCAATTTCTTTGTCTTTTTGGGTAGACAAAACTGTGGATAATGAAGAAATTGTGTGTAAAAAGCAATTTCTTCATTCTACATAATGTTTTCTAATGCTTTTTTCTTTGGGGAATCCAAAGCGTCTATGTGTGGGAATGGGTTAATATTTATATGGAATTTCCTGTCAGAGGTTAGTGAGTGTGGCAAACAATCTGTCCATTTCATAAAAGTCCAAATATAGAGTCTATCATATTTACCCTTTCATATGTTCCTTTGGCACTACATGAGCATTTGTTGCTATTCGACCTCTTTTTGATTGGCTTTCTTTTCCTTCTTTATTCTCCTCAACTGAAATAAAGGATTATATTTTTCTTATCTATTACCTTAAACTCAAAGTCCTTTGTTAACCCAGACAGCAAAATTCTAAGCTGATCTTAATTGAAAGAACTTTCATAAAATAATTCCAAGTACATGAAATTTGAAAAGTAAACATTAAATAGGATAGAAAATAACATTGAAAAGGGAGAAATTGCTTGTTCAAAGCAATTTCTCCTTTTGCCACAATATGTTTTTCCAATTAGACAAGTACACATGTATTTACTAGGATTGTGTGGTACCTAGTTAAACACTGAAATATTTTATCACAGGAAGCAATACTGGAAAAGAAGGAATTGCTAGTAAAAAGCAATTTCTTTCTATTCTTACAATGTTTTCTATTCAATAAGATTACTTCTGCTTTCAATAATTTCTGTCATCATTTTTCTGTAATTCTTTTAAAGCATACAAAGTCAGGAATTTTTTGGTAACCAATTAAATATCCAAAACTCACACCCTGAAAAATATTCATGTCAAAGTCATATCTGCAGAGTGCTGCCAAGTATAGACTCTTCCCAGAGTGTTTAGACTTACAAGGGTCTAAACTTTGACAAACTTTCTGGATGAAGAATGAGCATTTTACTTAATGAGTGTTAATTCATAAACATCTAATACCAAAACCTTCTTTGCCTATGTTGGAACCAATTTTTTTCAAATGTTTCTTTAAACCCATTACCAGACAACAAAATTTGAGACTGGACCAAATTGAAAGAAGTTGCAAACGGCAATTTTAGTTGATGATATTTTAAAAACATTTGTATATTGGGGTAGAAAACAATGTTGATAATGAAGAAATTGCTTGTGACAAGCATTTTCTTCATTTTCCACAATATTTTCCAAAGCTTTCTCCTTGAGGGACATCAAAAAGCAGGAATAGTGTGTGAATGGGATAATGGCCTCTAGAAATGTTCTTGTCATATTTAGAAGTACCTACCTCCCATTGGCCATGAAAGTCTCCTTCCACTAGCAATACAAGCGGATATACCAAATGGATTCTGGACCAGAGAATCTTTTACCCATAATTGAAACAAACGGAGGGAAAAGGTCTTTGTCAACTGAAATATACAGATAAAAAGTTTATTACCCGTTCAACAACTGTATTAAGCCTGTTTTATAACTGTCGATAACATCTATTTGATAACATTAAACCGCAGCAAACCAGACTTACACCCCCAACATGTATTTAGTCACTCAAGTAGCACAATTGATCTTTGATCTATGCAACTTTAAAACAATATGGCTCTTCCTTGGATCATTTGCAACAACTGTATTTAGCTTCATGGTTGTCGGTCAATTTGTTCTTTAAATGAAGTCTACGGAAGGATAGACTTTGTACGTGAGTTTGTGTGGGGGTGTATTATAATTTCACTAATAGGTTTTCATTTTATGATGTCATTGTAAAAAACTACATTGAAAACTATGTGGCTATTTCTCGCTGTTATATTATATTTTTGCATGTTTAAGACATCCTCCCATAAAAAAAAAATCATAAAACTCTATTAAAAAGACAATGTTTTTACACCATGATCTTCGAGTTTTTGTTACATTTACCCAGTGAAATAACATGATTTTAATCTTTCAATAGTCATTTGAAAAAGGGGAGGATTAATTTTACAGAATTTCAACAGTATTTATTTTAGTGCAGTAGCAGGTGCATCTAACCAAGGCTTCCTATCATTTTCTCAATAATACAATCACAATATTCAATCTTGGACATCAATATAGCTCATTGTGCTGAGGCAAACTATTTTACCCTTCAACTAATGTTGAGAAGCTCTTCTTTTGTGTAAAGTCATTATAATGTAAAAAGTTGGACAAGCCAGTACTTAGATGCATAACCCAAAGATCAACAGTTAAGTAATTCACTGATTGTGCTAACAGGGCCTTGTGGAAAAGAGGAAGAAAAACTTTAGAGAAATACTTTTATTGTATCAATTACTCAAGCCAAGCCCAATTTATTCAAAAATCATCAAAATTCGTTTATTTATAAATCAGACACAAGTAATCAAAAATATGCAGTGTTTTATGCCTCTAATATTCTATGATATCATATCAACCAAAACAAAATGTGTCAGTACCAATATGTCATTTCATCTTTTAGGTAGTGGAGTGTTAAAAGGAAGTTTAGAGACGATCTAGTGGTGAAACAATGATAATAAGGACATGCTTCTACTTTTCATGAGAAATAAAAGAATTCACACTACCTTAGAATATCCACTTCTTTGTTGAACAGTCTGCAGCATGGCAATGTCTTGTAAAGGAAGTAAAGTTCTGAAAATGAAGGCAAGACAAATGATACATACCTATACAGCCAATTCTACCTAATATTATAATCAGAATGCCAATTAAACCCGTTACCAAAAACAAAATTGTAGACTGGTCCAAATTGAACGAACTTTTTCCTGTTGATAAAAGTTTGCAAACCCTTGTCTTTCAGACAAGCAATTTCTTTATTTTACACAATATTTTCAAAATCCTTTTTCTTTTTGGGACGTAAAAAAGAGGGATTGTGTGGAATAGGGTAAAGAGGTTCTGAGCTTGAAGAGAATAATCAAAATACTGATTTGTCAAACTATTTACTGGAATTCTATATTGTTATCCTGCGTTTTGAAAAAATACTTGCAAAACAAGAATTCTTTACATAATTTAAGATACCAATTTATGAAGAGTTGAAACAAGGAAAATGTAAGTAAGGTATTTTTCCCTTTACAAATTGTTACAAATGTCACAATATTCAATAAGAATCTTGCTTTGTTTGTTTGAATGGGATTTTACGCCGCTTTCAACACAATAAGAATCTTGCAAAACAAAAGAAAAACTTTCAGCAAAAACTTTGAACTAAAATTGTGAGCTCTAAAGCAAATTCTCAATAAAGCTCCATTTTCCTTGGTATTGGATAGAATGTCAAAATATACATTAGGGATCTCCCTTATGACAATACAAACATTTCAGCTAGTTTGAAAAAAAGATTTGGTCGGTAGCTTGTAGAATAGAAACAAGAGGACCATGATGGTCCTAGATCGCTCATCTGAATGGGCCCCTACAAATATCCAGAGTTACTCCGCTTAGTTTTAGTATTGGAGTGACCTCCCTTAAATCTTTGGGTAGTTCCGGTGAAAAAATCGATGATATCGGTATCAAAAACATAAACAGGTTGTTGCCAGCTCCTACTACGTGTCATCAACGTTGAAACCCTAGATGATCTAGAGACCACTTTATTTTAACAGCTGAGCTTGATTTTTAAAGCTAAAAGACGATTTACGTGCTTATAATCGTAAATGAGCCGATATGAAAGTGTATTTCTCGGATATACCCTAATTCCGGATATACGTATGAATTACCATAAAAAGAGCTTTTTTGATCGAAATAAATACAATGATACTCACATAAATACATTCCATTATTTCCTTTTTTAAAAAATGGTTTCACATGTCAAGCGGGGCTTTGAATTTATAAAATATCTGTCGTTTTACAAATGGGAATTGTTACAAAGAAGCTCTCAATCCGTCTTCATTTCATGACCATGGGAATTCAACAAATACCCTTTTCATTGATGAATATGAAATAAATTTAACCAGAATTTCACTGCATGATCCTCAACAAGCTTTGTAAAGTGTCTGAAGGCTTGTAGAAATGATTGTTGCCTCTGTAGGCCCTCCCAAGATATATCAATCGTTTCTTACCAATAGAAAGTAAGATATATCATTAATTTCTTACCAATGGCAAGTAAGATATATCATTAATTTCTTATCATTGGGCAAATGATAAGGTCTAAGTAGGGTGAGCAGCTGGTTGCTCAGATGAAATGTCAGTTATGCTTAGTAACTGATTTAATGTTGAAAGTGGTGTTTAACCGATAACTGAAGGGCAAAGTATTAGACTGTTCCAAATTTACAGGAGTTGTACATGACAACTTTAAGTTTATGAATTTGTAGATATTTTCATCTTTCTGGGCAGAAAAAAAACGGCAGAATGAAGAAATTGCTTGTCACAAGCAATTTTGTCATTTTACACAATGTTTTCCCAATTATTTTTCTTAAGGGGCGCCTAAAGCGTCATTGTGTGGGAATGGGTAAGCCAATTTGAATCAATCAACCTGCACAAGCTTTAGCATCTGATATAAGATGTGTGCACAAATTTATATTTTTTATGTAAATTTTATTCTGGTTAACCGTGGTTTATACATCCCCGTGGCTTACAAATTGAGAATACATTGTAGAAAAAGAATATGAAAATTGAGAATGCATTGTAGAAAAAGAATGTGCTTGTTGCAAGCAATTTTTTCCTTTTCCACATTATTTCTACCCTACTGAATGTTTTTTTTATATTTATTGTTTTATATATCATTTCATGTATTTAAGTATTTGAGAAAAAGTAAGTAATAAAAAAGTGGAATATATAAGAGATGACCGTAAGAAGTGTTACAAAGATCAAACTAAGACATTCTTTTTGAACATGTTAATCCATTTACCAAATTCTTATTACTATATTGAGATATATCATGCAATGACATATATGTTACAATGTTTACTAAAAATTCAAATCTGTTTGTTGTACAAAAGTGATCTTAAGCATTTTTTTTTCAGATTTTTCTTACTTAAACATTTTTTCCTATTTTTTCTGAATGAGAAACGTTTTGAAATAGATTTCCTTTACTTCTTGCATTTATAATCCTATTTAAAATGTACAGACTCGTAAATTCCTTAGAACTAGAGGGAAACGACTTCCTTTGTTACTTGTAATAAGGGGATATCAGGTGAAAATCAAAAGCAAATAGCTGATCATATGAGATATATCCAGTGTTTATCCAAAATACCACCACTGGTCTATTATGCAATCAGATACAGATCAGAAGCATGTAAGTTACTTGGATTAAAACAGCAGTTTATGAGAGGACATCGTTAACTTTTAAATTTGATTTACCATTTAAACCAGAAAAAAAATCTCAGAACGAAAGAGGATACGAATGAAATTTTAATTGCCATGTGTACCTAAAAAAGGGATCTTTCAAAAGTGGAGAAAAATGGCGTAAAAAGTACTCTTTATCGCAATATTGTTATTCTTGGTTGTTGTTGTGTGGTTTTCTTGTTTTAATAATTCTTTTCAAGTTAAAGAAGTAAACCCAATTATTTCCTACAAAGGACGCCTTTGCTAATTTTGTTTCGAAAATGAGAAGTAAAATATGAAAACTGGACGAATATGAAATTGGTTCCTAGGTCGGGAGAGAAAAACAATTAAAATGTGTCAACATTAATATAAACTACCACAATTCCATATTCTGTGAGTATTTTAAGAGTACTCAACATTCCTCTGTATCAAATTCTGAAAAATATTTGATTCTACGCAAAGTAGGAGCATTTAGTCTCAGCCCTTATATTCTCTATATAGCAAATTTAAACCAGAACTACCCAGTCAAGTCAAGGGAGTTAATTCAAGAGCAATTTTCAGGACAACTCCGTATATCGGTTGGGGCCCATTGTCTGCTGTTAAAAAAATTGCAACTAGAGACAAATAATTATAACCATTTTCATGAAAATTGAGCCTAAACTGTGACTTCTATTTTGTAAGCAAAGAAATTGTCATTATGGCCCCTTTTCCTGTGTTATCTGATAGAACCTTCCCATAATCTATAAGGTTCATTTATATGACCTAACAATTATCCTGACCAAGTTTCATGACAATTGAGCCTAAAATATGACCTTTAGAGCGTTAACAAAGAAATTGTCATTAAGGCCCCTTTTCCTGTGTTTTCTAAAAGAACCTTCCTATAATCAATAGGGTTCATCCTTGTGACCTAACAATTATTCTGGCCTAGTATCATGTAGATTGAGCCTAAATTCTGGCCTCTAGAGTGTAAAAGAAGAAATTGTCATTATGGCCTCTTTTTCCTGTGTTTTCCAATAGAATCCTCCCATAATCGATTGGGTTCAACCTCATGACCAAACAATTATTCTGACCAAGTTTCATGAAGTTTAAGCCAAAATTGTGGCCTCTAGAGTGTAAACAAAGAAATTGTCATTAAGGCCCTTTTTCCTGTGTTTTCCAATAGATTCCTCCCATAATCAATAGGGTTCATCCTCATGACCTAACAATTATTCTCACCAAGTTTCATGAAGATCTGGTCAAAACTGTGGCCTCTAGAGTGCAAACACTTCAATTGTTGATGCTGCACGATGCACGACGCCTGACAGACATTCAAAGATCACAAAAGCTCACCATGAGCACTCTGTGCTCAAGTGAGCTTAAAAGGTAATAGGCGATTAGGCCCTTTTTCCCCCTTTTCCTGTCCTTGATATTAGACAGAATGCTATCATATTCAATGGGGATCTTCCTAATGATGGTAAATGCATTTTCAGCAGGTTTGAAAAAGATTGACTCCTAGAGTGGTAACAGAGAAAAAGTGAATAAAGACCTATTTACCTTGATATTGGTCAAAATGTCACAATATAGATTGGGGTTCTCATGACTATACTAACATTTTCAGAAAGTTCCAGAAAGATTGAGCCAAAACTGTTACATATTATGTGGTACACTGAATTTTGATGATGCTTGCAGGACAGAGAAGAAATCATGGGAATGCAAGGAATTTATTCTTTTTACACTATGTTGTCCTAAGCTTTCTTCTTTAGGGGCATAACAATTTGGATTGTGTGAGAATAGGTCAATGGAAGAAGCAACCAAAAATAATTTTACTCACTTGTTTCTATCTACAGATCCTGCTACCAAACTTCCCAGGGCCTCTACAGCTTGTCCTGTCAAACTAAGTTCTGTCTGGGATGTGGCGTAGTTGTCTGAAATTAACAATAGATTGATGATTTGTGCTTCCAATTTGATTTAAACCGTGCAACTTTCAGTATCAAGATATACTTCATATTTTACATTGCACATGCATATAGAAATTTCTTAGTTGTTCTTAAGATGAATAGTTGGAAAGAGAAATATGATAAGGATTATGATAATTAACCCTATACTACACAACAGGGCTCTGGAAATTTGGAAATTTAAATCGGACCGGTACAATGCCACCCCCCAGCCGGCAAAAACCCCACCTTTTTTTCACCTTTCCTATATGTAAAAGGGTTCATCATTCATTCAGTAGTTGCTATAAAAGATATATTAACGGTGTGACTTTTTTAATACAAATTTCAAACCCGGTCCCATGCACATACTAGATAGATTAATTTCATAAAAGCATTGTGAAGAGCTATTCCTACTTTATACTAACTGGAACTGAAGCCTCACAGTTCATGTCTGGATTTATAAACGCATCCATATTATAGTAAGAGAAAATTGTTTTACAAGAAATGGCAATTTAAATTGACACAGTTTTAGATGTCCATTTTGATAACACTTTGAACGTGTGCAAGTCAGTGTCTTTATTGCAAAAGCTTTACAAATCTCGATACCAAAGTCGGGTCAAGCGTGAAACTGGCTTAACGCAAATTAGGTCCACGTACGAATGGGCACTCGCTGATTATTGATTTTTGGCACTTTTGTTAACCCCTTAATCTGCAGGTAACTTGTGAAACCGTTGAACTATTTTGGTTTTAAAGTGCATTATGATAGATGATGGGCGAGTTTATCAATATTTCGATGTGAAATTTTATGAAAATTAAAGACCGATTTTGGTGTTATTTTTTGGAATTCAAATTGGTCTGGCAATTCAAAATTTGGTCCAGACTGGCAATTTATAGGATTACCAGAGCCCTGCTACACAATTCTGACTTTTCACACCAGCTGATGACTTGAGGAAACTTTGCGAAAAAATTTAGAAATTGCTTGAACAAGCAATTTCTTTTTACTTAACAATGTTTCCTATCCTTTTAGCAGAATTGATTTTCAATTGTTTATCTGTAGCACCATTCTTTGATTTTGGACAAGTTCAAAATTTTGTTGTCTGTCTAATATGTAACAGCATCATTTCTATTCAACTATAAAGAAGATTCAATACTGATACTTTTTTTCCCTTTGAAATCTTTCCTTTAATCAATGTCATATTTTTCTATTTTCCTTTAGATTTCTTTACAGTTGGACCCTATCTTTTACTTTCACAGGAGCCTTTTTTTAATAAGTTTTAATCTGTCTAATCAATTAGACTGGTTAATCTATTCCTATACAATAACCCTTTCTGATGCCCCTTAGAAAAAAGCTTTGGTAAACTTTGTTGAAAAATGAAGAAATAGCATGTTACAGGCAATTTCTTCTTTATCAATAATATTTTCTACCTCATAAATTGCAAAAAAATTAAATTGTCATCAACTAAAAATTATCCTTTACAAAATCTTTGAATTCAGATCAGTCTAAATTTGTGTAGTCTTATACTGAATAAGAGCCCCTGTAGGTAATAAATGATATTTACCATGTTCTATAAGTAGTTCTAGAATCTCATGTAGATTATTCTGCAAGAATACCATGTGACTGTGATCATCCAGAGTCTGAAATAAAATTTAAAGTCATTAACTCCAGCTCTATGAGTAATAACAGGTTAATGCTGTCAATCGAGAAATTGATTTACCAATACATTTAGGCTAGCAGTAAATTGTAGGATTTTTTTCTGAAACCATGTACTACACCTTGATTCATGGTGTAATTACAAGGTTTCAGAATTACGGAAAGAAATCTTGATCTCCAACATTGATATAAGGCAATAAAATTGGTTTGGCCATTTAAACATTGTGAACGAAGGACAGAGGTAAACTATTATACCCCCTAATCTTCAAAGTGGGAGCATAAGAAACTTAAGTTGTAAAACAAGAAGTAGTTAACTTAAAGATCTAAATTCAGTAAGCACTGTGTAGATGAACCTCCATACAAAGTTTGGAATCAATGCTATCAATAGTTGCTGAGAAAAACAAGTCTAAAATAGAGATACAGACAAAAGGACAGACAGACAGAGGTTCTTTGATGGGGCTGGCATAAAAAGCAAAATTTGGCTTGTTTCAGTTCATCTGAAAGGTTTGAATCAAATCCATCCATTTTTTTGAAAACGAAATAAGCAGTAACTCTGTAACAGGCCAAGGTAATCAGTTTTACAACCAATTTTCATGGTTTAACAGGATGCAGATTTCTGAGTCTATATACACATAAATATCTGTTTGGACTGCTGTTGTTTACAATATTGCATCCCACAGACCACCATTTTTTTCAGACTTGCTTAAACCTTCAATTATAAGTCATATTCTATGCTTATAAGTTATTTTACTAAGCTTTTTTCTTGAGGGGCTTAAAGAGGAGGGATTGATATAGTAGAAGGATAAGATTGTCGAGTATAGACAATTTATCTAAGAATTGTCAAATGATTCTAATCAATCACCAATCAAACAAGAGCACTGCCTACGGTTGCCTACACTCGGCTGTTGGGTGCTGGATAGTGGACAAAATGCATATAGAGTTATCCCCCTTGATAGTATAGGTTGCTTTTTTTATAGTGAACAAGTGTGCCAAGTTTCAAGTGAATGCCTTTAGTAGAACCAGAGATATAACAAAATGTCAAAGTTTTCACATGACAATGACTATGATAACAACAACACCAAGGTTATCCCAATACCTCAGGTTTTCTTTGAAAACAGCCGAGCTAAAAAGGATACAAATGATAAAGGGCAGGTTGGCAATGTATTAAGGGACCTGTGAAATTTAGGCTTTGACCCCTGTTCATCATAAGGTATGCATCCCATGGACCCAAATTTTTCAAAAAGCTTTGTAAAAGCCTGTGTTTCAGGTCTGTAACATTTCTGAAAATTTGGTTGAAATTGGCCCATTAGTTTGGAAGAAGATAACAATTGAACAAGAGTGCCATTGGCCCCACATCTCTGCTGAGACAAGGCTCTTTGTCTTCAAGGCTCAAGGCCAACTGGGTCTTGAGAAAACTTTTTTTTTTCAAATTTCACTTATGATGCCATGGTTACTATTTTTTAATTAATACTTAAAGGGGGCAATATAAGTAATATTCCTACCGACTTTGGTTGAAAGGTGTCATTTAAAAATTTCTTCTTTATTCCCCTTCAAGGCCTATCCCCCTTTGGCTCCATCTCTGGAGAACTAAGAGAATTTTGAAGAGGTCAAAGCACTGATGCTTCAAGCAAAATATTAAGGCTCTACACCTTCTAGGTCTGGAGGAGATGATTTTTAAAGTTTTTTTTTAAAATATTTCACTTTTGTTGCCATGGCAACCAGTATTTTCAACCGGTTTAAATTCTTAGAAATTTCTTTAAAGAGGACCTACTAAGGAATATGCCTGCCAAATATAGGTGAAATTGAGCCAATAGTTTGGGAAAAATTGTCTTTTCAAAAATCATGTATTTCCATATAGGCCCTATCTCGTGTTGGTGTTTAAAGTTCACTCCTAAAATAAATTTATGATTTGACTGGTTGATTGATAACTTAATTGACAGCATTAGCATCAGTCTTTTAGTTGTGAGTCTAACAACAATACATTCAACACAGATACAGACCTTATTGTTTCCCCTTGGTGTTGATCTTCCACTGGACGAGTCCAAATCTGGAGATGAGGACCTTGTAGGCCATCTATATTTTTCTTAAGGAAATAGTTAGAGACACAGTCAACTGAAAGAAACCCTTTATCATTATATACTGGACAATAAAGACTTACACTGATCCAAATTGAAAGCAATTGCAGACAACAATTCAAAATAAATTTTAATTGAGACAAGTTGCCAAATTGTCACAAGATACGCCCGTCACACAGCTTAATATTAACTGGGGGGTTGAATAGAACTGATGTTATTTTGAATGAATATTTTTTGTCAAACAAAGTATGAAAAACAACAAAGGACAATAACTCAAAATATACGCTAGATAGAGTTATGGTTCTTGTACACTGCACTCCCCCTTGGTGAGCTCTATCCATCCATGAAGTTTCATGATTCTAGCTATTATACTTTTAGAGATATACCCAGGACAAGATTCAAGTATGAAAAACAACAAAGGGCAATAACTCAAAAATAGGCCAGGGAGAGTTATGGTTCTTGTACACTGCACTCCCCCTTGGTGAGCTCTATCCATCCATGAAATTTCATGATTCTAGCTATTATACTTTTAGAGATATACTCAGGACAATATTCAAGTATGATAAACAACAAAGGGCAATAACTCAAAAAAAGGCCAGGTAGAGTTATGGCTCTTGTGCACTGCACTCCCCCTTGGTGAGATCTATACACCCATGAAGTTTCATGATCCTAGCTATAATACTTTTAGAGATATACTCCGGACAAGATTCAAGTATGAAAAACAACAAAGGGCAATCACTCAAAAAAACGGCCAGGTAGAGTTATGGTTCTTGTACACTGCACTCCCACTTGGTGAGCTCTATCCAGCCATGAAATTTCATAATCCTAGCTATTATACTTTTAGAGATATACTCCGGACAAGATTCAAGTATGAAAAACAACAAAGGGCAATAACTCAAAAAATAGGACAGGGAGAGTTATGGTTCTTGTACACTGCACTCCCCCTTGGTGAGATCTATACATCCATGAAATTTCATGATTCTAGCTATAATACTTTAAGAGATATACTCTGGACAAGATTCAAGTATGAAAAACAAAGGGCAATAACTCAAAAAATAGGCCAGGTAGAGTTATGGTTATTGTGCACTGCACTCCCCCTTGGTGAGATCTATACACCCATGAAATTCCATGATGCTAGCTATAATACTTTTAGAGATATACTCCACACAAGATTCAAGTATGAAAAACAACAAAGGGCAATAACTCAAAAATAGGCCAGGAAGAGTTATGGCTCTTGTGCACTGCACTCCCCCTTGGTGAGATCTATACACCCATGAAGTTTCATGATCCTAGCTATAATACTTTTAGAGATATACTCCGGACAAGATTCAAGTATGAAAAACAACAAAGGGCAATAACTCAAAAATAGGCCAGGTAGAGTTATGGTTATGCACTGCACTCCCCCTTGGTGAGATCTATACACCCATGAAGTTTCATGATCCTAGCTATAATACTTTTAGAGATATACTCCGGACAAGATTCAAGTATGAAAAACAACAAAGGGCAATAACTCAAAAAATAGGCCAGGTAGAGTTATAGTTCTTATGCACTGCACTCCGTATCGATGAGAAGAATATAACTGCCAAGTTTAAAGTCAATCGGACTTACGGTGACAGAGTTATGCTCAGGACAAAGAAGTGGACACTGCCCGGACGCCCGGACGCCCGGACACCATGGGTGATCCCATAATACATCCCGTCTTCGACGGGCATATAAAAAAAGATCCATATAGGGTAGAAAGATAATTAGAAATTGGTCATTACAAGCAATTTCTCCTTTCTCAAGATGTTAAGTTATATATGATCTTTTAGGAATGAGACTGACTTATTGTGTGGTGTTGATTGTAATAACAATAATAATAATAACAATAGTAAGCTTCACATTTAGACCAACATGTATATAAACTTTGGCTAAAGGCTTAAGCACAGATTCATATTTTTTGATAATCTAAAATTGCTTATATGGTAATGTAAATATATCAGCTATACACATTGCATAGTTGAGACGTAAACAACCCTTTTAAAGTCTAAAAATGTTTTATGCTTTAAGAAGAGGGCCATTTATCCTTATCACTGGATTGAAGTAATCACTGTTTTGACAAGGTCCCTCCTGTGTGACCAACGGTAGCTTGGTTATATTTTGGCTCTTACAAAAGTAATTGACAATCTAGACAAAGATTGCAGATTAGAGCCTCAAGCAGACCCTACTTACAAACTAATTTGCCTTTCAGATGAGATATTCAACCAAGACCTTGTTGCAACGATATACACCAAGCAAATAAAAGAATCAGGTGAAGCTCCCAGTAGTTTTGACCCATAATCTTGCGCTATCCTCAGTAAAAATTAACTGTCCTCTGGGGGCACTGCTAAAATCGGTAAATACTACGGCACTAGTAGCAATGACAAAGAAACTAAAATACACATGTACACAGACACAATCTGCAACAAAATATTCAGTTTTTACAGTCTTCCAAGATGGTCCTCTATTGCCTAACATGTGATATATAGAAGTAATGAAAGGATACTCCTCTCCCGCCACTAAAGAAGCTTTCAGAGACACTTTATGTAACTGTTGTATGTATAGAAATAACACAAACTTGAGTGTGCCAACACTGGTCTTGTTCTTCAGGGCCTCTGTAATTAAATGAAATGTAGTATTAGTAGAGTATAGCATGTTATTATGTTATTAACCCATTACCGAATGGCAAAGTTTTAGACCAGTCCAAATTTAAAGAAGTTGCGGTTGACAATTTAAAGTCAATGCAATTTTAGATTTTTTCAACTTTCTGGGTAGAAAACATTGTGAGATATGAAGAAATTGCTTGTTACAATCATTTTTTTTCAATTTTCACAATGTTTTCCAAATTGTTTTTCTTGAAGGGCGTCAAAAAGTGTCATTGTGGAATGGGTTAATGATCTCTGTCTTTCTCAGGGTGTCAAGATATCATTTTCTGGCCTTACCTTTTTAAAATTACTTAGAGAAACAAAATAAATTTGAAAACAAACTTGAATATCAATGAACTCATCAAAGAGTTAGATTCCAGCGACTAACAAAATATATATCAACAAATTCCCACACAATTCAACTTTTTTATGCCTCTAAAGACAAAAGCTTTGATAGAACATATGGAAAATGAAGAAATTGCTTGTTTAGAGCAATTTCTCCATCATCAACAATATTTTCTACCCCAAAACAGATACAGTTTTAGAATTTTACTAACTGAAAAGTCTAAAATTCTGTTGTCAGGTAACGGCTCAAGTGTTTATGAATAGTCAAAATAGTTTTTATGAAAGCCACAGATACAAAATGTACTTATAAAGGATTATACTTATTCACTTTATTTCAAGACATGACACAAACCTGTTTAGGAGTAATGTTTTCTGAAGATAATTGTCAATTGGAGCCCAAACTCTGAATGAGTAAGTATTAACTCTTTTCCAGCTGAATAAAATCCTTTTTCAAAATTGCATTAAAATCAAAGGACTGAGAGCACTGAAAGGCCCTTATTGTTGTCAATTATTTAACCCATTCCTGTTTTTTAGACCTGTCCAATTTCAAAGGATTTGCAGACGACAATTTATATTGGATTTAATTTGAAAAAAACCATTCAGTAGGGTAGAAAATATTGTGGAATAAGAAAAAATTGCTTGTGACAAGCAATTTCTTCTTTTCCCACAATATTTTCTCAAGTATGAAATGACAAGGACGTAAAAACCAGTGATTGTACAGTAAAGGGTTAACCCATTACCAAACAGCAAAGTCTTACACTGGTCTTAATTGAAAGGAGTTGATGACGACATGTACATAAAGTTTGATTTTTCCCCATTTTTCTAGGCAGAAAACGTTGTGGCAAATGAAGAAATTGCTGGTAGCAAGCAATTTCTTTATTCTCCAGAAGGTTTTTCTGACTGCTTTTCTTGAAGGGCTTCAAATAGCCTCATGGTGTGGGAATGAGTTAAATTATTCCAACCTTCTCTTAAAAAACCCTAACCTCTTTCTGTTGCGGAAGCACTTGCATATTTGAAGTCCCATTCTAACCTCTCCACAGGGGATGTATTCTCATTTAAGAGATGACAGGTTGTAAAATATCTGTAATACAAAAGCAATACAGAAATAGTCTAACAAGCTAATCATATCAGAGAAAAGTTCAGAAAAGAGGTAAAAAAAAAAAATAAGAATACAAAAAATTATACAACTAGAGTAATTTGAGCACTGGATTACTCCACCAGCCTGATTATACTTATACAGATAGCAAGATTTTCAATACTTTCTTTATCCACAGGAACTAGATGCACAAGTAAAAGCTATGTTTTCAACCAATCAACACTTGCTAAAGGTTATACTAGTATAATTCATTTGAGTCTTTTTTTTAAATCCACACAAAAGTTTCCAAAGATAAGATTGTCAAGAACAAAAAATTGTTGTCTGTAACATCTTTGAATTTGGATAGTCTAACATTCGGTTGGGTTATTTCTTTGTTTGTGAGGGATTTTGAACAATTTTTTTGGTTATACAGTGATGAAGTTTACTTATTCACTTACTTCCTTGGTATCACTAGTATATGGCTGAGTATAACTCTACAGCATTTCAATGTAAACAGCGGCATGGCTGCAGTTCCAAATTGATTATGTTTATCTTATAGGGTTATCTAACCCAAAACTCCTTTTAATTTAGTTAATAATGTGATTGTATACTTACAACCAGGCAAGTTCCTCAGACAAATGTAACTTATTACAAGCTATATGCCTCCACACAGAATAGCTGAAATAGGAAAAAGAAAACTGTAAAAAGGAACAATTGATCACCTGTATTGCTCCACAGGCCTGAATGTACTGATTAACCCTTTCCAACACAACAAAATTTTAGACTAAACCAAATTCAAAGAAGCTGCAGACGACAATTTCAAGTTGATGGAATTTTAGATTTTTTCATCTTTTTGGATAGAAAACATTGTGGATAATGAAGAAATTGCTTTCTACAAGCAATTTCTTCATTTTCCACAATGTTTTCCACAGCTTTATTCTTGAGGGGCGTAAAAAGGAGGGATTGAGTGGGAATGGGTTAAGCAATGGCATCTTCAGGAATTCAATATAAACTGAATCATCTTTGCCATACCTGGCAAATAAATCTGGTCACTAAAATCAATGAAATAGTGAAATGGAGAAGCATTTCAAAGTTTTCACTGTTTTACAACAATCAAGTAGGGTTATGTAAAATTCATTTACTAACTTAGATGAAAAGGTACATGCAGTTACAAAATGTTCACTGCCAACCAAATATGGACATAAGCTATGACAATAAAGCCATGTTTTTTAACTGAACAAATTTATATGAAGGAATCTGACAAAGAATCACATGAGAATTACTCCTGCAATATTTGGTTGAAATCCCTCTGCAGGTTTCTCAAAAGATTTTAAATTTTCAGAATACACGTAAATTCCACATATGGAATCCCCTACCACAAGGCCATGATTTTCATCCTATCAAATTCAGTGAAGATATCTAATAAAGGGTTGCAAAAGTATAATTTCTGTGAAATTTGGTTGAAATCAATCAAATGATTTCTAAGAAAGGAGATTTTTACAGTTGTCACTATATGCCATATATGGAAATTAGCCCCTCCCATTCAAGCTGTGATTTTCATCCAATCTGATTTAAAGTCACCAAAGGATCATCCCTGTGAAATTAAATTGATATCAATTGACTGGTTTCAGAGAAGAAGATTTTCAAAGCTTTCAGCATATATTGAAATCAGCCCCACCCATTAAAGACATGCTTTTCATCCGATCAAAATTCTTTAAAGAAATCTGATAAAGGGTCCCCTGTAAAATTCCTGTAAAATTTGGTTGAAATCCATCAAATGGTTTCTGAGAAGAACATTTTCAAAACTTTCACAATACATGGGAATACCATTCCCACTTGACAAAATTTTAGACTGGTCCAAATTGAAAGAAGATGCAGACGAAAATGTCAAGTTGATGGAATTTTAAATTTTTTCACCTTTTTGGATAGAAAACATTGTGGATAATGAAGAAACTGCTTGATACAAGCAATTTCTTCATTTTCCACAATGTTTTCCAAAGCTTTTTTCTTGAAGGGCGTAAAAAGGAGGGATTGAGTTGGAATGGGTTAAAGCCATGTATTTCATCTGATCAAATCAAGCCATGTATTTCATCTGATCAAATCAAGAAATCTGATTAAGGGTCACCCAAGGGTAATTCCTTTTTAATTTGCTTGAAAACCAACCAATGGTTTGTGAGAAGAAGTTTTTAAAGGTTTCACTAGATATGGAAATTACCCTACCCATTAAAGGCATGTTTTTCATCTGATTAAAATCATATGAAGGAATCTTACAAAGGGTCAAACAAGTATCATTTCTGAGAAATGTGTTTGAAATCCATCAAAATAGTACCTGAGAAGGATCATTTCTGTGAAATTGCGATGAAATTCATTCAGTACTTTCTAAGTAGAAGATTTTTAAAGTAAAACTCTACTTACAGACAACTGCACAATGGACACAGCGCCATGACAATAGCTGGCCTTTGGCCAGTGGGGGTAAAAATTAAAAAAATGCTTGTGGACTATCTGCCCGGACATGGTAAACACAGCTTGAATAAGCTGTAGTTATGAGGTTTAGGTTGCAAATCAACAAAAGAGCTCGACATAAATGTGGAAATTCCCTTCAAGTCTAGTTATTTCATTGACAGTGGCAATGCGCCAGTTCTCTGGTTGAACATTCTGATTTTCTCAAAACTATAATGAAACTCCTTATTTACTCTCCTCTTGTGAACACAAAAACTGACTGACAAAATCTTAACAGTAACTTAATGTAGTGCATAGAAGGTGATTAACACATTCCAACACTATCAAACTTTTGGGGGTCCCTCAAGATAAAAAATTCTCAAAATAATGTAGAAATGAAAAATTTTATTGCTACAAGCATTATTTTCATTATCTACCATGTTTTGTACCAAAAAAGAGAACAGTCTTTAAAATTCCATCATCTAAAAATTGCTGTCTGCAACTTCTTTCGTTTTTGATGTGTCTAACATTTTGTTGTCTTATAATGGACTAGACCATTCCAACTGCATTAAACTCTAAAGTGGTCCGAATTCCAGAGCTGCAGACATCAATTTCAAATTTATAGAATTTTAAATATCTCTCATTCTAGGTGGAAAACAATGTGGAAAATGCAGAAATTTCTTCATGAACTTGTTTCTTTAGGAGCCATAAAGGCGGGATTGTGAATTAATGAAGTAAGCCAAATAAATGAAAATAATTGACACACTGGTTTAGAAGAAGTATCACATAGAAATGGCTGCTGTTTGACTGTTTTGGGTTTGATAATGAAGAAAATAAAATGAATTGAAAAAGGTTTATAATTCTTCTAAATATGAATTAAAGGATTTTTGAATCAAGAGTCATAGATTTTCAAGTTAAATGCCTCAAGTATAATCACATTTACAGCATCACCAAAACTTATGTTTTTGATTTATTATCAAAACAGAAGGACTAGGGGTGTTTTTAGAGAAAGAAATACATGTATATGAAAGCTATCAATAGGATAAAGAATTTCATGATAAATACCTTATTCTTGGAAAACCAGTCTGTCCTTTGTTCTTTGCATAAATCACAATTTTTTTGATGTTCTAAAAAAAAAGGATTTAGATAGTAATCATGGTCTTTGAACTTACAACAAAACAATGTTTTATTACGGCAAAATTTATCAGGAACTAAACTTGTGGCAAAGCACAAATAGCATTTAAATTGTGATGTTGATCTTTGACCTATGTTATCCTAAAACAATAGGTCTCCTCCTTGGGTCATAGACAGGGCTTAGACTGGGTTACTGCCCCTAGATCTATAGATACTAGCGGGCTACCAGTTTAATGATAGATAACATTTGCATATAAGTTAGAACATGGAAACAATTTCGAAATAGAGTCCAATTGTTTAGAGAATGAAAACAGTTTTAAATTAAAGTTCAATTGTAACCTTTGCCATAAACAACCCCAAAACAAAAGGGCATTTTCTTCTATCATAATTTCAAAAGAAATCTTTGTAAAAAGAGTTAACATATTACCACATAACAAGATTTCAGACTGGTCCAAACTGGAAAAAGTTGCAAATGACAATTTAAACTCGATGAAATCTTATTAATTTTATTTCTTTTTGGAAAAAAGCAATGTTGGAAATGAAGAATTTTTCAACTATATTGTTTTCCTAACTTTCTATTCTTGATGCGCTTCAAAAAGCAGCACTGTGTGGTAATGGGTTAACCCATTCCCACTCAGTGACACTTTTAGACGCCCCTAGGAAAAAACTTTGGAAAACATTGTGTAAAAATGAAGAAATTGCTTGTTACAAGCAATTTCTTCATTTTCCACCTTGTTTTCTACCCAGAATGTTGGAAAAATCCAAGTCGTCTGCAACTTCTTTCAATTTGGACCAGTCTAAAATTGTGCCATCTGGTAATGGGTTAAAATGCAGAACAAGCAAAGACATACTTACATTAAAATTGAGTCGTGGATGTGGAGCTATATGAAATGCTCCATAACTGAAAGGCTCTGCCTTCACCCAGAGGCTAACTGTGCTATCTGAGGTCATTTCTCACAACCTAAAGGTAAATGTTTTTCTTAAACCTAATACCATACAAGAAAAATTTAGACTTGGCAAATTGAAAGAAGTTGCAGACAACAGTTTCAAGATGATGCCATTTTAAAAATCTTTGTTTTTTAGCAGCAGAAAACATTGTAGATAATGAAGATATTGCATGTTACAAATAATTTCTACATTAGTCTATACACCTGCTAGAGCCACTGTAAAGACAGGAATATCCCGGGATCATCATAAAAAGGGTTAACAGGGGAAAGGTAATAGGAGAGTTTGAGTTGCAAGTTAGTGATAGGCTCATCCATTTGATAGATTATTGGCCTTGCCCACTAAGCTGTGATATCCAAATAGGTAAAGTGCCTTCCTGTTAGACTGGCAACCTGGTTAAAGACAGAAAACAGTGATGAATATACCCAAGAGCACAGGGACTTGCCACAATTGATTTGTTTTATACTATAGTCTCATAATAGTTCAAATGAATAAATGCATGATGATAAATCAACTATTCAAGATTTTGTGAAAAGCAATATTCAAGAAACAACACCATTCAACATTCCTCCAATTTCTAATGAATTTGTTTTTAAAGAACTCAAAGCAAAGTTTCTCAAAATCAGTGCTGATATCATTTCTAATCCTTTAACTTACATTTTCAATAAAAGCATTTCAAGTTGTAAATTTCTGTCTTCTTTTAAAGTTGCAAAGGTGATTCCAATTTTAAACAAGAGCTTCGCAGAGCGGCGCATATATGCCCGAAGGGGCTTGTCAGTAACCTTGGCTTTTCAGTAAACTGAGCTTGAATGATAGCTAATGATTTTTGTAAAAAAAAAAGATCTTATCACCTGAATGATACTGTTTACACTTGAGAAACAAGACAGCTTTATAATAACTTATCATTCAACGTTTTGTACAATAGTTAAATTTTATAATTTAAATACAATTGACATAAAAAAATGACCTTGACCAATGACCTTGAAACAAGTTTCAACAGAAAGTAATCACCACAAGCAATAACAAGAGGACCATGATGGTCCTAAATCGCTCCCCTGAGTATGATGGTTCATGGATTTATGATATATACAAAATAGCAAAGCCCTCTGTCTAATTATTTTCGAGAAGATGTTTAAGGATTTTCTCTTTTAATCCTAGGTATATTGATGATCCCCAGGGTTTTCATTAGTTCCCAAAAGTCAAGAGTCATTGACACTTGGGCCAAGATTTCCAAGAGTCAAAATTGAAATCCCAAGAGTCAAAATGCGGTAAGCCCCCCCCCCCCGAAGCAATTTAGAAAAAAAAATATAAGTTTTTTTAGCATTGGTGCCTTAAAAGTGTGTATATATTTATATATATATATATATTTTTTTTAGCAATGGTGCCTTGTGCCTTAAAAGTGTTTATATTTTTTGTAGCAATGGTGCCTTAGAATAAACTCTGTCTCAGATTGAAACATTTCTCCAATCTGACAGTATTCTATTTGCATTATAAGATAAATTTTAGGGAAACTTCAGTATTTATATGTATAGTTTGAATCAGTTTTAGAAAATCGCCAGAGTAGAATGAGGATCAAATTATTTATATTTTTCATAAAAAGAAGTGCCGATTTTACGCACGAAAAACAATGACATTTCTTGGACAACATTTTCTTTGGTTTCATTTTACTTCTTGATTTTATAATTTGTGAGCTTTTTATAAAAGAATTAGCAAATAAGTAAATTCAGTAGGATTGGAACTCTGAAAATGGGTTTCGTCATTAATTTCACAGGTGTCAAGTACCTGTCAATTACGATCGCCGATGCATGTCCATCACTCGAGTGTTAATTACCAATCAAGCTTGGTGTTATCCTTGATAGGCATGTACATATTTTTATAATCAATTAACCATTTTCCAATAATTCTGGCACACTTACGATGATCCTTGACGCATGGCTACTAATTTTTGAGAGTCAAAATGACGCACAGTGACAAATTTTTGAGCGTTAAAATTGTTTCTTTTTGAATTTCTGTGCGTCAAAACCCGAGGTCTCGGGTCAAACAAAAACCTGGATCCCATCATATAACCCTAATTCCCTGAATAAGGCAATGCTTCAAAGTATAGACATCAATACGTACAAAATATAAAAGCTCTAGGCCTAATGGTTTAGGGGAAGAAAGTTTTCAAAGATATCATTCTTTATTCCTATCAAAAATTAGGGATCACACAGAAAAGGGCTAATTTTCAGAATACAGTAATTCTTTGAAGTATTTTGGTAGAGGGTCAATAGCTGTTGATACATACCAATTATAAAAGCTCTAGGCCTAATAGTTTGGGAGAAGAAGACTTTAAAAGATTTCCTTCTTCATTCCTTTGCAAAATCAGGGATTGCACAGAAAAGGGCTAATTGTCAGAATGCAGTTATCTTTTGACGTATTTTGGAAGAGGGTCAATATATGATGATATGTACCAAATATCAAAGCTCTAAGCCTTATGGTTTGAGAGAAGAAGATTTTCAAGGAGATCCTGCTTTATTCCGTTCTAAAATCAGGGATCGCACAGAAAAGGACTAATTTTCAGAATACAGTAATTCTTTGAAGTATTTTGGTAGAGGGTCGATAGGTGATGAAACATACCAAATATCAAAGCTCTAGGCCTTATGGTTTAGGAGGAGAATTTTTTTTTAAGATTTCCTTTGTAAAACCAGGGATCGCATAGAAAACGGTTAATTTTCAGAAAATGGTAATTCTTTGAAGTATTTTGGTATAGGGTCAATAGGTGATGATACATACCAAATATCAAAGCTCTAGGCCTTATGATTTAGGAGGAGAATTTTTTTTTAAGATTTCCTTTGTAAAACCAGGGATCGCATAGAAAACGGTAATTCTTTGAAGTATTTTGGTAGAGGGTCAATAGGTGATGATATGTTCCAAATATCAAAGCTCTAGGCCTTATGGTTTAGGAGGAGAAGATTTTTTAATATTTGTTTACGGACAGACAGACGGACAGGCGGACACCAGACAAATACTGATCACAATAGCTCACCTTGAGCACGTTGTGCTCAGGTGAACTAAAAAATTAATATGACCTTGAAAAACTGATCTTGACAAATAAATTACAATGGTTCAGTTAAGGTTTTTCAAAGCTCAAAATGACCATGACTTTTGAAGTCAATCAATTCCAGGGCAGATAATTCAAGAAAGACCTAGACTTTTTGAATTTCTGAAGTGAGTCTTATGCTCAACTAAATATCAGAGATACATTATGAAAAGATTCAGTTCAATCCAATAGAATTTCTGGGAGTTGTGCACACACACACAAAAAAAAACAAAAAAACTGTAATTTTAAGCTATAGAGAAGGAGAAATAAAGCTCACAGGAAATAAAGGTTTTTTTTTTCGTTATTCAGATTATTCAAGATAACTCAAGATGGACTGGAGCAATTTGAATTTCAAAGGTCTTATGCACAAGTAGACATCATAGGAAGTAATTGTGCCAAGTTTCAGCTCATTCCCATTGATAGTTTAGAAGGAGTGGCGCACACAATAAACGGTGATTTTCGATCAATTCAAGGGCAGATAATTCAAGATAACTCAAGAATGACAGGAGCAATTTGAATTTCAAAGGACTTCTGCACAACTAGACATCATAGAAAGTAATTGTGCCAAGTTTCAGCTCATTCCCATTGATAGTTTAGAAGGAGTGGCGCACACAATAAACAGTGATTTTCGATCAATTCAAGGGCAGATAATTCAAGATAACTCAAGAATGACTGGAGCAATTTGAATTTCAAAGGTCTTATGCACAACTAGACATCATGGGGAGTAATTGTGCCAATTTTCAGCTCATTCCCATTGATAGTTTAGGAGGAGTTGCGCACACAAAAAATTGCTAACAGACGGACAGACAGACAGACGACCGGGTCATAACATAATACGACCCTTCCGGTGTATAAAAAGAGAGAAAAATGTGACATCAACAATTATAGACCAATCTCAATACTGCCAGTTCTTTCAAAAATTCTAGAAAAACATGTCAGCAATCATTTGAAACTTTATCTTGAAGTTAATAGTTTTATTCATAAAACTAAATCAGGTTTTTGAACAAACCATCCCTGTGAAAAAGATTTAAGCCTGGATAAATGAGATAAATGACAAAAAGAATGTTGGAACAGTATCTTTATATTTAACTGAGGCCTTTGATTTAAACAATCATTTCAATTCTTCTAAATAAGATGCATGAATACAACATCAAATGCCAGTCTTAGGAATGGTTTAAGTCTTATCTAACTTATAGGAGTCGGAAAGTATCTGTTGCTGGGAAACTGTCTTCCTCTTCAATTTTTAAGTCTGGAGTACAGCAAGGCTCTGTACTAGGCCCTATACTATTCTTAATTTATATAAACAATTTGCCTTTACACCTAAATGTCTCATCAACTGACTATTTTGCTGATGATACTACAATAAGTGCTTTTGGCAACAGTATACAAGAGGTAACCTTGTCACTCCAGGATGGTCTTCATACAATTGAATATTGGTGCTCAAGAAACTCAATCCTTCCCAACCCATGAAAAACAAAGGCCATGATTATATCACCCTCTATAAAATCTAACACTGATCATCAAATCAATCTTTTTCTTTGCAACCAGCCAATTGCTTTACACACAGTGAAAAGCTTCTAGGAGTACATGTAGACAATATGCTGAATTGGAAATGTCAGGTAGAGAAAGTGCTCAAAAATGTAATTCTTTATTGCATCTTCTAATTAGAATAAAATCATTCTTAAATATTCATACTCGCAAGCTATTCTACAATGAATATATTCTTCCTCACATTGATTACTGCTGCATCATATTGGGCAATTGTAACAAAAATCTTTTAAATAGTATGTATAAATTTCAAAAAAGGGCGGCATGCATAATCCTTGACAAAAGTATTGAAGTTCCAAGTAAAGATCTATTTAGTGAATTAAAATGGATGGATTTGGTGAACAAATTTTATACAAGAAAGCTATCTCTGTATACAAATCAATCAATGATCAATCTCCAAATTATATGTCTCAACTTTTAACAGAAAAAGGTATCTCAAATCTAAGATCATGCACCCAAAAAACTCTTTGCATTCCGAAACCGAGAATAGAATTCTACAGAAAATCTTTCAGTAACTCTGGTCCTAAATTATGGAACCAGATTCCTCTTCAAATAAGAAATAGTGAAAACATAAATAAAATCAAATCTTCATATCTAAGAAATCTGATTTACAACCTTGATTCCTTCTTGAACATAAACTTTATTTGATCACTACATATATACATATATATGAAAATGCTGGTTTCCTTTTTTTAACTTCTTAAAATTAAAAATTTGAATACCTGTTCTGCATATATTTGTATAACCTTCGTCTTATAATCAATTTAATTGGATATTTACTGTGGCGCTATATCGCAGTTCATGTCAATTGATTTTCCACCAATCAAATGTCTCTTTCACATGAAAAGAAAGTGGGACTTAATTGGGACTTAAGATTTGTACCTTTCAATAACCTTTATAATATTCAGCTGTGTGCCCTATATTATTGATATCTTATGCATTATTTGTTATCAAAAAATACTCTAAAAACAAGTGGGGTGAAACAGGTAGATATTGGATTGATATTGGAAGGTGATATTTAGCCTTGTAAGGTCAGGGTTAGCTCTGGCTAGAAAAAAGTTGTTGCCATCACTTTTGCCAAATTAAAAAGTTGGGGACAAATGGAGTAAAGTTGGGGTCAAATTGTGAAGACTTAGTACCAAACTCTAAAAATTCTTAACCTGCACTATTATTTTCTTAACTATATTTTGTTAAATAGATAATATGCATATTAAACAGGTTTTTTTACATGGCCATTTATTTGTAATTTTGTCTTGAATGAATACACCTACATTGATTTTTACTCATCTTTAACCAGCGCTTTCAGTACTTTGATTAGAAAATTGAGACTATGATGAAAAAAAAGAGAAAAGGAAATAGTAATAAAGCTTGTAAAATATGCTTGATTTAATAATTAAATAATGTAGACTTCTGTAATTTAAAAATAAAGTGGTTAAAGGTTGAACATTCTTGGGTATGAATGAACAAAAAAAGAAATGCTTTGTCTGCGTTTTGTACAGTAGAACTTTTGAAATTTATGTCAAATTTTGACGAACTACCACTGTTTCTATCAAAAGTTCATCAGAATATCCTTCTCATTATCCATAAATGCTGATTCAGTTATTTAGCAAGGAATCGCGGTAGCGATTAGAAACGGACTGAAACTGTCAGTAGAAATATACAAAAATATGCCCGAATTTGGCAATGGAACTTATCAAGAAAAGGCAAAATAATGCATAAGATATCAATAATATAGGGCACACAGCTGAATATTATAAAGGTTATTGAAAGGTACAAATCTTAAGTCCCAATTAAGTCCCACTTTCTTTTCATGTGAAAGAG